>CM042143.1:115714880-115750833 GCA_023376005.1 Doryteuthis pealeii | reverse complement strand
TCTCTCCTCTCTCGTACATAACATACATACACACATACATATTTTAATATATATATAAAAATTATATTATATGAACTAATAAAAAATTGATCTTATATTGTATCTACAAACAAGGAAATTATCAAAGTTTTCTAGCCAACCACGAAGAAAACTTTTTCTCTTTTGTAAACTTTTGTATGTTCATTATGAACTTTCTTTTTGGTAAATATAAGACTCTTTGCAACCAAAACTTTGTTGGTATTTCTTCTTTTTAAGTCACTCTCTCATTAACCCTCAGTAACCCATTCACGTTAATAAAGTCCTATATGGTTAGGATCTGAGCCTTTCCTGCTCAGGTTATAAGAACTAACCATCATTTTTTGTATTTTGCTTTGCGTGCTGGTACGTAAAAACGAGACCTCACTGCTTAGCGGCTATGCATAGGCAAATGAGTTAAGAAAACTTGAATGATAAACCAACTGTGTCGACGTGCAGGATGTGTAATTTATACCCTAACTCTCTGATAAGAGCTTCTCTCTGGTGCGAAGGGTAGTACCTGTTAAGGTGTCATCTATAGGTCAATAGATCGTTTGCATGTTATGTCATCATTTTCCAACCAGTTTATTTATACTAATGAAGCTTAAATGAGACATCTAACATGAAAATTTTCTACCAACTATCAATACACATGAAGTTTATAAAAACCTAAGTTAAAAACATTATTTATTCGATTATCAATATGCAGAAGGAATGGTAGTACCTATTAGTCTAATCTATGGTTAAATAGATGGAAATAAGTTAACAAAAGAGTGTTCAAAAATGAGTTTTTCATACCCATAAAAAATGAATAAAAAGAAACTTCGGCATAATAACCAAACAAAATAAAATCCAGCCAACCAACCACCAAGCCAACAATAAACATAAATAGCTAATTATCTGCATTATTCTGACTAATTGTCCCCACTCATTTTTATTGTACAACGTTTCGGCCGATATGCCCTCCGGCTTCTTCAGGTATTTCTTGTCGGACTTCGGAACTATCCGGACTCGAGAACTTTCTTTTCGGACTCGGAACTTTCTAACACAACTCTTACCCCAGCTATGGTTAGCGAATGAGAACAGATACCCCCGTGGACTAAATAAAGGGTTAAGTTCGAAGTTCCGTGATGGCTCCCGATTACGAAAAGAAAGTTCCCGAGTTCGAAAAGAGGTTCCCGAGCTGAAACAAGGTTCCCGAGTCGACAAGAAAATACCTGAAGAAGGTCGGAGAGCATATCGGCCGAAAACGTTTGTACAATAAAAATGAAGATGGGTCAATAGTCCGAATAAAGCGATAATACTAATCATCAAACCTCATCTCAACATTCAGAGAATAATAAACATGAAGTTAATAAAAAAACATTTCTACCAGTTTATATGAAATCAAACTAATCCAAAATATTTACCAACAAACTATTCGAAGTTAATCAAATTATTTCTACCAGTTTTTGATACACAATGAAGGTAATGGAAAATCTAACATAACCATTAGTTTATTAATACACATGAAGTTATTTCGTCTAATTTAGTTATTACTAGAAGCAACTACCCAGCGTCAACTGAGTAGAGGTGTTAAAAAAACTCATGTATTGATTTGTCTACTTTTGAGATTTACAATCCTAGAGATTTTAAGTAGTTTTAATGCTATTTCTATGTATACTTTAATCTTTTAAACATCTTCGAATATATCAAAATCTTCATAATTTATGCATAAAAACAAGAACTGGCAATATTTAATGTATAATATAATATTATATATATATATATATATATATATATATATATATATCTCAGTCGTTAATTGTTTTTATTTCCGTAGTTTCCTCCGGTCATATTGATCGTTGCGACTGACACTCCTTCACTCATTGACCGTTTGTGTGCTCGTTCATGACTTTTCAATCCTGCCAAAGTCTTGCATACTTAGAACATATCTGGTACACATAACGTTCGGTGTTGACTGAGTCGACAGGTGTTGCATACTCATCACTGTGAACGTTCATGTGAAGCTTGAGACCCTCAGCTGTTCGGCCACACTTTTGTGCAGCCAGGAACATAAAAAGTCTTTATGCTGGGAATTAGCGTGTGGCATGGTAAGAGACAACAATTGAAGTCGGGTAGCTCTCATGAGATTTCATGAGAGCTACCCGACATACATACATACATACATTACAACTGTCCTTTATATATGTACTAGCAGCGACTACCTGGCGTCGCTGGGTAGAGGGGGATTTTTTAAGTTAGTCCTGCGGATCCATTATTACTGAATAGTGAGTTGAATCCTCGTAGGATGCCCCATTTACATCTTTATGAAAAAAATATATATAATAGACCTTGCATTGATCCAACTACTCCGAAAAAGAAATGTTAATGTCTACTATCTAAATTATTAAATTAAAAAAGAATCCATGCTGTTATCATTTAAATTTCATTTTTTAATTATCTTTACGAATATAAATCAAATCTCTATTATTTTTGCTCAGAAACCAAGCCCTGGTGATATTTAATGTGTATATATATTTACTTTGTCGTTAATTTTTCTAATTTTCGAAGTTTCCTCCGACATACATACACACACACAACTGTCCTTTATATATGCATAGATTACACATAAAGCTTATGAAAATTGTTTCTACCAGTTTTTTATGCTCGTGAAGTTGATAAAAATCTAACATGAATAATTTCTATCAATATAATGATAACACATTAAGTTAATAACAATTATTCTACCAAAATATAACAACAGACCAAACCAATATATATATATATATATATATATATATATATATATATATATATATATATATATATATATCATAAATTGTTCGCTTGAAAATCAAATATACAGAAGAGAGGAATTGCTTTCAGTGGCCCACAAGGGTTGATATTCCATTAAACAAAATAATCAACACGCATCGATCAGGATGTGACACAAGGTTAATTTTATAAGAAGAGTACTGATGGTCTATGACACGTTTAGCTTAGTCGGTAGAGCACTTGACTAGGAATCGCAAGGTTCCTGGTTCGATACTCGCCCTCGACAACTCAACGTATAAGTAGCACACGGTCTGTGCAGTAATGTGAGAAGCTGATGGTAGGTGTGACACCCTACCTCAGATGAAAAAAAATTCTCCTTGGTAAACACTATTGAAAAGGAGATAGACTCCCTCGCTGTATGGCTGATACCAACATTAGGCTACCCGTCGATTTACATACCTACTGCTGGTTGAACTGAATTTTCCTTCTTATCGTCTGGTTTACCTTACGAATGTTAAAGTGACCAGTCTGCCTTACTATTTTACCGAATGGTGGAGGGAGAAGCGATAGATTCATGTCTATTTCAAAGGCATTAGCAACGAAGAAAAACAACTTCAACCGGATTGGATCTCGGGTCACCGTTTCCATTTAACAACAAATAAACCGTTAAACTACGTTAGGTCAAAGCTAAACCTTTGATAGTAAATGACATATTTTTAACTAAAACTAAGGAATACCGACACTAGTAGGATTAAAAGTCCGATACAAACCTCCAGAGACTAGCAGCTTTTTCATCATCTCAAGTAAAAGCTAGGGGAGTAAACCCCGAAACAAATCAGGAGCTGGAGTCCCTAAAGTGGTGTGATGCTAAAATCCAGCAACTCCTGTGATACTACCGCAGCCAACTGCATTGGTTCTTACCTTTCCTTTGGATCACAGCAGCAGTGTGAAGGGGGGGGATTTGCTGCTTGGGGTAACAACTCATCCTCCATATGAACCCGCCAAGCTACGTTGTTCTGAAATAAAATTTGGACACTACTCCATCGTCTCTCATAGACGGAAGGATACCAACAACAATAAAGTTCGGGTCAAATTGTTCCTAGTCAGCAAAATTAATTTAACTCAATATTTAAATTAGGAAGTAAATAATAATTACCGTTATTTCTTTCTTGTTAATGGAATTTCTTTAAATATCTATATTTGAAATGTTTGCTTATATTTATTAGAATAAAACCAAACAATTAGAATATATAATACCAAGTCCATATTTGTTAAAATCATTTTTTATTATCAAATGCTAATTAACCCTCCGTTCAGATTGTAAACTGCTATTTTGTTGTATATATAAATACACTTGCATATTATAGTTATATAGACAAAGCCAACAGTATTAATAATGTAAAACAATCTTATAATAATTGAGGTTTCAATAAACATAAAATCATTGAGAATGGGACGTAAGTAATAAGTATTGTGACTTGGGTACTCATATAGTTTCGGTTAAAGACTTACAATCTCCATTAATAATATATTATAATTATAATATATATATATATATATATATATATATACAGGGGGGCAAAAGTAGGCATACAGTTATAAAAGAAACACATACAATACTCATTGCATTTATTAAACAAACAAATGTTACATATACGTGTATATGGCAAGGAGGTGAAGTAAATGAAATAGTAATATAACTAGAGATTATAGAGGATAAGCGAATCATGGTGATATTATTGTATGTGTTCGATGCCGGTCCCTGCCAACTCATTACATATGTAGCATAGCCTTGTTAATCTGATCTGTGTGGTAAATTGGAACGCTGACAGTGGGTATGGCTCTCCACCTAAGAGCAAATAATCTTCCTGGTCTAGTGCTAGCGAAAAGAAGATAGACTCCCTCGATCTCCGGTCGATACCGAGAATAGGTCACTCCTCCAACTTTACGTTTTGTTTTTATTGTATAGACAGAGAGTGAAACAAGAGTCTCAGGTCCACTTAAACTTATAGACTCAGTGAGGTCACGTGGTTTAAACCCCAGCCAATCAACAGCCCGAACAGGTGATTAGTTAACTATCTAATCGCTGATATTGACAGCCGTTCATTTGAACATTATTCGACATTGACGAACGGACCTGCAACGAGAAAACCAAAGCAATAATACCCAACACTAAGGGACACCAAGGAACAACCAAGGGATCATACCCAACACCAAGGGACACCAAGGAACAACTAAAGGATCATACCCACACTGACGAACTCCAAGGAGCAACCAAAGGTTTCTTCACTAAGTATCGCGCTCTGCTTAACACAAGGGATCTCCGCCGGGGAGTGCTCTTGCTTGAAGCCTAAAAGATGCCCACAACAATCGTAACAGTGTATAATAGAAAAACAAAGAATTACCCAAAAATAAGAATTTATCTAGATGGTGAAGCCGACGTTAAAACGTTACGGTTTTTATCAAACCTTTATCAGGGCGATTAGGATGGGAAAAGCGTTTTCTGAACAGTGATAGATTTTTTACCCAAAATAACCGGAGATGAGTAAGGGAATGGTATTCATATTTACTCCTGTGCCTTCCTCAGATTAAACTGCGGGTGTAAAAGAGAATGTATTTTTGTGTCTCTAAGTAACACTCTTCTTGGTTTGACCGAGGACTTACCAGCTGCACCCATCATTGAAAATATTTATTTGAATTTCGACAAACTTATAGTTGCATTTGTCCTTGAATGATAAAAGTTAACATACTCGTCGCCCTATAATCAGTACAGTCGTCTATAATCAGATTAAACTACGGGGTGTAAAAAAAAGAATGTATTTTTGTTGCTCTTTTCTTGGTTTAGCCGAGAACTTACCAGCTGCATCTACCATTGAAATAATAAATATTTATTTGAAGTTCGACAAACTTATTTTTGCATTTGTCCTTGAATGATAAAATTTAACATACTCGTCGCCATATCAGTACTGTTGTCAATAATCGGATTAAACTGCGGGGTGTAAAAAAAGAATGTGTTTTTGTGGCTCTAGGTAACTCTCTTCTTGGTTTGGCCGAGAATTCACCAGCTGTCCTTACCATTGATATAATAAATATTTATTTGAAGTTCGACAAAACTTATTTTGCATTTGTCCTTGAATGATAAAATTTAACATACTCGTCGCCCTATAATCAGTACTGTCGTCTATAATCAGCTTCCTGATAAATAAATCTAGTTTCATTTACATTTCTGTTGCATCCATAATATCTAAAGGTATTTGTAGAAATCTAAACCTAACCTTTTTTTTTTTCCTTACATTTCTCTTTTCTTTTCTCTTATTCACTTTCTCTATTTTTGTATTGTTTTTCTTTTTCTTTTCTAACAAACAAGAACAAGAACAACTACGATATCTCTGTATGCAAATACAGTAAGACAAAGTATTTTAGCTTTTGATATCATTGCAGACATTTTAATTCGCCTCAACACAAACCTTGGCTCTGTTAGTTCCATGCCATACCATTCAAGTCCCACCCCCACTTAACCCGACCACCGCATCGATAAGGGGACTTTTCTCTTTGACTGTCTTTACTTCTTTGATCTGATGATATACGAGTTGTAGGTGGGCGCTTCGTTGACATGACCATATTTTAGAAACCTCAAGGTGAAGACGAATTACTTTGCCCGATCGTCTGTAGATTTCCTTCTTTTTTTTTTATTGGTCCAATACTGTTCCCATTATGTTATAGAGAAATTTATGAATCTTATATATCATTCACAAGCCCATGTTTGTTTTTAATTCTTTTCGCGCACCAGGGGCACCTGAAAAAAAGGTATCGAATGAACTAAAATTAAATCCACAGAACATTTCCAAGTTCTAAAAGATAATATAATAAAATAATAATAATAATAATAATCCAATATATTAAACGATATATATATAATATATATATATATATATATATATATATATATAATAATAATAATATATATTTGGGAGAATATGTGCTTAATTGAAGTCGTACCTAATTTTGAAAGTTAATTAATTAATAATTAATTAATTTGGCGGGCATACCTATTCAAAATGTAAGGCTAAACAAATCGAGAAAAAACCAATGTCTGTATGTACATTTCGGCCTCATTAAGCACATATTCTCCAAAAAATGTCGGCTAAAAAGAGCCATATCAAACACATCGCTTGTGTATTTCTTCTCATATATAATATATATATATATATATATATATATATATATATAAACAAGGTTTGTTTAGAATGGCTTTTTGCCGATAATTTTTTGGAGAATAAGTGTTTAATTGGAGTCGTACCTAATTTTTGAAAATTAATTAATTAATAATGAATTAGGCGGGAATACCTATTAAATGTATGGCTAAACAAAATCGAGAAAAATCAATCTCTGTATGTACATTTCGGCCTATTAGGCCTCATCAGCAGAGCTATAGATCGGAAGACCGCCCTGTGCGTGATTTGAAACCGGACTGCCAAGCTGACAGGCCATCCCATAACCCCAACACCAAACGAACTTCTTAGATTTTATGATTTGTTTAGAGTAGGTTAACATTCCTCTTCTAGTGACTTTTATTACACGACGATATGGTAAGTTGTAAACAAGGTTTGTTTAGAATGGCTTTTTGCCGATAATTTTTTGGAGAATAAGTGTTTAATTGGAGTCGTACCTAATTTTGAAAATTAATTAATTAATATGAATTAGGCGGGAATACCTATTAAATGTATGGCTAAACAAATCGAGAAAAATCAATCTCTGTATGTACATTTCGGCCTATTAGGCCTCATCAGCAGAGCTATAGATCGGAAGACCGCCCTGTGCGTGATTTGAAACCGGACTGCCAAGCTGACAGGCCGATCCCATAACCCCAACACCAAACGAACTTCTTAGATTTTTATGATTTGTTTAGAGTAGGTTAACATTCCTCTTCTAGTGACTTTTATTACACGACGATATGGTAAGTTGTAAACAAGGTTTGTTTAGAATGGCTTTTTGCCGATAATTTTTTGGAGAATAAGTGTTTAATTGGAGTCGTACCTAATTTTGAAAATTAATTAATTAATAATGAATTAGGCGGGAATACCTATTAAATGTATGGCTAAACAAATCGAGAAAAATCAATCTCTGTATGTACATTTCGGGCCTATTAGAAACAAATCATAAAAATCTAAGAAGTTCGTTTGGTGTTGGGGTTATGGGATCGGCCTGTCAGCTTGGCAGTCCGGTTTCAAATCACGCACAGGGCGGTCTTCCGATCTATAGCTCTGCTGATGAGGCCTAATAGGCCGAAATGTACATACAGAGATTGATTTTTCTCGATTTGTTTAGCCATACATTTAATAGGTATTCCCGCCTAATTCATTATTAATTAATTAATTTTCAAAATTAGGTACGACTCCAATTAAACACTTATATATATATAATATATATATATATTTATTACGGCTGTAACATATATACCAATGTTAAAATCTACCCCTTCCCAGCAGGTGGGTGATGATGAAGTGGTTAAGACACCGGACTGATGAAAACCAGTCGGATTTCTATCCCGGCCGTAGGTAGCATGCAAAGTCTAGCCACACGGAAGAGACGTGTTACGCTGTGATACGGTGTCTTAGGATATATATATATATATATATATATATATATATATATATATATATACTCAATAAATGAAGGAAAAAACTTTAAACCTGTTTCATTACAATAATTTGTTTCAATGTAATTATTGTAATGAAACAAGTTTAAAGTTTTTTCCTTCATTTATTCGATATTTTTCTCTGTCCTTCCATTCACTGGTACTATGCACATTGAGCTCTCCTTACGGTCTACCCGCATCAGCTTGGTTAAACCACACATGGAAAGATCCTAACTACCGGAATATATATATATATGTGTGTGTGTGTGAATGTATAGTGTACTATATCTATAAATAAATAGTGCTAAATATCATTGATAGAATACGTATATCTATGTTAGCTAGCATGGACATGACGTCAACAGCACTTGATAACTGACAGTTTCTCGCCTAACTTTCTAACCTAAGTAATTTATTTCCATTTTTATAATGCTCTGCTGGCCAGCTTTTGAGCAATTTTTGGTTTCTCTGATATTTTTGAACAATTGCTCATTCTCAACTGTTCAACTATAAATAAATAAATAAATAAATAAATAAATATATATATATATATAATATATTATAATATATATATATATATATATATATATATATATTATATATATAATGTGTGTGTCTGTGTTTTAATGGAAGTTTTCAATATCAGCAGAAGTTAGTATAAAAACATCACTTCTGCAAATGTTGTTATGGTAGCACAATGCATGCTTGACATTGTGCAGTGACTTGAAGCCAGCATATGCCGTGATATTAAATTGAATTAGATATATTAAAAACTGAAAATTCTATATTAGAAACGTTACTGAAATTCACGTATATCCGAAATTATAATATGTAAATACATAAAACTATTTTTCATTTATTTCCTAAAATATTCATATAATAGAAATTCACCAAAAGCTTTGTGGTAGATTCGCTTGGAACGATTTGAAAAAAAGAATCGGAAATCAAAGGAAGATTCGAGACTATACAGACCGCAGCATTGTTGAAAGGAGCTAGAATACTCAGAAGAATCCTGGAAACCAGAGTAAACTTGCCGGCACTCAGATGTCATCCTTTGTTGGGTGATTTTATGCCAAAGACATTTTATTTCATTCATTCTTGTTGAGTATACAAATTCCTTTAAAACTACATTTTTAAAACTACATTTTAATACCCATTTTTTGAATATATTTAACCCATAGATGAGACTCTAAAAGGTACTAACAATGAGTCAGATCCCAGGGAAAGACCACCTGTTAAAACTGGAGTGAGAAAGTCGAACTAGGGAAATAATAATAACAATAATAATAATAATCGACCAGACCTCGTGTTGATTAACAAAAAAAGAGAATGTGTCAACCGGTGGAATTGGCAGTTCCAGCAGATCACAGGGTGAAGCTGAATGAAAATGTAAAGATGGATAGATACCTAGACCTTGTCAGAGAACTGAAAAGGCTGTGGAATATGAGAGTGAAAGTGATACCAATTGTAGTTGGTGCACTTGAAACGTTCCCAATAAACTTGGAAAAAAGACTGGAGAATCTGGAAATCAGAGGAAGAATTGAGACCATCTAGACTACTGCACTGCTGCAATCGGCTAGAATACTGAGAAGAGTCCTGGAGACCTGAGGAGACTTGTTGTCACTCAGGCTCCAGTGAAATACCATCAGCTAACGCTGATGTGAAAAACTCATAATCATACTCAGGAAAATCTTGGGGACGTAAGGATCTTGTCATGTTGACTCCAGTGAAAAACTCATAAGGAGTGAAAAATAATAATAAATGAGATGCATAAAATTCTCTTGGACTTTGAGGTACCAACGGATCGCCCAAGCCCGACAAGAAGATCAAACCTAGTATTGATTAAAAGGAATATAAGAAACTTGTCATCCCGTGGATTTTACTGTTTCTGTGAAAACTTTTATGGATCATCTAGATGCTATAGAGATTAATTCCAAATCTCTCAAAATAATGTTTTCTTTTTGTTTGGTTTTCTTTTCTTTATTTTTTTTTCTTTATTTTCTTTCTTTCTTTTTTTTTTTTTTTTTTTTTTTTTTTCAAAATCGACCCCGTCTCAAAGTAACTCGTGACATTTTTTACTGGGTTAAAATGATCCAGCCATATTAAAAAAGTCGCTATCATCAAACACACAAGATAAAAAAAACTTTTACAGACCGAAGGTCCCAAATGCTCTGCTATTTACTCATGAACTGGGAATAGGGGACATACTTTTCCCAAGGACTCCCTGATAACGCGTACTGCCCTGCTCGAGGTTTGAACTCTATTATCCCACATTTTGAGCCTTCATTTTTTGTACCACTTGCATCTGAAAAGAGAATACATTAGTTGAACTTATTGTGATGCTATATTCCAATGCCGACGGGACCATTTTTGCATTATAGATGTTAAGATTAGTAAATATAAATAGTAAGAATTAATATATTATATATCTTTATTTTAGACTGAGTGGTTCGTTGGATTTTACGGCCTGTCATCCCTTGTCGGGTTATTTTATGCTGAAGACGTTTTGTTTGATTCATTCTTTATGGGTATTCAAAATTCCTTTCATACTCAATTCTTTTTTAATACATTTCTTTCTAATTAACCTATAGATAGGTTCCTAACAGGTACCACCACGACGAGTCGGAGTGAACCTGGCTGATAAAGGGGGAACTTCACATTCCCAAAGCTCCAAAACTTGATGCAGTTTAACATCATACTCTGGACATTTTATTTAATTTAGGTAAAAAGTTAAAGTTGACGGGTAGGCCTAATGTCGGTATCAGCCAGACAGCGAGGGAGTCTATCCCCTTTTCACTAGCGCTAGTCCAAGGAGATTGTTTTAGCCTCTGAAATGGAGCGCCACACTTACCATCAGCTCCTCATTTTACCACACAGATCCCTGTGCTACCATACGCTGAATTGGCGAGGGCCGGTATCGAACCAGGAACCTTGTGATTCCTAACCAGTGCTCTACCGACTGAGATAAACCGGCCCTAAAGTAAAACCAATAGATTTAAGTTATAAGTAAAATCACGCGCAAAAAATGACTTTTAAAATGTAAAAGGAAAGATTGTTTTCAACATATCATTCACCATAAGCTTGATTGGTTTATTTATCTGCACGTCAATCGCTCTGGGTGATTATATATATATATATATATATAATGTGTGTGTGTATATAATGGAAAAGGTGACTTACTAGTGAATATGGTCACAATGGTTAGATGGTGCAGAATTCAGGGAGGTAAGTCAGCGATATAACAAATACAAAGTACTCAATACGTTAGTAGAGCAAATTTATTACAATATAGGTACAAGTACTCGAGTTTCACCATAAGGATCCTCAGGGTTATTCACTGAATTAATCGAGATACCGATTAAATGCAGTCGACAAACGTCTAGTCGACTGTATTTAATTGGTATCTCGATTAATTCAGTGGATTTAACCCCTGAAGATCCTCATGGTGAAACTCAAGTAGGTTATAACTTGTGTATATATATATATATATATATATATATATATATAATATATATCTGCTGTGTAGTATGTAATTTTTCAAGCAGTGTTCTTTGTAAGACTGTGCACACAGCAAGTAAACAAGACGTTACGATATATATATATATATATATATATATATATATATATTTGGAAGTCAGGACTGTTTTTGTCATATTGTTTATAATAAATCACTGTCAAATTTATTGCCTGCCATTTCTGCCAACTAACCACCCAACTAACGAACGGTGACAATGGCAAGTATAGTTTAAATTGAAATTTATTTTTACCGAACGAAAAAAAAAGAAAATGAAGAGATAATTCTTGTCAGCTATCATATCCATTGTCTTCGAAAAGTTTCTTCAAAACGTGCATAAAAAATGGCACTGGTCCCGAAAGAAAATGCAGAAAAGTCTGCAGTTGGCATGGTAATCACATTGGCTTATACGAATGTCAAAATATATATTTGTTCGGTTGGGGTTTTTTTTTTTTTTTTTGCGGGGGGGTTATTTATAGACATGCACTTGGGAGTGAGAGATGAACCCAAGAGAATGTTAGCAGTAAAAAACAAAAACATTACTACATTACTAGTAAAAATTAATACATTAGTACATTAATAAGCATTACTATATTATAAGCATTATTAAGTTAGCAGTAAAAATTAATATATTAGCAGTAAATAAGAGTATTAATACATTAGTAGTAAAACATTAATATATTAACTGTAAAAACTAATATATTAGTAAACATCAATACATTAGCAATAGATAAGAGTATTAATACATTAGTAGTAACACGTTTAAAAAAAATCATTAATACATTAGCAGTAAAAAAACACTTATACATTAGAAGTAAAACATTATTATATTAGCAGTAAAAACTAGTGTATTAGCAAACATTAATATATTAACAGTAAATGAAATCATTTATACATGAGCAGTAAAACATTTTAAAAAGTATTAATAAATGAACAGTAAAAAATAATTAATACATTAGTAGTAAAAAAGCATTTATACATCAGAAATAAAACATTATTGTATTTGTTACAATTTTAGTGGACATCATTTAGGCTTCCAGCAGGAAATCTTTGGTAAGAATCCTTTGGTTGTTCCTTGGTGCTCCTCAGTATTGCAAGTGTCTCCAGCAATGAATTCAAATGGACGTCTCTCAGTATCAGTTATCAAGAAGTCAACCAGCCACGTATTCGGGCTGTTGATTGGCTGAGGTTTAAACCACATGACCCCGCTTAAGCTATATATTTAAGTGGTGTATTGTGGCGCACCTTATATAACAAAATAATCCAACAATATTAGCTGTAAAAACTAATATAACAGTACATATTAATACAGTAAATAAAATCATTAATACAATAGAAGTAAAACATTTAAAAATTCATTAATACATAAACATTAAAAAGGTTATTTCCTATAAGTCTAACATGGGGACTGATAAATTATTTATTTATTTTCCCATTAAACTAACCCTAAACCCTAACCCTAACCCCGTCTTCTTTTTTCCTAGTAGATCAATAAATAGATAAATAATTTATATGTCAAGAGTGTTTCCCCTTTGATCATGTTAGACTTATATGAAATAACCCAATAAAAATGTCAACAAAAACAATACAGTCACTAATATATGAGAAAAAATAAGCTCCAAAATGGGAGATAACTCGATTGACAAAACGGAACGATTATATATTTCTTAAAGGTCGTGGAGTGGCTTACTGTCTGTTTGAGGAGGACAGTATGGAAGTCTATATCCTTTTCGCTAGCACTAGACCGAGGTGATTGTTTTAGTTGGGGCGAGACGCTTGACCTACCATCTACTGGTAGATGCAGTACTGTACAAATCATATTACCTAAACTGTGCTCTTCATGCACCGAGTTGGCGGACACTGGTATCGAACCCGGAACTTTGTGATTCATTGGCGAATGCTCCACCAACTGAGCTTAAACCAACAAAAGGCGAGAAGAAAATTAGTTACGGCGGCTAGGGAACAAAAAAAGTGGTTTCATAGAATTTTTCATTTTTCTTACGTTAAAGAAATTTTATTCCATAGAAAATACTACTGTAGTCATCGAACTTGCTATTCATTAGAAATTGATCGGTGAGATTAGCTTGCTAGCTATTTGTTTTAGGTGATATAACCTATTGACATAAATGGAATGCGCCGACGGCTACTATAAGTACCAGGAACAATTGTGACTTGACGCGAAGCAAATGAGAGTCAGCTCGTAACTGTATTCGTTCGACGCAATCGCCACTTTCTTTGCTGTAAATTTCTACTCCTTTTGTTCAATACATTGGTATACATTGTTACCAGTCGTTTGTCTTATTCTTTTACCCTTACAAACCCCACAACACTATTACACCATAATAGAACGCCATGCTGTATAAATAATTATATAATACGATTTTGTTTTAGTCTTACACTAAATTACGAACTTTGGGAACTCTTCCTCGATATTTGATTGGATATTCTTAATGGGTTTGAACAAATTTAGTATTGTATAGTATTAAATTTTCCTATCTAATACCAACAATGTATACTCAATTATATTGTTTAAAGTAATTATTTCTATCTAATAATAATAATTTTTTGAACACAGTTACATTGTTTTAAATATTCAAATCTAATAATAAAATTATACACAACTATAATTTCAAGTAATTATTCCTATTTAATAATCATTTGTTTGTACATGGTTATAATGTTTGAGGTATTTCCATCTAATACTGATAATTTTCAAACGGATGTATTTGATCTGGAAATGGAACCCTAAAAGGTACTATTCCGAATCTGTGAGTAAAGGCGACTCAACACTCCCCCGGTCTCACCATCAGATGTAATTTAGTGTCCTATCCAGGAGACACTTTTTTGTGTGTAATAGGGTCTTAACCCTCTCGGGGGTATAGTCTGCATATTCTAAGCCTTGCCAGTTGGAGTGAATACTTATACCTACCCACATTCCCCTAACTACCACCTGAGTAGAAGAAACAGAATAAAGGATATTGCACTCTTTTAGAACTTCTACATGGGGTACTCGGTCTATAATATAGATAAACTTTCTTCAAAACATCTTTTTTTACAGGACGTGTTAATTTAAATGTTATGGTTGATTTCACTTGAAAGTTTTTGTGTTGTTTTTTTTGTTTGTTTCTTTTTTGTTTTTATTTTATTTTTTTGTTGTTTTTTCTTTCATTCAGAGAAAGTCATATAAAATTGTATAAAAATCATCCCTGTCAAAATACGTTTTGTTTATGTATTATCTTTGATGTTATTCACCTCACGTGGTGTAATGGTTAGCATGCTAGATTAGCAGGCGATTGTTACTGAGTTCACGTCACACTCGACGCCCCATTATTCTAGCCTTGTGCCACAGCAAAACTGTTTGGTAAATAACTACTGTCTTTGATGTCGTCCAGTTTTTTCTTAAACTTCTAGCCTCACCAGCCAGAGCAGAGTTTGCTCTTGCACAGTCTTGTTATTTGTACCCACAGGGATTATTTAGGTTCACTTTTTAGGGTTGGGAATCAGTCTCACTGCAACGAATCCCCCAGATGTCTTCAACAAATTATGCAACAAAACTAAACAATTGTTGAACTGTTGTTATTCCTTTTTCGTCAATCCTCGTTTGTCTTATTTCCCTTTCTTTCACTCGTTTATGCGTTTTGTTTTGTTGTCACTTTTATTTTATTTGTATTTCTTTACGTTTTGTTAGGTTTGTTACTCTCCCCAAAACGTCAGATAAACATATTGTTTTTAGCATCAACTCTGCATGTAAGGAGTGAATAAAAAGAATAATTCAGACACCAACTTAAGTCCAGATTTAAAAGACAGAATAATAATCTTCCTGTATAAACAGAGTTTATTCTTTTGAATGAATTCAACAATAACTAATTACTTCTAATTTTGTTGTCAATGAATTTCATATTTGTTTTTAATGATATTCGGTTATTCCATGATATTTTCCTCTGGAATTTTGGAAAAAACTATATCATTCCTCTAAGTGAATTTATCTATTTTCTTTAAGAAATATTTTATCAAACTAGATATTCAGTTATATAAAACGCGAAATCTTTATTATATTAATCATGGATTTTGGATGTATTTCTGTCTGTAACAAAAACTACGTCACAGCTTACGTCACAATATTCTCTATTCATAATAGTCAATTAATGAATATTTAATTTATAGTCAAAATCGTTAATGCATAAAATATTTAAAAAATCACCTATGATATATACCCTCAAAATTGGAGTAAACAATTATTTTTTTTACTCTTACCCCCCTCCCTTTTTTTAGTAACAAGAAGTTTATTAAAAAGTTTACAAATAAATAAATACCTACAATTTTGTTTAGAATTTATATGCAAAATATTCAAAATAATTATTTAATCAATACATGTATGCAACATATTATTTGAGGAGTACAGGACTAAGTTTCAATTTCAAATTGCTTTATTATTTTTTATTTTTTTTACTCCTTTAATAAATTGATAAAACCCTATGACATTGAATTTTTAACACCCCTTACCTCAAGCAATATCTTTCAAAAATTATTTTACACCGTCCGGGTGGTGTTTTAATGTTGCTAGTTTCTTTCGTAAATGTTTTGCATTTTATTTGTTATTTGTATTTGTTAACTTACGGCTAAATAAAAAATAAAACTCTCCCCCCCCCCTCTAAGTGCGATTATTCCATTTTTGGCCAAGGGTAGAAGTATATTTTGAAAATTATGAACACAGTTATTAGGGGCCACCTGTTGCCCGTAGGTGGCAACACGTGATACTTAAGGACGGAATCATGGTGGCTGAGCAGTCCATGATATGCAACACTCCATTTTGGCCCTTAATTAAACTAGACGGTCTGTAGGAGAAGACCTCTCCGATTAATCGGCTGGTAACATCAAACCCTATAATTGTCACAACCCTATTGTATTTATAACTCGCAGCGCTTTTTATTATATATATATGCGGAAGGGCGTAGGCTTACGGTCTTAGTGTCCTGGGAATAACGTTATTCTACATATAGTGGTTGAAGTTCCAATTTTGAAAGTCTAGAGAATGTGGAGCATTGCCATTACTCCCAGGTCTACCCTGACCCGGAGTACCTGTTAGGCTCACATCTATGGGATAAATAGATGTAAAAATGAGTATAAAAATTGAGTTTGAAAAAATAATTGAATACCAAAAAAATAAAGAAATTAATTTATAAGACAAGATACCTATTAGGGTCCCATCTATGGGTTGAATAGAAAAAACGAGTTTTAAAAATTGTGTTTAAAATAATTGAGTTTGAATATTTTTTTAAATTGAATATCCATCAATATTAGATAAAACAAAACAACTTTGGAATGAAATAATCCAACAATGGTTTACATGCCTTAAAATTCAGCCAACTAGTCAACCAGCCAACTAAAGATGATTAAATAACACTTGGGCATATAATCACAAGCCTCTTCGTTAGACGCACTTATCATTTTGTTATTTTTATGCGTTTTTTTTAAAGGTTTTTGTGTAGGCCCAATTGATAATTTTGTCTTAAGAATCTGTTGCACAACGTATTTGCAATAAGTAGTTTTTGTAGTCCAGGTATTTATGTATCTGTTAGGCGTTCACAGGTGTGGATGGCGCTTTATCTGAAATGTCGGTATTTTTTCAGACAGTGTGGCACTTCTGCCTTGTCCGTTGTTTCGTTACTTAACATTGCAAAGTTTTCTCAATAGTTTTTGCTTTTTCTTCGAGGGGGGCGGGTTTGAGGGGTATCTGAATTGAGGAGGAAATTTGTCATGACAAGAATATTTCTTCTAAGGAAACACACCGTCTAGCATTTAAGCGAGGTGAACATACTTTAGTTAGTTGAAAAATCAAAATGTGACTAGCCTCCTCATACGGGAGCCGTCTGCGGAGGCTAGACTCACTTTTTGAGTTTCTGGTCGAAATAAAAATATAAAGGAATGACGTTTTGTTATGTTTTTTCTTTCCTTGAAAGATAAATATTGCTCTGTATATAATTTAATTTATTATACATTGAGGTCTATTTAGGGATATATAAAAATCTTTGTATGAATATATGTTTGCACGTACAAGAGCATACAGTATGGTCGTACAGTGAGATTCCGATGATCCCAAATAGAATCATCCCTTATCTACCAGTCATTTCGATTTCCTCATATATATATATATATAAGAGCCAAATGACGGTTTGTTGAGTTTTTCTTTCTTATTGAAAGAGTAAATATTGCTCTGTATATAATTAATTTATTAATTATCTTTCATTGAGCACTCTTAGGAATTTGAAATAATCCTTTTACAAATCTATTGGTGTGCATCTGCATGGGCATGCATTGTGGATATACGGAGAATATAGATGACCCCAAATAGGATCATCCTAAACTTACCTGTTGATTGGATACATGTATCTCTCTCTCACTCTCTCTCTCTCTCTCTATATATATATATATGTGTGTGTGTGTGTGTGTACGCCTCTCTCTCTCTCTCTCTCTCTCTCTCTCTCTCTCTCTCTCTCTCTCTCCTCTCTCTCTCTCTCTCTCTCTCTCCTCTCTGATAATCACTCCCGAATAGCTTCGAATGATATAAAAATAGAAATAATTTTCATGTTTTGAAAATCCTTGAGAGAAATCTTAAATTAGTATTGAGAAGCGGCTTAGATTAAGTATGCAAATAAAATGAATTGAATCTACACGGAGAAAATATATATTTCGATACAAAAGAAAGATACAGACGTCACAAAAGCAAATATTAAATTCAAGTATTATATAGGGTGGGAAGGGTGGCATGAGTCTGTAGTTGGGGAGGTGCCCGTCGTGTAATGGTTGTCGTCGAAGAAAATGGACACGAGTTCAAATCCTGGATGAGGCTGGTTGCATTTTATATGGCACTTATATCCTGGAGAAAGGTATGAATCCAACTGTTCTCCATCCAACCTTGGTACGGCAATTGGCCTAGATGATGGAACACTTTGAATTCAAACCTGGTAAAGCCCACTTAAAAAATTGACCTTGTGTCACATACTGTTTGTTCGGACGAGTTGGTAAATACATATAGGATCGGTTGGGTCAACTGAATTACACAAAACTAAAGATAACACTGTCATCTCACTTTATCATATACATTTTCCCAAAGTACTTGAAATATTATAGAATAACTGTATACAAAGAAATCCTCAAGACCTTCAATTACGATCTCCATACGACTGTGGAATCTCCTGCAAGTCTTTTCGATGTTCTCTTTGTTTAAATTGATAAATGCTGCTGTGGTCCGTTCCTTCTTATTTGATTTTTCTTGGTCTCTCGATTAAACCGTGCCCACACATGATAATCAAGGTGTTTGATATCTGGGGAGTTATGTTGCCATCTTCTCACCGCGCGGTTATAGCACGCTTTTGGGCTAATAAGGACGTCTTGTAAAATAATCGAATCTTGCTAGATTATTACAAATCAAGAAATTAGCACTGACAAACCAGACCAGCAGAAAGAAGAAATCAACCTAGAAGGAAGATTGCCGCAAATGAAACAGACCCACTTAAGACGTATATGAGAACAACACCCACTCCTCTCTCCTCTCGACATTTATAGACCCGAGTCAAACAAGTATATAAATGGTGCTTCACTGCAACATAGGACATAGTAATAAGGGATCACAGAAATTTTCTCACGGCCAACATTGGATTCTTCTGCTAGTATTGCATAGTGCAGTCCTGTTGTCAGATGTAGGCCCTCCTACCGCCATTTTCCCATTCTATCGGCATTGAAGTCTCAGACAAATAGTTTTTGTGCCCCTGAAGTTACAGTGACTCCTGTGACTCTGAAGTCCAATGTTCGAAAAACATTCTCGACCACAGATTTCGCATGTGAAGGCTGTCCCTGAAAATGCTGATATGCCGGTGCTTTGTTTCCGCCATTTTCTTCCGGACCTCTTGGCTTCGTGGTGTTGCGCTAGAGTCACTTCAGACGTGAACAGTACGCTACGGTGAGCCTGATGCCACCGAGGGCACTCCTCAGCCAAATTTCCCCAGCCTGAAGGGGTAATGCCAAAGCACCTGAGATCATTCTTACAGGAATCCTTAAAACCACAGCTGCGTTTTAAGGATGTCTGCAAGAATATCCAGTGCTGTACTGCACATCGGACATCGTAGTAAAGGTTTCGCAAAAAAATTATCAGAGCCAACATTGGATTCTCCGGCTAGTGTGGCATAGTGCTGTCCTGTTGTCAGACGTAGGCCCTCTCGCAGTTATCCTCTCGATTCAGGGAAGCACTCTCTCCTCGAGCCACTTGATGTAGTCTCCCGTGTTAAGTGTGAGGCGACGAGGGAAGGTGAATGGACGCATAAGGTTCCATCACTAGTTACACTATGATGAGGACTGGAATTTTGCGTTCCGTGACTATGTTGGGTTGTTTTGTGTTATAATATTTTGTAATATAAGGTGTGCTAAGGTCCACCACTAAAACTTATAGACTGCGTGGGCGCGTGAAGTAAAGCCAACCAATCAACAGCTCGAATACATGGTTAGTTGACTATTTAATCACCGGTCTTGAACGCCATTCATTTGCACGTATTTGCCACTGATGAACAGATCAGCAACCAAGGTCTCTGCTCAAACAAAAGATACTACACAACACTAAGGAACATCGAGGGACAACCAAAGGATTCTTCACTAAGGATCAGCCTTTGCTCAAAACAGGGGATCTCAAATGTAAAGTGTTCTCACTTGTAGCTTAAAAATGGCCACAAAAATCGTAACACAGTTTTGAACATCTGGGGACAGAGCAAGTCACTGGTTCTTCTGTGAGCATCATCAAATCTTGGCAGATTTTTCTCGTCTGAAAAAAAAAGCATGTTCGATTGGCGGGGATGCTTAAGTTTGTTGAAAATCGTTGCAGCGCCGTCTTTCCTCTCGACCCTTTCTCATATCATATGAAAAATATCGAATGTCATTATGCAATACCTACCTGATAAGAAATTCAGACATTCTTATCCTTGGCTGTAAATCTAAATGACCAGTTGGGATCGCTGTCAATCATGTCCAGGTGCTTAGCAACAAAGGCGTTTTTCTCTTACAAGAATGGTCAGTCTTCTGCGGTGCCGTGCCTTCGTAACAAACATTTGACTTATCCAATTCTTTTTAATCCTCTGCAAACACTCTGTTATATTTGTATTTGGGGCTTCCGGCGTAAATGCAAATTAGTACAACATGCCGTTTCCATATTTCTGGTAGGAGTGAATTGCGCCATGGGAATATTTTCCTATCAGTGTCCAACCGAATCTAGTTTACTGCACAGTCGACAAAACCTGATACAAACAAAACGCATTCATGAAATTAATAATTTAAAATAGCGACAATTTACCCATCACCTCTCTGTCTGTCTGTCTGTTTGTCTCTCTCTGTCTCTTTTCTCTCTGTCTCTCTCTGTCTCTGTGTCTCTCTCTCTCTCTCTCTCTCTCTCTCTCTCTCTCTCTCTCTCTCTCTCTCTCTCTCTATATATATATATATATATATATATATATATATATATATATATATATATATATAAACGAAAGCCAGCCCTGACGAAGGTTTGTTAATCAAAACCAAACATTGAAGCGTCGGCTTATTAAACATCACACGTCAATGAAACTTGTGTTTTTAATCTTCTATAAAATCTCACACACACACACACCACACACATATATATATATATATATATATTATATATATATATATATATATTAAACAGAAAATATGCATGCAACAGTATGCTGGTATCTTTTTTAATAATTTAGAGGGTAGTTTGCATCAATTTACTTTTTACCCCCCCCTCTCTCTCTTTATCTATCTATCTATCTCTCTCTCTTTATATATATACACACACACACACACATATATATATACATACATACATTATATATATACATTATATATACATATATATATATACATTATATATACATATATATATATATATATATACATACATTATATATATACATTATATATACATATATACATTTTATTTATATATATACATATATATATATATATATATATATATATATATATATATTGATGTGCTTTTTCAATCATTTATTTCCTTTCTATGTTTCCTTTCATGAGCTACAATTATCTTTTGACACTTCATCCCTTGTATTTTTGTTTTGTTCCTCTCAATAACAACAAACAAAAGAAGAACAACAAAAGAAATCTGGGAAAAAATTCCTCTAACGTTAATGCTCGGCTTTGTAACTCCAAACAGATTGCCATATGAAAACATAATGACCACAACATTTGGCAGATGATAAAACTTACGGAAGTGACAGTGAATCCTGTCTGTGTGGTATATTGTTATTGTTCGATAGAGAATTATGATATATTCGGCCAGTTTTCTTTCCTTTCTTTACAATCCACAATAAAAGTCCAGATAAAAGGTGTGTTTGAAATTTGATACTATATCATGGTTATCAATTTCTTTCATCCTGTCGGATATACACTATGTATCTATATTAAAAGTTTCCGGTTTTCTGCATGAGTAGAAATGATTCTTTTTTAGCAGTTGAATAAAGGGATCAAAGGAAGATATGATATTTTATGAATAACTATTTTTTTTTATTTGCATCTTTCGCGTTATATACGAGGATGAGTCAAAAACTAATGCCATTTTGTTTAGGACAGGTATAGTTACCAACACACGGACATGTATCATACATGAAAATGAAGCCGGTCCTCTGTGGACCACATCCTTACTTCTCCATATAGTCACCGTTTCTCTCAATAGCAAATGAGTCAAAATACAAGGATGTGTCAAAAAGTAATGCCATTTTGTTTAGGACAGGTATAATTACCAACACATGAACATGTATCATTCATCAAAATGACGATGGTCCTCTGTGGATCACATCCCTAATTTTCCACATAGGTGAGTCAAAAAGTAATGCCATTTCGTTTAGGACAGGTATAATTACCAACACAGGAATATGTATCATTCATCAAAATGAAGATGGTCCTATGTGGATCACGTTATTTTCTACAACTCAATGTCCTTTCAATATGTGAAGAATAAGACATTCCCCGAAAATAAACCCTAGTTTTATATTACGGAGTGAAAATTGATATAAACCCTGTCATATTTTGGGGGAAACACGGTATAGGCGTAACACAGTATCATTCGCCTTATTCACCATATATTGACTTGATTAATTTTAGCAATTTTTTAAATAGCTGAATCCAGAAATTTCACGAAATACATAAAGAAATATTGAACTCATATAAACTATAAATGATGAGATCAATCAGAGTAGATACGAGGGTGAGTCAAAAAGTAATGCTATTTTGTTTAGGAAAGATATCATTACCAACACAGGAACATGTATCATACATCAAAATAAAGCTGGTCCTCTGTGGATCAAATCCCTACTTCTCCACATAGTTTCTCACAATAGCAATGTTCGACCTTCGAATGAGAGCATGTATCTCTGCTCAGTAAAATTCTGTTGACTGTTCTTTGACACACTTCATCACAATAGATTTCACTTCCTTGTCACTGGAATAATGTTTGCCTCTCACACCCTCTCATGGGCCGAAGAGATGATAATCTAAGTCAAACATTATTCCACTGATTAGGAAGGGAAATCTGTAGTAAAGAATATAAAAATATAACAATCTATTTTTTTGTGGAAAAATATTTTTACAACAAAACATTTCCCTCGTTAAATTTGGGAAGTATTTCTCTAATCTGTAAGTAAGTCATCGGGGCGGCCTAATGTCGGTATCAGCCAGACAGCGAGGGAGTTATTCCTTTTTCACTAGTGCTAGACCAAGGATTATCTTAACGTCTGAGGGGCGCCATACCTACCATTAGCTCCTAACTTTATCGCACAGATCCCTGTGCTACTCCTACGCTGATTTGGCGAGGCCGGTATCGAACCATTGCTATACTGACTGAGATTGAATATCTGAAGTTGATTGATTTTAAGCGCACGTCAATTCCTTTTGAGTTATTTAATGTCAGTCTTTTTATTTTTCAAAGTATTTTTTTTCAGAAGAAATCTAGTTCAAGATATTTTTAAACATATCTCAGATATATTGACCCATAAATGGTACCCTAACAGGCACCTACTCATCTGTTTACCTGGAAGTAATGAAGGGCTACTCCATATTCACCACAGCGATGCTTCACTACCGAATGCAATTTGATATCTTACACAGGATACGGAGAATATTTAAGAAATCCCCCCTGAAAAACAAAACAAAAAAAGAAAACCATTTAAAAAACAAAGGTGCAATTAGAATTAGTATTATTTGTATTATTCGGACTATTTTCCTCATCTTCATTTTATATGTACAACATTTCGGCCGATGTGCCCTCCCGCCTTCATCAGGTATTTCTTGTCGGACTCGGGGACTATCTCGGACTCGGGAACCTTCTTGTCGTAATCGGGAGCCATCACGGAACTTTGAACCTAACCCTTTATTCAGTCCACGGGGGTATCCTGTTTTCATTCCGCTAACCATAGCTGGGTTACAGGTGTTAAGCTGTGTTAATTATTCTATGTTACTGCTGCCCCTAACCATGATGGAACCTGATATCTAGAGATAACTGTCACTAACTCCTTTATCCACTAGGCTATGTGTCCAATTGAACAATATTAGAATATTCTTAAATTTCGAAAACTGACTTATAATAAACACAGTGGATCTGGGAGTAATGGAAATAAAGGGTACTCCACCAAGTTGCAATAAATAATATTACAAAATTCTTAATATTTAACAATAAGTAAAGTAAAAAGTACAGTCATCAGGGTGGCCTAAAGTCGGTATCAGCCAGAAAGCGCGGGAGTCTGTCACCTTTTCACTAGCGCTAGACCAAGAAGATTGTTTTTGCCGTCTGAGGTGGAGCGCCACATCTAACATCAGCTCCTTACTTTACCGCACAGATCCTGTGCTACTCATACGCTGAGTTGGCGAGGGCCGGTATGGAACCAGGAACCTTGTGGATTCTAGATGAATGCTCTACTGACTAAGCTAAACCGGTCCTATACTTATATTTGACAATAAACTTATTATAATTAAAGTTAACCTAGGAGTAATTGTAATTAAGGGTACTCCCCCGAGCTGAAATTTCACAAGCGAACGTAGTTCAGATTCATAAACAGGAAACAGAAGATACTTAAGATATACGAATAAAAATGATTAAAAACAAATATAGATGCAATAAATAATATTAGAAAATTCTTAATATTTGACAATAAACTTATGATAATAAGACGAATAAAAATTCCACTTTTTTTTTGTTGCAATGAGCAATCGTTGCATTAAGGAATTGTAGTATTCAAGAATAAACCGAGGCCGTTTTCCTAGTTTTAGTCTGCAATTTCTTCTTGTCATAAATCTCTGTTAGTTCGCTTATTTCCTTTACACTGCATTTTTTCTAGACGTAGAGAAATTTTGAAAACGTTATCGCAAATAAATCAGATTTTTTTCCTCGCCTAAAAACGCAATTTTTGATTTACACTTCTAACATTTAGGCCATAATAATTCCCATATATTCGCTACACTTTCATCTTTCTTCTTTTTTTGCCTCTAGAGCACTACCATTTGGTTGCGTATTGACAGTATAAACGGCGATCATAGACAGTAAGATTTAAACAAAGCTTACATATATGAACAGACATTTACACAATATAGTTTGACACAGGATTACAAGAGGGATAGAGAGATGAAGGTCTTATTTTTGTACCCTCACGAGGGATAATGGACATGAATCTATTCACACAGGTTCTTAATGTTATATTAATTCAGACAGTGTTCTCAGTTATGGCGTTTTGTCTGAACTTATAAAATATCTATACACCTTACCATAGCGTAAGAGTTAACTCCCAAGTCGACTAGGCCATTACTACTGTATATATATTTACCCAAACGTCCAGACAGGAAGGATGTGACACAAGGTAAATTTTAAGCGAACTTCAAGAGTTTTCAGTTCAGAGTTTTTATTCACCTCGATCGGTTGCCATACCAGGGTTAAAGGGCCCGGTCTGCTCTACAAGTTACCCATAGCTGTAGGGAGAATAATTGGATGCATACGTTCACAAGGTTATTAGTGCTATGGGAAATGCAAACAACTACGCCCCGGCTTTGAACTCTGTTCGCTGTGTCCATTTTCTACGATGATAATTATGATACCAGATTATACATAACTATGGTATGGCAACCAGTTTAGGAGAAGGAAAACACTGAAATTAGCTCCACTTCAATTGAACCTTTTGTCGCATCCTGTTCATGGCCAGTGGTTGGGTAAATGCATATTCGCTCTGTCATTTTAACTACAGTAATTAAATATGCATATACCATTTGGCATAGAATAATTCTAAGTGGGTTTACATGCCGTTGAAATCAATCACCCAATCAAAGAAAAACAAACCTTCATAATATACGAAATATATTGTTTACAACTGGATGTCAAAGCAGCTGAAAAAACAATCCCATGCTAAAAGCACCGATTTCTGCAAGATCATTGAAGTTAAGCAGCGATGAGCCTGTTGTAATACTTAATTTGGTAACCACTGAAGTAATAGCAGGTACAACTGTAAGTAAGTAAAGTGGTCGGGGCGGCCTAAAGTCGGTATCAGCCAATCAGCGAGGAAGTCTATCCCCTGTTCACTAGCGCTAGACCAAGGAGATTGTTTTGGCATCTGAGGTGGGAGCAACACCTACCATCAGCTCCTTACTTTACCGCACAGATCCCTGTACTACTCATACGCTGAGTTGGCGAGGACCGGAATCGAACTAGGAACCATGTGGTTCCTTGCCGAATGCTCTACCAACCGAGCTAACAACTGTAAGCAACCTGAATTCCGTGTTTTATTAGTTAATGTAGTTATTTGTTTGATGAAACTGGGCCTTTATTGAGTTCTGGTCGAAATAAATTTATAATAGCCAAATGACGGTTTGTTAAGTCTTTCTTTCTAATTGAAAATGTAAATCTTGATCTGTATATGATTAATTTATCAATTGTCATACATTGAGCTTTCTTAAGGATTTGTAAAAAATATTGTATAAATGTTTAAGTGTGCATCAATATGAACATACATTGTTGGTTGTAGAGGAGATATTGTTGATCTCTAAATAAAATTATCCCCAACATATCAGTCAATTGGATCCTTTCACCTATATATATATATATATATATATATATATATATATATATAGTAGAGAATAACAAAAGACTTAGAGATTTAGCATTATAGTCTATTTCAGGGAGCTTAGACAAATTGTCTAACTCTCCCGATTCATCAGATGCGAATGATCATTCGCATCTGATGAATCGGGAGAGTTATATATATATACACACATGGTCTGCTTGATTTGTTCGTCAACAACGTCATTAGGAAATCATATGAAAAAGCGTGTTTGATATTTTTAAGGTCGGAATAGAATATCATCTTTAAGGAAGAAATGAATTTTGCGCGATAAATTGAGTTTTTTTATAATAGTTTTTTTGTACTTTTCAGGACATTCGCTATCATAATTAAGAGTTCAGGAGTTAATACTTGTAGGCTTTATATATATATATATATATATATATATATATATATATATAGTTTTTTACAAAAACGTTGGTAGACTAATCCAGGGATTCCATCCAAATATCTAAAAAAAGTTGGCTAGGAAGCTTGAAAAGATCGTAAATAAAATTGTTAAACAGTTAAATTGTTTTTCTTTAATTATGCATGTATGAATGAAAGAAGGCTGTCCAAACACACACACACACACACACAACACACACATAATATATATATATATATATATATATATATATATATATATACATGAGAAGTAAACAAACAATGTGTTTTGATATGGCTTTATTTATCCGACAATTTATGGGAGAATCTGTGCTTAATTGAAGTCGTACCTAATTTTGAAAATTAATTAATTAATAATTAATGTGTTAGGCGGGCATGCCTATTCAAATCTAAGGCTAAACAAATCGAGAAAAATCAATCTCTGTATGTACATTTCGGCCTATATATATATATATATATATATATATATATATATATATCACTGAGATAACACAATTTTTCCTCATATACTGACCTATCAAAACTGTAAGCAACCTGAATTCTTAGTCAAAATGTCTTGATTCAGTATTGAATGACCCGAAAGGGTTTATATGCCGTAAAACCAAACAACCAAACTGAACAACAATTGTAAATCATTAAAGTGATATCAGCAATAAGACAAATACATAGAATTTCTCGATTACGTCACTTCAAAGTTTAAAAAATATATTTTTTTAAGAGGATGTGATTTCTTCCCATCTGCATCTCATTTCCTCCCGAAAGTCCCGTGATCCTCTTCACAGCAGTCACACCTTTTCTCTCTGTCATTTTACCCATTTCTTTAATTCGTTCTTTTTTTAATGTATTTTAAAATTTATATTTAAGTTTCTAGTTTTGTCGCCTTTCTGTGTTCTTCAAGGCAAACAGAAGTGTCCATGTTATCTCTTTCTTTGGCGGACGCTGACAGATAGAACTTCCGTTCGGAGCCCTGTTCTAATTCCGTTTTTTTTTTCGTGCCAAAACACTTCAGTTTACATACTTGTTTTTAGAAGGAAATTACAGAAGGCACATACGTATATACAGTAATAGTATATAATGTACACTCGTATACAAAAAAAATGCTGCATATACATTTTACTTTCCATTTATTTTCCTTGCTTGCTCAGATAAAAAAAAAAAATACGTAGATATAAATATATGTGTATTAGTATAAAATGAAACATTAAACTATTTTAAAAAAAGTTAAGCCGAAGTCGGCCTGTATTTGACGATCAACTATATAATTAGGTAAGACTATCTAAATATACATTTCAAATTTTAATATATAATATATATATATATATATATATATATATATACAGTAATAAAGTGTATATGGAAATAACCTACTCAAGTTTCGGTATCATCAGGGTTGGAATAAATTAATCAAGATAATGATTATCTACAGGCAATTGCGGAAGTAACTAATACAATTATGACCGTTGAAAATAGTTCCGCAGTGAAATTGAACGCTATTTAGTTGGTTGTCTCATTCAAAAGTTAAATGTCAAATACGATGTTGTTGAATGCTGAACGTGATTGTTAACGTGAAGTATTAAACACGGTTGTTGCTAAATGCTGTACAAGACTGTTGACATGTTTGGAATATTTAAAAAATATCATCTGTGCAAAATAGCCTTCTTTTTATAATATCAGACAATATCCGCGTGTATGTGTTCACTGTTCGGTTAATATTTGTATCAACTGTCGATATTACGATTAATTCGGTATTCTATTCACCGGTAAGCCATCTTCTTTATTATATATTAGCAAATATATGCACACTCCGGGTGCAAGTATTTAAGTTTTAATGTAATGAAATATTGTATTAAATTAGAAAGGCTACTGAAACTAAATAAGAATACAGATAAAAAGATTTGAAACAGAGGGAGTATAATAAAAGATTTGAAACAGAGGGAGTATAATAAAAAATAGAACAACTGAAACTTACTCTTCCATCACTCCCGTCTTTCATTGTTATTTTTTCTAATTTAAGTATTTAGTTAAAAGAGGAAATAAAGAATAAAATGACAGTTATTTTTTCTTGTTAATGGATATCATTTAAGATTCATTGAAGAGATTTTTGCTTATATTCATTAAAATAAAATCAAACAGTTAGAAATCAATAATACTAAGCACATATTTATTAAAATCAAATTTTTAATATCAATATGCAAATTAGCCTTCCCATTCACACTGTAAACCGCTATTTGTTGTATATATGAATACAATTGCATGTTATTAGCATGTAGATATGGTTAATAGTATTAATAATGTAAAACAATTTTATTAATAATTGAGGTTTAAATAAAAATAAAATCATTGAGCATGTGATGTAAATAACTAAGGGAATTATGACTTGAGTAGTGATATAGTTTCGGTTACAGACAGAAAAACACACAATCTCCATTATAAGATATATATATTTCATTTGATTAAGTTCAAGCCTTCGTGTTATGTTTCTTATATCGGGGTTTATATGTTTGTCTGATTTATTCCTGATTTGTTACATGAACAGAAAGTTCAATTATAAAATACTTTTAAACTGCTCTAATTTTATATTTCTTTAAGCTTATTTGATTATTGAATATTTTGACTATCAATCTGAGTAACGTATTGTTCAGATTTTTATCAAAGTTTATAATGTACTGTGGATTGAACCAAAGTTTTTTCTATTGGTGTTTTTCTACGGGTGCTGTATATAATGGTTGTTGTGAATCAATTGTTTTTCATAGATTTCCTGTGCGATAGTAAAACTTAAATTGTTGGACCAGTCATGGAATTGCTGATTAACAATGGCTATCTATTTGAGTATGGACAAGTCTATAGCTAGAAAATATATATATATATATATATATATATATATATATATATATATATATATATATATATTATATATTAAATTTTTACTTGAAGGCACTTACAACGCATGTATCGCATAAAATTCGATACTTTTTCTTATAGAAAATGAACATGACAAGTGTAATCCCAGCAAAGGATGGCTCGATGTGTAGAATACCGTACAGACTGTTTCGACTTTATTAAGTCTCATCTACACATCCAGCCATTCTTTACTGGGATTACACTTGTCAAGTTCATTTTCTATAAGAAAAAGTATCGAATTTTATGCGATACATGCGTTGTAAGTGCCTTCAAGTAAAAATTTAATATATACTTTATTCAGCAACGTTTCTAAATAAACAAACACCCAAAAATCTTATATATATATATATATATATATATTCATTCATTCATTCATTCATCATTCATTGGCAATTCAGTCCCGAAAGACTATGATAAAAGTTTTTGTGTGCCCCTGAAGTTGCAGCGCCTCCTATGACTGTGAAGTCCTATGTTTGAGAAACATTCTCGACCACAGATTTTGCATTTGTAGGTTGTCCCTGTAGATGATGTGTTCCGATGCTTTGTTGCCGTTGCTTTCTTATGGACCTCTTAGCTTCATGGTGCCGTATCAGGGTGAATTCTGACATGCACAGTCTCTACTAAACCTAAATTCAACGGCATTTGGCAACTGACAGTTTTTCGACGATGCGATTTTCAAAGACTTAAACATGATTTTGCAAGAGATATGTGTGCTTTATTAGTGATATTGAGCACTCTTTACATATAGAGGCCGAAATGTACATACAGAGATTGATTTTTCTCGATTTGTTTAGCCATACATTTAAATAGGTATTCCCGCCTAATTCATTATTAATTAATTAATTTTCAAAATTAGGTACGACTCCAATTAAGCACTTATTCTCCCAAAAATTGTCGGCAAAAAAGCCATTCCAAACAAACCGTGTTTACAATATATATATATTTAATTATCAATATATATATATATATATATATATATATATATATATATATATATATATATATATGTATATGTGTGTGTGTGTGTGTGTGCGTATGTGTATTTTTGTTTGTATCTTTAACTAGGTTCAGATGCATGAATAGCACCAACATTACGTAATATAACGCGTATACGTGTTCCGTTATATATTTGTCATTAGAATTCTAGTATATATATATATTCCTATACACACGTGCGCACGCACACACACACACACACACACACACACACACACATATATATATATATATATATATATATATATATATATATATATATAAGTGAGTGATGAGGAGAGAGAATGAGTATCAGTTCCCTGCTTATTCGTCACTGTTTATCTATATCAGTATTACTCACTATAATTATATCTTTCATGTTTCGGTTAAATGTTTAACTTTTTTGATCCTCATATAAACGAATCATCGACTTTCGTTTTTCGTCCCTTAATTTTCAGATTTCCGTTTTTATTCCGTCTTTCATTTTTCATCGTTTTGTTTTTCTTTCTTTATCGAAATTGCCATTTTTATTCCTCTTCTACGAGTTAAACGGGCGCACATCTTAAGATTTACTTCGTTTTAGTTCTCATTCAAATCCGCTAACGGAAATTAAAAACTCTTTTATTCTGAAAATGGAGAGTTCTGCAAATTGACGCCATTTGATATTAACAGAAGCGAAGAAAGAATTACGCCAGATTGGGTATCCGATTCAAAGGAGACATGAAAAAGAGAAACAGTTCGACCGGATGCACTGTTAAATATCCATTATATATTATTTATTGATTGCAATTGAAATTATATATACTTGAACACTCACACAGTCTGCTGAGACTGTAGTATAATCCGACTGCACATCTCTAGAGGGGTACGACCCCACTCCCGACAATTCGGCCACCTGTTGGCTGTGGTCGGTGACCCGTGATGCTTAAGAACCGAATCTTGGTGACTGAGCAGTCTATAACTTACAGCACTCCACTTTGGCCCTTAGGTTAGTCAGGCGGTCGGAGAATCTCCACTAGATCAATCAGCTGTTCAAGTCAAACCCTAGCATCGATTGCCTCGACCCTATTGTCCTTATGTCAAACCTTCAACTCTTTTTATATTAAATATGCTAGAAGGCGTGGCCGGGGGTATTGGTGTCCTGGATATATAATTTTCCTAGGGTATTAGCGCTATTTTATTGTATATGCGCTAATACCAGGAAAATTATGTATTGTCCAGGATTTGAAATCGTTTCGCCATATTCCTTTCAAGTCTTTGTCTACCGTCATACTCAGGCTTTTGCAAAGCTACGTACTGGGGAGTAATGAACCTTACCCTGCTATGCTGGTCCATGAAACTTTATAAATAGGTTTAAATTCAATTTATATACATGGATTATTCTTTTTACCATGACAAAAGTGCCTAGTCTACACTCTAAGGAAAGACATACGATCTAGCGTTATTTTGATGCAATATTAAACATTTTTATTAACTAATTCAAGAAACGTTTTCTTTATTGTTGCCTTTAATTGGTTTAATTTGAAGCAGTGCTCAAACTTTTGTTTACGCAGAAGAAAACTCCATTCCAACTCAAACATTTACGATAAAAACGTATCGAAACTGACTAATTTAAATATCTAAATTTTAAATGAATATTAAAGACGTCTTCACAGCTGAGCAACTTATATAATAAAGAGATGATGTCTAGACGTCTAGACTGACGTCTAGATGCCGGTTTTGATAATACATAATTAAGTATATGCCAATTTGGATAATTCATTTCAATGTGCATCGGTCTGGCAGCTTTAACAAGATCATCTAATAAGATGCGTCTGAATGACGATAGTTGGTGCAAATCAAATTGCAGGGTTTTTTGTTTTTTTGTTATTTTGAAACTTGATATGCATTTTGAATTGCACTGTGATTTGATTATCCTCATGTATTACACCATTGCAAATCACAAAGAGTTGCTCTGATGAATGTTTTCTTTTTTATTCTGGTTTATTTTAGGCATTCACTTTAAAGAGGGAAAAAAGCAAATTGACTGATTTTATTATTTACTAGCAAGAATGTGCGCTCACCGTCGGGCGTAAATATTTAAGATTTAATATAATTAAATATATTAAATTAGAAAGACTAACGAAATTGAATAAGACGTATATAAAAAGAGTACACTTATTTTAATTATATTTTAGTTAGTTTCTACATAAGTAAAGTAAAGTCGACGGGGCGGACTAATTTCGATATCAGTCAAACAGCAAGGGAGTATATTCCCTTTTCACTAGCGCTAGACCAGGAGATTATTTTAACATCTGAGATGGAGCGCCACACCTCCCATCAGCTCCTCGCGTTACCGCACAGTTTCCTGCGATACTCATACGCTGAGTTGGCGAGGGCCGGTATCGAACTAAGAAGCTTGTAATTCCTAGCAGAACATTCTACCGACTGAGCTAAACCGGAGAATCGTTTAGAGAAGTGATTTTGATACGTTGGAAACTAAAACAATATAAGTATTATTTATTAAACCAGGTTTTGTTAAAACCAGTACGCAAATTAACCACACACTATATATATATATATATATATATATATATATATATATATCTTTGAAAGGAAGGAAAAACTCAACACCGTAATTCCATAATAAATTTATTTCGGCCAAAATTAGGGCCTTTATAAATCTAAGTTGATTTAATATAGCTCCCCAAAATTTCGTCTCATCAGATGGTAGTTCAAGATAATTTGAATTGCATAACTGAAAAATTTACTTCTCAAAAAATAAAACAAATAAATAAAAATTTTACATTGTGACAGTCTTACAATGTAAAAAAAAATATTATTTTTTTAAATTTTTTGAGAAGTAAATTTTTTATGCAATTCAAATTATCTTGATCTAACATCTGATGAGACGAAATTTTGGGGAGCTATATTAAATCAACTTAGATTTATAAAGGCCCTAATAACATAAGAACAAAACTCAGACAAAATGTGTAGGATATATTTCGCTAGAGCATTTAGCTCAGCATCATCAGTCGTTTTAATGAATTATCAGGTTATCATACGAATGTTTTATGCTTACTATCTCTATCACTCTCCCCTTCTGATTTCCTTCTCTTCCTCTCCACTGATTCCTGCTTGACCATTCAAAACCTCTCCCCACTAACGCTTACCCACCCACTTGACCTCCTCTCCTATCCACCTCCTCCCGCCACACTAGTCCTTCTATAAAACACTTGTATGATAACCTGGTAATTCATTAAAACGACTGATGATGCCGAGCTCAAGGCTCTAGCGAATTATATCCTACACACTTTTGTCTGAGTTTTGTTCTTATGTTCCTCACATATCAACAATATATATATATATATATATTATATATATATATATAATGTGTGTGTGTGTGTGTGTAAACTGTATAGTATATACGTATTAATTGTCGTTCATAAATAAAAATTAGTCCCAACTTTTACATCGAGGAATAGGTTAGTCACTACGTGCCAAAGACAACGCCGAAAGATGTTTACTTACGATAAAGAAACAGAAGTCAGTTCAAAGGCATTAGTTTTATATATATATATATATATATATATATATGAAAGTGAGAGAGAGAGAGAGAGAGATAGTCAATGGACAAAAACAGATAGACACATATTGAACAGAGGTAGATAGATAATGAACATAGATAGACAGACAGACAGATGGATAAATTTATGAATATATGGATAATGAAAAAGAGAGAGAGAGAGATAGTCAATGGACAAAAACAGATAGACACATATTGAACAGAGGTAGATAGATAATGAACATTGATAGACAGACAGACAGATGGATAAATTTATGAATATATGGATAATGAAAAAGAGATAGATAGATGGATAATGAAAAGAAAGAGATAAATGGATAATGAAAAGAAAGAGATAAATAGATAGGTAATGAACATAGACAGATAGATATATATATAGATAAGGAACAAAAAGAGATAGATAGATAGATAAATAATGAGCACAAAGATATAAATAGATAGATAGATAATGAACACAAAGCGATAGATAGATAATGATTAGAAATATTTAATGAAAAGGAAGAGATGGATAGATATATAGATAGATAATGAAAAGAAAGAGATAGATGGATTGATAAATACATAGATAGATAGATAATGAAAGATAGATAGATAAATAAATTCTATTTGAATGACATACGTTGAATTATGCCACCAAGAATAAAAGATAAATTTATTCACTATTCTTATTCTGAGTTTTGTTGTGGGGTGTGTCAGTCTGACGTTGAATGCTATCAACAATGTCACAACAGCCAACCGGGATTTCCCATCCCAAAATTACGAATTACGACGGCAGCTGTCAGTAGGTAGATTTCTTATCTTTTCATCATCATCTTGGCTTTTTTTTATCTTTGTGATTTGGTGGAGGTGTTTTCGTTTGTTCACTTGTCCATGTGCTGTTTCAATTACTTAGGTTTTTCGGAAACACAAAAAAAACTCTCATAGCATCAGAGCACTGCCAGAATGTTTGTCTTCAATCTCTGAGACTTTGTCACTAAAGTTTTAATGCACGCTTGAATATTTCAATATTTATACATAACAAGATTATATATATAGTG
>CM042143.1:115687380-115702380 GCA_023376005.1 Doryteuthis pealeii | reverse complement strand
TATATATATATATATATATATATATATATATAATTTTCAAAATGACGCAACATCTTTCATTAACTGCAAAACAGTTTTCAACAGTGATAATTACAACATGAACTCCCACAATTAAATGTAATTAATCAATATCATGATTAATTCAGTGGGTGTAACTCTGAAGATCCTTATGCTGAAACTCGAGTAGGTTATTTCTGTACACATTATAATAATAAATCCACTCTACTTACGCATTGAGCACTTTATATTTGTTATAACGCTGACTTATCCTAGTGAAACTTATACCAACCATATATTGAGACCAACGCAATAATTTTACCGGTAGGTCATTCTTCTCACACACACGTGTATATATATATATATATATATATATATATATATATATATATATATATATATATATATATATACTTTCACATAGCGCTTGGGAAAGGTGTACATCAAATAATTTTCCTTCCAGCTTAGTGTAAATTGTAGATCAGACTGAACTCTTTAACTTTGGTATGGCAAGTACTCTAGTAGAAAGAAAGCAGTGAATTTATAACTGTAAAACTCCGTTTAAGAATTTGACCTCGTGTCACATCCTGCTTGTACAGAGAGGTTGGTAATATATATATATATATATATATATATATATGAGTTAATCAAATTCTTTTGTGTCTATACTTATATTTTCCTGTGCTTGCGTGCGTATATGTGTTTATGTATTATAGCTTCTTCGTGAAAGTGCTTTTTATTTATTGATAATATCATCTAACCTTTGCGAGAATATTTTTGTGCAAATAGTTCTTCATCGAAAGGCAATATTTTCACGTACCTCTTGCTTGTAGACTTCAAGTGTTATTGACAAGATTGTTTTATGTTCCTATAAATATAAATGGCTTGGATACAATTGACAGACATTCGCCAGAATATTTATCGGTCTTCCGAAAAATAATGCCATGAACATATGCGTTGCATTCTTCGGTATTAAAAAAACGGTAAAGGTTGAATCATGGAAATTAAGAACATGTCTTTAGAAAAAAGAGGCAATTAGTTATTCTCTATATATTAATACTCATGTTCCTTAATTGTACAATCGTCATCATCTTGAAACCCCCTGATTAAATATGAGGACGTCCAAATCCTCCAAGAGGAAAGCTAAATTGTAATTACTGATTATCTGGTATTGTTTATTCGCCAAACTCTTATTTCTTATGTATATATTTACCCCCCCCCCTGCCCGAGCAGGATGCGACACAAGGTCAATTTCTTAAGCGGAGTTTAACAGGTTTGAATTCAGAGTTTTCCTTCTCCTAGACTGGTTACCTAGCCATGGTTAAAGAGTCCAGTCAGCCCTGCTATTTACCCATAGCTAGAGGGAGAATTGGATTCATACCTTTCCCAAGGGTATTAGCGCCATGTGAAAATCCGACAGCTTTGTCCAGGAATTGAACTCGCGTTGACGAGTCCATTTCCTACGACTCTAACCATTAGACCACGTACCTCCACTCTTATTTCTTATAAGTGTCGTTACATTAGCTAAATAATGGACCATTCCGATTTTATTATAAAGAAAGGAGGAAAAAGTGAATGCTAGACAGAAAAAATATAAGAAGGAAAGAAAGAAAGAAAGAAAGAAACAGTGTAGGAAAGATAGAGAGAGTAGGTAATCGCCCAGCAGCAATAACGCTAATATGTTTCAATCGAACATAATGAAAATATTAAAAGAAGGAAAGAAAAAATAAGTAAGAGAGTTAATTCAAGATTATTATAGTTTTTAAATACTGAACTATTTGCAAGAGCTCTTAAGGAGTGAAAGATTGAATAAACCCGAAAAATGTGGTTGAGAGTAGAGGAAAATGTGGATATAACATCACAAACGACTATGTTCAATTGATATTTCGTCTCATTATTGGTTGAGACTTCCTCAGAAGTTTATTGATCTAATTGCTTGTACATTCTGTTTTTATAGTGAAAAGGTAAATGGGTTGGCGAGGGAGAGAAAAGGTGACGAATTATTGGTGAGTCGTCTAAGGAAATGAGAAGAAAGTCGGTAGGGCTTGAAATGTGTGGAAATGGTGTTTTCATTTTTGGGGGTCAGTTAGTTGACATTGAAGATAAATTTTATGTTTTGAGAATGGGGCAAATGTGTTAGGGCAGTGTGTCACCAAGGGGGCGGGGATATTTTTGTTTGAAATATGTGATATACCCACAGGTCCTGCTAGATTTATGTAGTATGAGGTTATCTTTGGTTTCGTGAACGAAAATCTAAGAAGTCATAGCACATTTGTTGCACTCCTCATGAAGGAGAATGAGTCCACCAAAGAACAGATACAGCAGCCTCAAAGGAGTGTTAAATAAGTAACTCGAGGTCGGGGTTATTGAAAAGCGTGTGGTACTTCTCTTTGATGTCTCAACAATCATTATGCAGATTTTTTTCTTAAAGGAAAAAAATCGGCCGAGAAGAATCCCCTCATGCTGTGTGAACGCTTATTGTACGATCATATTTCAGATGCTTGTTCTTTACATCATTATATATACTAGCAAATATATGCACCCTCCTGGTGCTAGTATTTAAGTTTTAATATAATAAAATATATTAAATTAGAAAGGCTGATGAAACTGAATAAGAATGCAGATAAAAAGATTTTGAACAGAGGGGGTATGATTGAAAAATAGAACAACTTTGAAACAAACTCTTCCATCATTTTATATTACTCCCGTCTGTCTTTGTTAAATTTTCCTAATTTAACTATTTAGTTAAGATAGAAAGTAAAGAATAATATTACAGTTATTTCTTCTTGTTAATGGATTTCTTTTAAGATTTATTCCTGAGATTTTTGCTCATATTCAATAAGATAAAACCAAACAATTAGAAATCAATAATACTAAGCACATATTCATTAAAATCAAATTTTTAATATCAAAATGCAAATTAGACTTCCCATTCAGACTATAAACCGCTATTTTGTTGTATATATAAATACGACTGCGTGTTATCAGCATGTAGATATGGTCAACAGTCTTAATGATGTAAAACAATTTTATTGATAATTATGGTTTGAATAAAAATAAAATCATGGAGAATGTGACGTAAATAACTAAGTGAATTGTGATTTTATAGTAATATAGTTTCGGTTACAGACAGAAAAACTCACAATCTCCATTATAATAATATATATATATATATATATATATATATATATGTGTGTGTGTGTGTGTACATATACAAGATGGTTCCAAAAAGTAACGAGATTTTTGTATTTTTTCACTTCAATTTTTCTGATTTTTTTCCAGGTGTTGACTATGTTAATGTTAGACAATCCCCAAAATTTGAGCTTACGATTCCCAAAATTTACTGAGTTATGCCGATTTTCGCTCCCCAATTAATGTTCAATATATGTGAAATAATAATAGAAAAACTTTTTGTTGTATATGAAGTGCCACATCGCGATATTGATCTTGCTATGAAAAAATGAGAAATTATCTTTAACATAAAATTGGTTAACTTTCAGACATTTTATAGCATTTTCGGATTCTTGGGCAAAAATGCTTTTATAAAATAATCTTTAGGAGTAGAAATCATTTTACAGTCAAAAATAGATTACAAAATGTCGCCATTTTTCGCGATCTTCCCACCAAAAAATTTTCAGAGATAAAAATCAACATAACTCCATTAGTTTTTAGCATTAAAAGTTCAAATTTGGGGATTGTCTAACTTTAACATAATTTACACATGGGAAAAGACTCGCTTAAAAATTAAAGGTGACATTTTACCTGAATGATTTGACATGAAATTACCCAACTGTATGATACGTAAAATGGTAAATATATTTGTGTTTGTAAGCAAGGATTTACGTTATATGTTATTTGCCTGAGGGTATTCAAAATGACATAATTTTCTGTCTTTGTGTGAATTGTGGAGATATCACATAATGATTTGTTATCCGTATAGACCAGGTGGGTGTGTGGTATTCTCATCACTATTATTGTTTTAGTGTGGTTTCAGCGAATAGTTGTGGCTGTGCTTTACAATTTGATTTGTGTTGATGAGGTTATGAGAACTGACATTTTTAATACATTTCTAAGTAATATCGCCAAATATCCATGACTCCAGAATCAGGTCGGATTCTAAGAGGTCAAAGGTCAGTCACAACTGAAATTACTCAATAATGATTTAAGAACGGAATGCTGATCCACCTTTATATATTAAAAAACATAATGTCAAAATTTATTTTGGACTATTGAACCAATTCGAGCTGCGTCTTTGCTACTCGTGGAAATAAAAGACATGTCTTATCTCTTTGCCTAAAATTCCTCCCACGGCCGTAACAAATTGTCTTGATATTTTTTACCTGTACGATAGGATATTTTAAAGTTTACTATCTATTCACCTCAGAACTCATTTTATTCAACAAAAGTCATATTATTATTATTATTATTTTCACTCCCTTTGAGTTTTTCACATCAGCGTTAGCTGATGGTATTTCACTGGAGGCCGAGTGACAATAAGTCTCCTCAGTTCTCCAGGAGTCTTCTGGGTATTCTAGCCGATAGAAGCAGTGCAGTAGTCTGGATGGTCTCAATTCTTCCTCTGATTTCCAGATCCTCCAGTCTTTTTCCAAGTTTATTGCGACCGTTCCAAGTACACCAACTACAATTGGTATCATTTTCACTCTCATATTCCACATCTTTTTCAATTCTCTGGCAAGGTCCTGGTATTTATCTATCTTTTCAATTGTCTGATTCCTTTCAGTGTAAACAAGTGACACGTGCAGAAGCCTCTGTTACCAGTTTACTGTAGGATCGCAGTGGTTGGAGAGCTGCTGTCAGCGGCTTAAAGTAGGCAAAAAGTCAATCTTTCAATATCTTACTGAGTACTTGAATAAATACCAAATAATGTACGGGTGAGTCCTGGTAGCGTAATGGCTAACGTGCTGGTTGTCGTAGTAAGTGAGTTCGAACTCCAGTCGAGCTATTATGTTCACTTTCGAACTAATTCTCTTGAGACAGGTATGAGCCACCTATCCCACAATTTATGGGTTAAATAGTAGCACTAATGTTCTTCAAAAGGTCTGTTTCGGCATAAATAAACACAAAGGTTGACTGACCATTAAAACACAGACACTAAATAATGTATGAAAAATATAATTTGAGGAAAATATATCTATCAAGCTTTCTCACAATGATAAGTCGTTCTTTTAATGATGGGAATATCTACGAGGACGGATCAAAAAATAATGCCACTTTGTTACGGACAGGTATAATTACCAACGCAGGAACATGTATCACACATCAAAATGAAGCTGGTCATCTGTGGATCACACCCCTGCTCCGCCAACAAGTCACCAACACAGGAACATGTATCATACATCAAAATGAAGCTGGTCCTCTCTGGATCACATACATACTTCTCCATATTGTCACCGTTTTTGCAATAGCAATGTTCCACCTTTGAATGATAGCATGTATCCCTGTCCCGTAAAATTCTGTTGACTGTTCTTTGAGCCACTTCTTTTCTACTGATTGCACTTCCTTGTCACTGGAATAATGTTTGCCTCTCAAACCTTCTTTCATGAGACCGAAGAGATGATAGTCTGAAGGCAAACATTATTTCAGTAACGAGGAAGTGAAATATGTAGTGAAGATGTGGCTCAAAGAACAGTCAATATAATTTTACTGGGCAGGGATACATGCTCTCCATCTTAGGCGGACCAATGCTATTGATAGAAACGGTGACTATGTGGAAAAGTAGGGATGTGATCCACAGAGGACTAGCTTCATTTTGATGTATGATACATGTCCTGTGTTACCATGATAGAAATGAAGACTGAATGAAACGTTATTTTTTCAGAATACTAGGCGTGTCAAAAAATACAAAAAATCTCGACACTTTTTTTTACACCCCTTATATATATATATATGATGATGATGATGATTGCCACTTCTTCACAGAATAAGGCCATTTCTACAAGTTCGGTTGTGAGCAAGCGGGGACCAGGTGTTCAGCTTTGTTTTTACTCACTGTCATACCCCTTCCCCGGTTTCCTCTCTTGTGCGACTGTACGTGACTGAGAAACCCAGCCTTCGATAGGCAGGCCCTGCCACTCACGTCACATATATAGTCCAGCTTAAATTTAGGAAATGTGTCCATGACGTCCATCATGTCCCGCTTACATAGAGACCGCTTCAGGATGGAGTGTTCGAGCAGTCTTACCTCAAACTCCTTGCAGCTATATGGACAATTCCATCTCAAATCATCCAGAAAAAAGAAAATTGTCACCCAAACCCTTCCATTTTTTCTGAAATTTTGTACACCTATAGACTGTTAAAGTTAGACATTCACCAAAATTTGAGCTTCCAATTCCAAAAATTGGCGGAGTTATATCGAATTTTATATCTCCAAATTTGGTGGGGTTGGTGAAAAATGTTGACTTTTTGTAATCTTTGTTTGTCTGTAAAATGAGTTCTGAAGCTTCCCTACTTCGAAAAATTAGTTTATAAAAGCATTTTGGCCCACGGAATGCAGAATTACTATGGAAAAAGTCTGAAAGTCAACCAGTTTTAACTTATTGATGATTGTTTATTTCTTCGTAACAAGATCAATATCCAAATGTGGCACTGAATCTAAGACAAAATATTTTTCTATTATTATTTCACATATATTGAACATTATTGGTACCAAAAATGATAGTTTGGTGTTTGCTCAGAACCGAATCTACAACATTAGTTAAAATTTTGCGAATCAGAAAGCATTAATAATTTAAATGTACGTAACGTGAACCCTGAATGTAACATTAAGAGGTTTTCATTATTTTAAAGCTGTCATGGACAAACCGTGGCCCGCGGGTCACAGACGGCCCACGTTGATTTTTCTGAATGGCTTGCCTAAGTCTTCAATTTTTTTTTATAGAAATGATCTTTTATACCGTTGAGGAAAAAATCTACTTTCCCCTATTTCTAAAGCAGATACTTACGCGTATGATCTTCTGTAGCGAAAATTGTTGAGGTACCTTCAATCTAAAATCACCTTGAGGTTTTTTTTTTTTTTTTTTTTCATAGCAATTTTGGATTCCTTGGGCAAAAATGCATATGAATAAATTTTCAGTAGTAGGGGATCTCTGTAACTCATTTTACAGACAAAAATAGATTACAAAAAGTCGCCATTTTTCGCGAACCCCTCAATTTTTGGAATTGGAAGCTCAGATGTCGGGGAGTGTCTAACTTTAACATAGTCCACACATGTACAAAATTTCAGAAAAAATTATTCTGTGAATGACATGGCCTGGATGATTTGACATGGAATTACCCATATATGAAATGAACAAAAAGTGATAAGAAAATCAGGGACATTTATTTTATGTATTTTTTAAATTTTTCTCAATTAGTTTCGACTTAGAGTCATCGGCAGGAGAAATCTCTAGTAATATATATATATATATATATATATATATATATATATATATATATATATATGGGGTGTGTATATAATAAATAGGGTGGCTTACCGGCGAATATGGGCACGATCATTGAAGGTGCATAAAATCCAGAGGTTAAGTCAGCGATAAAACAAATACAAAGTGCTCAATACAAAGTAGAGCAAATTTATTAAAGAAATGGATACAATAGAAACCTACTTGAGTTTCAACATAAGGATCTTCAGGGTTAAATCCACTGAATTAATCGAGGTACCGATTAATTGCAGCCGATTACATGGGCCGGGTTAGCTCAGTCGGTAGAGCGTTCGGCTAGAAACCACAAGGTTCTTGGTTCGATACCGGCCCTCGCCAACTCAGCGTATGAGTAGCACAGGGATCTGTGCGGTAACGTGAGGAGCTGATGGTAGGTGTGGCGCTCCATCTCAGATGCAAAAATAATCTCCTTGGTCTAGCGCAAGTGAAAAGGGGATAAACTTACTCGCTGTCTGGTTGATACCGATATTAGGCCGCCCCGACGACTTTACTTTACTTACACGTGTGTTCATTGAATAAGATGTTGCGTTATAAAGGGAACGCTTGTTTATGTTTTTTTAATTTCTCACCGGAAGTTGTTTTTTCGTGAGTATTAAAATGTAAACAAAAGATGCGAATCGATTTGTGGGTATTTATTTTACTATGGTTGTTTAATAAATTATGGGTTATGAGACGTATATAAAGAAAATGGGTTTAAAAAGATCACGTCCAAGCTTTGAATACCATGTCTTAAGCACACAATAGGAGTCATCCTAATTACCTGACACATCAAATTTCAGATCTTTATTCTTCGGGGTCTGTATGACACTTGTCTCTTGTTCTAATGAGAAGTGACATTTACGAGGACCATTTAGATTCATCAGTTTATGCTTGTGTCTATGACACACAACAAAGTTACGTAACTAACGTTGATTATATAAACAAGACGAACAAAAGCGCGCGAATCACTCATTCCGTGTATAAATTTCTGTTATTTCTAGATTTCTTAATTCTTCTGACCTCTCGTCTTTTGGTTAAAAACCTGCAATCGCCCCACTCCCCTTAATTGATGGCATGTGTTTTCCCTACTCTGCATAGCTCGCTTGGAAATAACTTATCGGCAACTTGTTCTCTCTCTCTTTTCTCTCTCTCTTTTCTCTCTCTCTCTTCTCTCTCTCTCTCTCTCTCCATTACGTTTGTTCTTTTCTCCGTCGGCAAGAACATTGGCCTGTCGAGTGAAATTGTCGTAGCAGTAAATTCATTCAATGAATTCATTCGAGAGAAGAAGAAAAAAAACAATTATCGGCACTGCACGTGAAACATGGGCTAGTTGCTCGGTTTGCTTGTTAACAAGCGAAGGAGACTTGTCGCTGTTGATATATATATATATATATATATATATATATATATATATATGAGAGAGAGAGGGGAGAGGGGTGTAATGGCGAAACTCAGAATTCCTGGAATCTTCAGGGTTGATTTAATGGCCAAGATTATGTGAAAGTTTTTGTTTCTCTTCTCACTTTCGCTCCACCCCACGCTCCCTAATTCTTTCTCAAATTAAGCGAGAATGCACTACCCGAGCCACAAATCACATACTCAGAAATTTACCAGCGTGGCTAGAGAGGCAAAGTAGAAAGCAAATATGTCAAAGGACTTCGAACACTCATTTTTATTCCAAGGTAGAGAGGAGGCGTTTGGTACGTAACGGTTATCATCATAAGAAGTGAATTTGTCGATCTGAGTTCAAACCCTGAAGAGTCTGCATTTCATTTAGTATTAATATCCGGGAGAAATGTATGAATCCTGTAATAATCCTTGTCTTCATTGTAGGGTTTCAGTTGTTCTGTTATTCACGGAACGTAGTCGGTAATCTTAGTCCGTAGTGAGTTGGTAATCCTCACTAATATACAGGGGATGCAAAAGTAGATATACAGTTATTGTTACGTACTGGCATCACATTCTATATGTTATGTAGCGGCTTCTTCAAACTCACGCTGCTAAATCTGTTTACGTTGCGGGTATATATGGTCACGTGGCGAAATATGTAGTAGCCATACTTAAGAAACCACAACACATGGGTATAGTAGGAGTTTTGACTTTATTTCTTCTTCTCGGCTGTACGTGGTGGGCAGCGAGCGTTATCAATGACTACTACTACTGGGACAGCGATGGACCGTGTCGACGGTCACTCCTTGTGCTCTGTTCGCCGTCCGCTGTCTGACTGCCTGTCGGCTCGAACCCTCAGGCCTTTTATATTGATAAATATTCCTACGCATCTTTATCTTTTGATCTGAAAACGGACCTTTGTTATATATTTCTTTATCTTCTCCCTGCTTCTTGGACCGGAAAGCCTCGCTTCCGTTTGTACAATATACAGCATTATAAAAAAGGGAAAACACATACATTACTCATTGTATTCAAACAAACAAATGTTGCATATACATGTTATAAGAAGCACATGTAGTAATAGTCTCTAATCCCTCAGGTACTCAAATTGCTTGTCTTCAGAGTTCACACACTCCTCTAATCGAGGACAGACACTCATGCACACTCTAGAACAAAGGTTTTTATCAGCATCAATTTCCTGACAAGCCTCCATAATGAACTGAATCATGTCTTTAACAGTGCGAGACTTGCATGAGAAAATCTTATCCTTTACAGTGCCCCCAACCCCCAAAATTGCCAATTTACCTGATGTGAATAAAAGAAAACGAGTAAATGAACATTCATTTTTATTACTTAAGATATGTCACTTTCACTTCAGTATAATACGACACTAATTTCACTGATGTATGTCATACCTGTATACCTAATTTTGCACCAGTTTTTTTTTATCATGCTATAGATTTTCTGAAACGAGAAACAATTCTGCCAGGATCTGGGGTTGAACTCACAAAACAACTGTTAGATTGCTTTATCTCCACAACATGTACCGATGGTGATGAAAGCCAAACATCCAATCTGCATAATAAAATACGCTTAATGCACTATTAAAGTTTCAGTTTATGACTTACTTGGTACCATCTACATACGAAAAGATGGTGTATCAATGGGAGCCATTCTGGGTCCAACTTTCAGTAATTTCTATGTTTGATTTTGAATATATATATACATATATATGGTATTGAACAATAAATATTATTGCTGTCAAACTCCCCTTAGTTGTACCGAAAAGTCATGATTTTCTAAAAACGGGATTCTCAAAAGAAAAAAAGGAACTTTCTTACTATTTTATATTCCTTGGTTTTATATACTATATTTTTATATAAGTAAACAATTCTAAAGGAAAATAATCACTTCCTATGTGTGTCTAAGCCATTGAGGTTTCATTTAAATCTTTGGCGATAATAAAAGTTGGTTCAGTTCTCCCTCTCTCTATTTCTCTCTCTCTCTCTCTTGTTTTTTGCCCAATACTATATATATATATATATGTGTGTGTGTGTGTGTAATTAATTGCAGCCGATTACACGTGTGTTCATTGAATAAGATGTTACGTTATGAGGAAACGCTTGTTTTTGTTTTTGAAAAACAAGCGTTCCTTCATAACGTAACATCTTATTCAATGAACACACGTGTAATCGGCTGCAATTAATCGGTACCTCGATTAATTCAGTGGATTTAACCCTGAAGATCCTAATCGTGAAACTCGAGTAGGTTTCTATTGTATCCATTTCTTTAATAAATTTGCTCTACTTTGTATTGAACACTTTGTATTTGTTATATCGCTGACTTAACCCCTGGATTTTGTGCACCTCCAACGATCGTGCCAATATTCTCCGGTAAGCCACCTTTTATATATATATATATTATATATATATATATATATATTATATATATATATATGTGTGTGTGTGTGTGTACACATACCTGATTTTTGGAAACCATAGAAATATGAAAAATGTTGTTTTGTTTAATTATGTTTTATGGTTCTTTGCCTTGTTCCGTCTTTTACTTATTTCTTCTTAGAAATATAAAGTAAAAAAATAACTTTTAGAATTCATATCAGTATCTCGTATATTCCCAGCTGTTATAAAAACATTATAGCGTAAATCCTATGCAAACAATATACTTTAAGCGATACGGATCTAGCCTTCTTGTATATTTGTTTACGAAATCTAAAACCAAAACAAAATCTTTAAACGCCTCTCTCTCTCTCTCTCTCTCTCTCTCTCTCTCTCCCTCTCTCTCTCTCTCTCTCTCTCTCTCCATTTATTTCTTCTACCTACTGAGCCAACACCGGGCGCGCTTTTTATTTCGCTTCCTGTGTTAGTATATGAATTAGCGTTTAGGGAGAAACCCAACTCATGAGTGCGTTAAATATGTGGCATGTGAATGCTGTTTTATCGATAACCCATCCCATCGGTCGTAAATCAAATGATTGGCCAATTACTAATCGATATGCAATACACCTCAATCACCCAGCAGCGAATTGCCTACATAACCTTATTTGTTTCGGTCATGTAGGGCCATTAATCACGCCGGAACATAGAATGAGGAGACGGCTTTATGGGGCCGACAGACGCTGGCCAGAAGAGGCGAGTGCACATTGTTCGTCACATTGCGTTGTTGTGTTTACATAACTACAGAACAAGTCAAATGATTCTTGGATCGGAGCAGAGTCACAACGAAGCAAAATGGTGAGGTTCAGGTTCATGGATTTAGGGCATTGGGTCAGGGGTTTGAATTTAATCTGTCTTCAAATCTGACGGGAGGAGGGGATTTCCTTGTGTACAATTCCCGAGCTAGATCGACAGGTGTTTGATGCTAATTTAATTCAAAGATATGAAACGATAGAGAATTAAAGAGAAACAAAGATTATATACATATACATATGTATATATACTAGCAGTGGCTACCCGGCTAAGCCTGGGTAGAGGAGATAAACACATGGTTTAATAATCGTTTGCAGATCTATTACTACTGAATACCGAGTTCGGTCCTCGAAGGATGACCCATAAAAATCAACACGTAAAAACGATCTTAATTTAATCCTGCCTGTTGGGAAGTCAGGAAATTTTCTTTTCGTCAGATTTGAGGGGATGACATCATATGGCTAAACTTGCGAATCGGTCGGAAAATGAAAACATATTACAGGTGACCTAGAAAAAACAGAACCCAAATTATTTCTTTATTTTTCCCATTAAACTCACCCTAAACACCACCCCTAACCCTAACCCATAAAACCCCCTAGTTAAAATCAAGTTTTATTACAAAATTTGTGGGTTCTGTTTGCTTGTTTTTTCTGGGTCACTCTGCATACAGAGTGACCGAGAAAAATAGAACACAAATTATTTATTTATTTTCTCATTAAACTAAGCCTAAACCCCAACCCAACCCTAAACCTGTTGTGATGTTAGTCCCAACAGTAAAAAGAAGTCAAGTCGAGATAGGGTAAAATAAGACAAGTGTATTTACAATCATGGTACATGTACGACTAGCTTGTCGTTAACGGGAACAGTGCTACCTTTCCAGTCGGTGTCTCACTATTTATAGTGAGAACCGGTGCATGTTCTCCACTGTAGGAACGGCCGGTACAACAAAACCCTAACCCTAAACCCCCCATGTTCAAATTAACAGTTTTATTACAAAATGTATGGGTTCTGTTTTTTCTGGGTCACTGTAATTTTACGACCTATTTGCAAGTTTAGCTCATCACATAATGATATAGTAAGAAATTTTAATTTAATGATTAACTATTTTTTTTTTTTAAATATAATGATACGATTTGTTAAACTTCAAATTAATATTTGAAAAAGAATTAAATAAAGTAATCAAATTTATGTAAAACGATGAATAATCTAAAAAAATAACATTATTAATTCAAAACATAGCCGATCGAATATAGTATACTTTTCTATAATAATTATAGTAAAGTATACTATATCATAAATTTGATAACAATTTGAGTTTTCCGGTATTTCCGTGAAATGTATTAGGTAATCTAATGGTATTATCTCTTGCGCACTATTCTACATTAGTATCAGGATTTTAATTGTATCCCTAATATTAAAATGAATAAATTAACTGAAAAATAAAAAAAGGTTTGTTTGCAATTAACGAACGACGGGAATTTATAAAACAAAGTTGATTTATCGCTAAATGTTTTCGTTTGATTTATTATTTAATTCGCTGTAAAAAAATTCAATGTATGAAAAGACATACTAATTATATATTTAGAAATATATATTTTTAAGCAAATAAATATTTTTAAGATAGAAACAGAAATATGCGATGAATAAGATTTGATTTTATGTTAAAATTTTAGTATGAAAAAGCTATACTACGAATTCTAGGCTGACTGAAGCAAAATATATATATTTTTTAACTCGCAGTAAAAAATAATTCCATTGATAAAAACTCAATCAAATTACATATTTAGAGAGATTATTTCATTCACTTTTGAACCATATAGATATCTTAAAGAAGATTGAACCGTAAATAGGCGAGAAAAAAGATGGACCGTTATTTTTCTTTCAAAAACGTTTTGAGTTTCACTGGATATATTTAATCATATTATTTTAAGAATCCCCTTTTTTAATCGCTTCAAGGATTTTTTTCAAAAACTTTTTCGTGTGTAAGACTATTTTTACATTAAGTTTTTGTAATTGCTAATTCGCATATTAATTCAAATTTGATTCGCTGATTAAAAATGGATATATTTTATTCTAAGAAATATGAAAGTATTCGTAAAAATATTAATAAAAAGGTTTTTTCTTTTTTACATAAACAAACGCATTCAACACCGCTGTAGAAATGGAGCGTACATACGGACGGGGAGCAGGGTGGGGTGTGCCTGCTGATTGTAGCTGGAATATTAGCAGTACAGCTATTTTATAGATTTCGAAAAATCGTTTGATTTTGGTTTAATTAATTAATTATATCCCTTAATCAGTAAAAATCAATAACCAAATTTGGTGTGTTTCTTAGTTAGAACGACTTCAATGTGTATGCAAGATTTTAAATCTGAATGACCTCCCGTTTTGGTGTTATACGTCGACATGTACATACCCAAAATCTCTCCTTTATATATTAGATAAGTAAAAATAAGTAATGTCGTCGGGGTGGCCTAAAGTCGGCATCAGCCAATCAGCGAAGGATTATATCCCCTTTTCACCACCGCTAGATGAAGGAGATTGTTTTTGCATCTAAGGTGGAGCTTCACACCTATCATCACCTCCTTACTTTACCGCACAGATCCCTGTGCTACTCATACGCTGAGTTGGCGAGGGTCGGTATCGAACTAGGAACCTTGTGGTTTCTAGCCGAACGCTTTATCGACTGAGCTAATATATAGTTGAGAATTAATGGAAAAAATGAATGAACGAATGGAATAATAAAAAGACAGAATAAATGAAAAAAAAATTCCAAAGGACCTGACTTAAAAGAAAAAAATTAAGAGGGGTCCCTGATGGAAAAGCCTTCCTCGTTTTTACTGGACTCTTTATTGAAGCATCAAATTAATATAACTATTATATAAGATATTTGAGAGGATAAAACACCTGTTTTATACTCTCCAATATCTTATAAAATAATTATATTATTTTAATGGTTCAATAAAGAGTCC
>CM042143.1:115662380-115682380 GCA_023376005.1 Doryteuthis pealeii | reverse complement strand
TTCCAGAGGTGAATTATACAATTATAATTGTATTATAATTCAATCATAATTGTATTATTCACTTCCGCAGTTGCCTGTAATTAATAAATATCTTGATTAATTCATTAAAATTAACCCTGAAGACACTTTATGGTGAATCTTTAGTAGGTTATTTTTATATACACTTTTAATAGATATATATATATATATATTATATATATATATATATATTATATGTTCGTTCGTGGGTGGGATACCAGGGAATTTGGTATTAGGATGATTCTAAGCTGGTCCTTTATTCCAACGGTAAAATTTTAGACAGTTCAGGTCTGATTTGAGAAGTCGATGTTTATAAACAGAGCAATATAATTAGTAAAGAAAGAAGCTTAAAACTCGGGTATTATGCGGTTATGGTACTATGAGTGAAAATGGTACCATAACCGTATAATACCCGATTTTGAAGCATTTTTCTTTACTAAATAAATTAATAAAATATATATATATTGGTTTGTTGGTTGGTTTGAAGGCTATCACAATGCAAGTGTAAAGAAAACACTTGCATTGTGATAGCCTTCAAAACCAACCAACAAACCAATATAAACACAATGCTTCAAGCAAATTACAAAACACTTATATATATATATATATATATATATATATATATATATATATATATATATTCTTTCGTGGGGTACCAAGTTTTTTGGTATTAGGATGATACTAAGCTGCAGGTCCTTTTCTCCAACAGTATTTTGCTGCAGAGTTAGGTCATATATATATATATATATATATATATATATATATATATAATTACATTAGCTCTAGTGCACGCATTGACTCCTCAGTGTTAGATTAAACTCTCAAATTTACTTGTTTATCATTATTAATATGCTTAAGCATATCACGGTCGGGGGAGATTCCTGTTACCCCCGGGGAATTGTCACTTACCGTCTCTTGTTCGTCCGTATTTTGTAGCGGTTGTCATGTAAAGGTGGGTGAGAGCAGCATGGAGATCCGAATCAAATATCAGGCGAATAATTTATAAGATATTTGGTTTCTCCATTTGATAATTAGAAATTGATGCCGGTGACTGAACTTGGTCTTCAATGACTCAGAAGTGGCCATGTTCGGCTGGGGTGTGGGGTGTGGGGTGAGGGGGTGCTGGCCTGGTCGAAGACACGTGACAAATGATGACTACCAAAACCGAATCATACACGCACGAAATTGCAGCACATCAACAATAAGCAAACGCACGCACACACACACACACACGCACACACACATACGATCGAGCTCAGTCATACATACACACGCACGCAGACACGCATACGCACACACACGCACAGACAGACACACACACAAACACACACACGAGGACATACTTAAACACACCCACACACAAGCTCACACAGATACGCAAACACACACAGAGGTGCACTTACGCACATGAACACACACATACACAAGCACAGGCACACATAAACACACACACACGCAAGCACTCAGCACACACACACACACACATACACACACACACAGAAACAATCACACACATCCACATTCATACGAACACGCGAGCGCTCATGGACATGCGTATACACATAAACACGCGCGCGCACACACACACACGCACCCACACACGCGCCTCATACATTATACACAGACATAATGATTTACACGACTCCACATGAAAAATAATATTGGTTTTCCTTTAAATCGATACATACAAGCAGATGTACTCGGTGTTGCTCGGGAAATAAATGAGATGAGACAAAATGTTTTGAGGAAATCATTTTTAATAAATATAGGCAAGATACAGAAATATGAACAATACATAAATATATGCGGCAACCGCTGGGTAATGGTTATTATTGTACGAAATGGACACGGCGACACTAGTTCAAATCCTGGACGAGACTGTTTGGATTTCTCATGGGTCTAATACATTTGAGAAAGGAAAAAAATCCAACCAATCTCCATCCAGCTATGAGCAGATATTAAGGCAGATTGGACTCTTTAACCTTAGTATGGTAACCGGTCTAGGGAAAGAACAGCTGAATTCAAACTTGGTATGTGTATAAAAGTCATTAACTGCTAAAGGCAGATGATCTATCATATTGAAATATGATATCTCTGATAAGATAAAGTGAGAATTCTGTAGCTGTGTCCGTACTACAGTATAGCTGCACCACTTGGAATTGAATGAAATGATTGGAAAAAAAACTAAATATGAATAACACAAGGATACGCCGTGCTGTTTTGGACGAATCTTGGAAGAAGCAGCACCTCACAAAAAGCTGTTGCACGGCCATTTTTACCTCCTATCAAGCAATCTATGTAAAATGAACAATAAACGCTGTACAGGTTGTGACTTAAGGTCATGTTTAAGCGGAATTTAACAGATTTGAATTTGAATTAAGATTTTTTATTCTAGACCGATTGTTATACCAAGGTTAAAGTGCCCCCGACTGTTTACACATACCCAAAGGGTCAGTTTATCTCAGTCGATGGGGCATTTACCAAGGAATTACAAGGTTCCGGATTTGATACCGGCTCTCGATAACTCGGAGGATGAGTAAAACAAGTTGAGTAACCTGATCTGTGTAGTAAATTAGGGTGCAGGCGCATGAATAATCTTCATGGTCTAGCGCTAGCGAAAAGGGGATAGACTCTCTCGCTGTCCGGCAACTTTGCTTGCTTTTATCCGTAAAGAAATTTCTCACGTGTGTACGTGGACGTTCCTATACCTATGTCACATTAGCCTACGAACTATGTGAGTAGCCTACGAACTATGACTAAGAGTAGTTAAATATTTAATTAAAATTCGTTGAAATTCAAAATCGGAGAGGGTTTATATTATTGATTGGTAATGACCATTAGTTGAGCCCCTGACTTCCTCCAATGGGAAAACCTGATAACGGAAGCTAAGTTTTGTTAGTTAGATTTTGGCCGTTAGTCAAAGGGACTAGATGTAACGTTCGTCTATCCAAAGATGCCAACTTCTCACCGCTCGATTGAAAACTCTTTTTGGTTTCGGGTTTTTAAAACAATTAAGTAAAACAATTAAGTCTTGCTTAATTATTATCACCAACGAAATGAGCAGAGATGAACCAGCCCAGAAGAAGGAAGAAATCAGCCCAGAAGAAGAGGATGACCGCCGCCGCCGCCGCAGCAGCAGAACCAGTAAGAACCCATTTCATTTCATCTCTCCTCGCTTCCCATTATATACCTGATATGAAGTGGGTATACAACACCTATTCTGGAAGTGTGTGGTGTAATGGTTAAAGTTATGGGAAATGGAATCGTCACCCCGAGTTCAAATCCTTGACGTGGTAATTGCATTTCACTTAGCGTTAATACCCTAGGGAAAGGTAGGAATCCTACTCTCCCTCCTGCTATGGGTAAATAGTAGGGCAGACAGGACTCTTTAACCTTGGTTAGGCAACCGGTCCAGGAGAAGGAAAACTCTGAATTTAAACCTGTCGAGTCTATCGGTTTAAGTAGTGGAATTCAGCACATCTTATATGACAAAATATTCCATCTGGAGCTCTCAGAAGTGTAGTCATTGCCTTTTGTATACATATATAATAATCATTTCATTGTATTAAATGTTCCTATCCAATGCTAATAAATATTATATATATATATATATATATATATATATATATATATATATATATATATATATATAAACACTTATTATTATTATCATTATTATTTTTTTTTTTTTGCGGGGGGGATTTGGAAAACGCGAAATTTCCCTACAGAAATTTTTAATAATCTGTAAATACCGCAATTATTAATTTCGATCATCAGGCCAACCTGTGTCATCAAGTGTCTCATTATTCATGAATTGATAACGAGATGCGCTCACCCAGATACGCAAATCGCTCATATCAACAACTGATCTTATTAACATCGCATGATTTAATCAATTTACGACAACACATCGAAATAAGGTGATAATATAATGATTATTAAATAATAATCACGGTGTTTAAAGTCTTTATTGATATAATACAGCTTCGGCATAATTTAATCTAACGATTTATTAGGTTCACTGATGTCGGTAACTAATAATTTGATAGGCTATATATATATATATATATATATATTATATATATATATATATATATATATATAATTGTGTCAATAAATTAAGGTATCCATATCTACTCTCGTTGTTTCTATATACAGGTTCATTCAAAAGTAAGTATCAGATTTCTTTTGATTTTGAAGGATTGATTGATTATAACGGCATGTCAACATGTCTATGGTTATTTAATGCATATAGGCTGATAACTACGTTTATTGTATGTACATACCTACAGTTTCTTGTAATCTGAAAATTAGTTACATAAAATAGAGTAACCTCCCCTTGTTTATTTAACTTTGAAGAAGCTCTATGTTTTGGTCGGCCATTTTCATTCCACCGTAAATCTACACTGAAAATATGAATTTGTTCGAATCAAAACAAATTAATGTTTTAACAGCCAATCAGGGAAGGAGTCTATTCTCTTTTCCCCAGCACTAGGCGAAGGAGATTGTTTTTTGCGTCTGAGATGGAGCACCACGCCTACCACTAGCTCCTTACTTTACCAGCATAGATCCCTGTGTTACTCATACGGTGAGTTGGCGAGGACCGGTATCAAACTAGGAACCTTGTGGTTCCTTGCCGAACGCTCTACCGACTGAGCTAATCTGGCTCTCTTTTTAGTATGAGAAATAAAAATCACCGGACACCCTTTGATGTTTGCGTTAGGATGCCAGATATTTTCTCATTACTGCTAGACAAATACATTCGACTTTCCATAATTAACTGCTCTTCATCAATATCTCATTTCCATCTATCTACGAGGGTGAGTCAAAAAGTAATACCATTTTTATTTTATCATCATCCTGTCGCGTTGGCAGCGCAGATACCCATGGCAAACTCTCGCCATCCTTTCCTATTATTCATTGTCCCCGAGAGGTCCTCTGCGCAGCATCTAGTATCCTATAGTATCTTTGTACGTCTTTGCTGGGTTACCCACTCTGGCACGCCCATGTGTTGGTTTCCACAAAAGAACGTCATTTATGAGCTCATCCTTGCTTCTCCAGAATTGCCCAGCGCGTCTTGGTCGCCTTACACGGATGGTTTGTGTGATCGGTTCCATGAAAGAAGGTTTGAGAGGCAAACATTAATCCAATGACTAGGAAGTGAAATCTGTAGTGAAGAAGTGGCTCAAAGAACAGTCAACAGAATTTTACGTTGCATGGATACATGCTCCCATTCGAAGGTACAACATTGCTATTGAGAGAACCGGTGACTATGTGGAGAAGTAGAGATGTGATCCACAGAGGACCAGCTTCATTTTGATGTATGATACATATTCCTGTGTAGGTAATTATACCTGTCCTAAACAAAATGGCATTACTTTTTTTACTTTATATGTGCAATATTTCTTTATGTATTTCGTGAAATTTCCGGATTCAGCTATTTAAAAAAATTACTAAAATTAATCAAGTCAAAATATGGTGAATAAGGCAATGATACTGTGTTACGCCTATACCGTGTTTCCCAAAAAATATGACAGGGTTTATATCAATTTTCAATCCGAAATATAAAACTAGGACTTATTTTCGGGGAATGTCTGATTGAAAGGACATTGAGTTGTAGAAAATTAAGAAATTTCTAAATAAAGAGAAATTATGAAAGACGATCTTCATTTATTTACCACTAACATGTTCTTTTATTTAAAATCTCATTAACGACAATTCATTAAAAATAATTATACCATCATCCTCTGGAATGTTATTGCTTTAGGGCTTATTTCAAGGGGAGGGCTTATATTAAAATCATTCTGATAAATCATGCTTGGTCTTATTTTGCAAGTAGGTCTTATTTTCGGGGAAACACCGTGTTACATATGAAGAAAGATTACCTGGAAAATTATCATACATAATTCTGGTATTATTCTAAACTCGAACAACGTGCTCAGGTAGGCCGACTCTTCCATTTTATTAATGTCCTGGGTATGACGTTAAACTATCTGATGGTCAAGTTCCAGTTTCCGGGTGGGAATGTGGAACACCCCTTCATCATCATTGCTCCCCTGGTCCACTCTGCTCCACTCTGCTCCACTGGAGTTGCAGGTCCCATCTATGGGTTAAATATAAAAATGTGTTCACAAAAATATTGAGTATCCATTAAGAATTAGTCATTTCAAACTTTGTTGGCATTAAATGATCTACTGAGGTTGATATGCCGTAAAAAAACAAAACAAAACAAAACAAACGATTTTATTATTATTGTCGAATTCCCTGCACGTAGTGAGACTTTCTGTTTGGCTCTGCTAGCTTTGTGCTTGAACCTGCAGCCGTTTCGGTCGCTTTGTTACAGTCTCATTAATTTCCTAGTCCTTTAGTCTATCTGTCTGAGTTCATCTTTTGTTCATTTTAAGAATGGCCCAGAGTACTTTATAACGGGGACGGCCCAGGTATTTATTCTTTAATAAGATTTCTGCTGTTGAGCTTGGTTTCAAAGAGCTTTCTTGTTCTTCTGAGGTATTCTTTTTTCACTTTTTCTTTCATCTCTGTTTGCTTGATATTGTCTGCTTCTAAAATACTTTAATATTTGTAAGTTTCTTTTTCTTCAAGTGATTTTATAGTGTCCTGATTTGGTAGTTGTATTCCGTCCATTAATTTTCTTTCTCCCTTTTTTTATTACAAGCATAGTACATTTTCGATTCCGAATTATATCCCTGTATCTTGGTTATATATTCTGATGGTTTGTACCATGGTTTCTAGTTCTTTTTCATTTTTTTCAAAAGATTTTTTGTCATAAGGTGGTTTATTTTTTCTTGGAGTTAGTGAATTTGTATCCCCCTGTGCATTTTCTGAGTATATGATTGAGTGGCATCATTGCTATAATAAATAGTAGTGGTGATATCGATTCTCCTTGGAAAATACCCCTTTGGGTTTATTTCTGCCAGGGATTGTCCTCCTGCTTTTAATTGGACTCTCCAGTTTTCCATGTCTTTTTTGATAAAACTTATGATGTTGTTGGATATTTTATACATTTTTTGGCCTTCTAAAATCCAAGTATGTGGGGCCATGTCATAAGCTTTTTTCTAGTCAATCCACGCCATTGCAATATTTTTTTCATCTATATTTAACTTCTTTAAGGATGTGTTGATCTACTGAAGTCTGAGCGACATCACGTCACCTCAGGTCTCCAGGACTCTCCTGGGTATTCCAGCTGATTTCATGGGTCTACTTTTATAAGATTGTTACATATTTCTTTTTCTCTCTTATTCTCTTTCATTTTCTGTCTTTCTATCATCTTCTCTTTCTCTTTATTTCCTTTTTACTCTCTTTCTTTCTTTTCACGTTTATTTTCCTTTCTTTAATTCTGTGTGTTTGTGTTTATGAGAGAGAGACAGACAGACAGAAAGAACGAACCCGTGGGAGTGTAATGTAACTGAATAAGAAAAACACCAATATCTCAATTTAATTATTAAGGCCAAACTCAGATTCTTCCTCTTGTGAATTATTTTTACAATTTATTTTCCAATTAAATTATTTACAAATTCATCAGCTTACTGACATTTCATTATTTTGAAAATTTATTATTATTAAATGACAATATATGAGCAATTATTTTGAAATACAAAATTATTTTTAACATTTGATACATATTCATAGTAAATCGACGGGGTGGCCTAATGTCGGTATGAGCCAGACAGCTGGGGAGTATATCCCCTTTCCACTAGCACTAAACCAAATAAATTATTTAACGTCTGATGTGAAGCGCCACACCTGCCATCAGCTCATCCATACCGGCAATAAGAAATGAAACAACGCTAAAAACATTTTCAACACTACGTTTTACAGTTAATAATTTTCTCTTTCATTTTGCATAACCAATTTCCCCCGCGACTGTATCATATTTTATGTAATTTTACTTGTTTCATGAGATATTTCAAAGTTCACTATTTTTTCACCTAAGAACTCATTATATTCAAAGAAAGTCCCATTATTGTTGCAATCTGAGTCCTTCTGCTAAATTATAATGAACTAAGAATCGGTTTTCGTACTTTTATTAGGTGATGTTTGGAGAGCCGCAGTGAGCGGATAAGTAGGCATAAAGTTAATATAGCAAGGTATCTATATTCTGTGTGTCTGTGCTTATATCTTGTTGTATCTTTGTACAACGACCGGGGTAAAAAAAGAAGACCCCAACTATTTTCCACATATTTTCCATTTGAAAAGTTGAATAAAAAATATTATAAGGGCATGAATCATGATATATTGAAAATGATTTAAATATGATAAAAAAATAAATTAATAAAGGATAAAACATAATAAAATGCAAATAAAAGACAGATAAAATAAAAATAAAAACATACAAACAAGAATAATAAAAAAAAACAACTTAAAACAAGAATATGTAAAGAATAAAAAGTGATAAAACAAATATATAGAAAAATATTTTTTATAAGTCAATGTATGTATAAATACAGATAAGAGATTTATTTTTAACTTTTATAAATCCCTTTCAACGTAGAGTAGCTCTGCTAGTGTTTTTTTGTAGAAATGAGAAAATCAACGCTGTTTACAGGAATGTAAGTCGTCTTTTGTTTATTATCATAAAATACCGATATTAGAGCAACTCATATTTTGAAAAGTGTAACTCTTTCGTATTGAAGGTATGATAACTCCATTTCCCGGTTTATTTACCATTACAACGGGATCCTTTGTATAAAACAAAATGTGTTGTCTCTGAAAAGTTACATCGACATAACTATTTTTAAGCAGTCAGAATCGTTTGAAATTTATCTAAAAAAATTCAAAGCACAGAAATATACTTACTAAAATATACTTTCATATTACTGGTTGTGGTGGAAGTTGTACGTTAGAACATTTACGCGAATGTAACCGTTCGCATGTAAAATATCTCTACTCGTTATGTACCACCAATTTCCCCTGTGAAAATCCCCCCTCCTATATTTAACACTGTAAAACTTGTATAAAGGCTAATTTTATCGTGATAATTTTTTGTCCATTCGAAAGTAGAAACATTAAACAAACTTCTTATGAGTTATTTTTTAAATTTCAGCTTACGGAAATAATGAAAATTATGAATGAAAAACAATGTTTACATTTTTGCACCGTTAAATCAAATGAAATTTAACGTAGACAAAAATAAGTTATGATTGCTGGCTTTTTCAAAAGTATACTTTCATATTAATGGTTTTGGTGGAAGTTGTACGTTAGAGTGTAACCGTTCACATGTAAAATATCTGTACACGTGGACCGCAGTAATATTCTAAGGGTGTATAGTTGTATGTAAGGTCCAACTTCTATTTGATTTAAGGCTTAATCTCTTATGTGCATTTATTTATTTTAGATAGAAAAATATATATTGGGGAAAAGACTCTGCAGTATATGTGCAGTTTACACGTATCGTATATTCACAACAAATGCTTCGGATAAAGTGACAGCAAGTCTCCGAAATCTTCAGGTTCTGCCAAAGTATTGATGCCGATGTCAATACTGTCGTATTCTGGACAGTTTTAAGCATTCATTTCCTTTCTAATTCACCTAATCCTGCTAAAATAAAGGGTTATAATGATAATTATTGCTATTACTTATAGTGCTGTTAGAAACTATTATTATTATTATTATTATTATTAGCAAAATAAAAAAAACCCTCCGGGCGATGTAAAAATGATTTTTTGAAAGGTATTGTCCTAGGGTGTGGGATTTAAAAATTCATTGTCAGAGAGTTTGTACCCTAAGTAAGTAAAATCATCAACTTCATTATAGGAGTAAAAAATAAAACAATTTGAAATGGAAACTTTGTTTTGATAACTTTAAATATATATTAAAATAAAACAAACTATATATAAATTTATAATACCGGGCATATATTTATTAAAACTTGTTTAAAAAAACAAGAATGAGGATCGTCTAATGTTGCATGCTCAAATTTTGAGTGTATTTATTCTGTGTTATGACGATTTTGTATCATGTGTCGTAAGCAGTGACGTAGATTTTGTTACAGACAAAAACCGGAAGCGAATCTCCACTATTAATAGATTATTATTATACTCAATAGTCTATTTACTAATCAACCTAACTATACAAACACACACACACACACACAGATATATATATGTGTCAGGGTATTGAAGACATAAAGTCAACAGCAATTGGTAATTGTCAGTTTCTTACCTATGTGATTTTAAAAACAAGTCCTTGGTCTGAAAATAGCACGGGCGTGTGTAGGTTTATATTTATATATATATATATATATATATATATATATATATATATATATATATATATGTGTGTGTGGGGGGGGGGTTGTGTCTAGCAACACTGAAGAGACGTGATACGTCCAAACACAGTGTCTATGGATGACTATATATATATATATATATATATATATATATATATATATTGGCGGGTATCTGCTCGTTTGCGATTATCACCATTTTCAACCTTTGCTGAATATTTAGATCTAAATTGCATCTCTTTTATGAGTTCTTCAATGACTTTTTTTTTCGGCGTCAGTAAACTGCGAAAATGTATTTGGGTGTGGACATTTTTATAGATTAACACACACTCTCTCTCTCTCCCCCCCTCTCTCTCTCTCTCTCTCTCTCTCATACGCATATACATATATATATATATATATACATATATATACACACACATATATATATATTGTGTGTGTGTATATATATATATATATATATATATATTATATATATATGTGTGTGTGTGTGTGTGTGTATTACGTATACCCCAAAATTTGGCTGCTTTTCATTTTAAAAACGAATATTAATTAAATCGATTATTTATTGTCAAATGTTTGTCTAAGTCGGGAAGTAGTCACATAATAAGCATCAGTAAAAAAAAGGCAAAATATTATTACACATGTAATTTATTTTTAATACATTTAAAACGAATTTTTTCGGTCAATTTCGATCGGGAATGGCCAAACGCTGTTTAAAGCTGGCGTGTTTACAAAATAAATTTAACATTTTCTCGATTAAAAGAAATTTCCAAAAATCAGGGAATTATTCGATTTTAATGAAATATGCAGTATTGATTTATCAATACATGAATTTTATAATGCATTAGTTATTTTATTTCAAAACTTTAATTCGGTATTTCTGCTATGATAAATTAAAATTTTTATTATTATTATTTATTAAAAATAAGAGCAGCATAATTTTAAGTTTAAAATGCCATATTATTAGATTCTAAAAATATAGTTTTTAATAACTACTTTACTTTAGCATCAATACCCATATTTTTTAGTCGAAAACTGTATTGGAAATTTAGCGCCCCCTCTTTTAAACGGAACAAATATTGATAATTTTTTTTTTCTTTAATAAATAATAGCCAATTAAATAATTATCGAAATGAGTAAAAAAAATCTCCCAAAATTATATTTTTTTAGTTTTTATTTTTATTTTATTTTCCGATTTTCGTTACTTATTTACTACCAGATTCTTTAATTTTCTTTCTTCTATTCACACCTTCGGTCTTTTGTCTTTTTATTTATGCAGAAATAAGTATCAATCACATATATACCACACCGATATTTTGCGCCCCCAAAACAAGTTGGGTCAAAGTTAATTGATCTGAAAATAATCAGAAGGTCTTGAAATAAAATAACTAAGGCATTATAAAATTCATTAATAGATAAATCAACACTGAAATTTTCATTAAAATCGGATTCCCTGATTTTTGGTAATTTTTTTCAAGCGGTGGATTCAAAATTGCATTGAAAAATAAAAACGCGGATTTTTCGACAAATTGGGTATACCTAATGTATATATTCATATTTGTTTGAACGAATATTTGTATGCATGAGTGTTAAACTATATAAACTTCTTGACACAAATAATCACAGATATTCAGTAATAAGTAAGTAAAAGTCGTCAGGGTGGCCTAAAGTCCGTATCAGCCAGACAGCGAGGGAGTCTATCCCCTTTTCACTAGTGCTAGACCAAGTCGTCAAGGTGGCCTAAAGTCGGTATCAGCCAAACAGCGAGGGATTCTTTCCCCTTTTCACTAGTGCTAGACCAAGGAGTGGTTTGGTGCCTTAGGTGGAGTGCCACAACTACCATCAGATCCCTGTGCAACTCATACGCTGAGTTGCCGAAAGCCGATATCGAACCAGGAAACTTGTGGTTCCTAGTCGGGCGCTCTATTGAAAAATACACTAAAAGAAATTATCTAATAATAATAAAAATCAATAAATTTCAATGATTTTACAAAAATTAGATGACAAAAGCCTGTAGAGCGTTCGGCTAGAAACTACAAGGTTCCTAGGTCGATAACGGCCTTCGCCAACTCAGCTTATGAGTAACACAGGGATCTGTGTGGTAAAGTAAGGAGTTGATGGTAGGTGTGGCACTTTACCACAGATGCAAAACAACGACTTAATTACATTTTCTAGGACAGGTTCTCATTTGTGCATATAATCTCTTGCACAATTCACAGTTGATCACGTTTCATTTCCTGTCATGTCTTCTATTGTTTGGTTTGGTTTGTTTTACGGCATATCAACCTCAGTGGGTCATTTAATGCCGACAAAGTTGCGAAATAAGTTCATTCTTACTGTATAATACAATTTTATTTATGAACTCATGTTTTTCTATTCAACCCATAGATGGGACCCTAATAGGTACTACCAGAGTGGACCAGGGAGCAATGGTGATGAAGGGGTGCTCAACATTCCCCAAACCTCCAAAACTGGAACCTCACCATCAGATAGAGTTTAACGTCATTCCCAGGACATGCAGACCCTCAGTCACCGCCTTCTAGCACCCGTATGATAAAAAGGGTTGAGGGCAATAGGGTTGGGAAAATCATAAGTGCTAGGACTTGACCTGACCAGCCGATTGATTGGTGGGGGCCTCTTCGACCGCCCGTCTAGGTCATCTATTGTATTCTTTTTGTGGCGGTTTTCTGCATCCACATATATTATTATATTATTATTATTATTATTATTATTATTATTATTATTCTGTGGCTTTTTCACTCTAGTTGCAACATGTTGCTTTTGCTGAATTCAGAGTGATGGAAAATCTTTTAAGGACACCAAGACTCATTCTAGCCGATCTCTACAGAGCTAAGATATGGTAGGCAGTGGCGCTCCACCTCAGATGCAAAAACAATCTCCTTGGTCTAACGCTAATGAAAAAGGGATAAACACCCTTGCTGAATGGCTGATACCGACTTTAGGCCACACCGACGACTTTATATTTACTTTTTTAGATGACAAAAAAATTAAGTGACATGATTATCATCAATTTACATTTTATAATTTTTTTTCAATATTCTCATTAATCTGAAAATTAATTGAAATGCCTTGTCATCAACTACAACAACGATAACAAAAGATAAGATAAAATCGTTGATTATTGATTAGGAATCGGGCACTTAAAATTAAATTACCATCCGGGGTTTTCATTGAGAAAACGATGAAAAAAATCAACTGTATAAATACGCACTATTTTGCATTACTAGCGAGCTACTACGAAAGATGTGGATGCTGGGAATATTGAAAGAATTAGAAAGTAAATGCTATTATATACTAATAACACTGGTTTACAAAGAAATTGAGGCAAGCACAAAAATAGATGTTTTAACCTAATTTGGTGGTGCTGAATTCAGATTTTAAATCCGTTTTTACTCATCACCTCTAGTTTTTTAGATATGTATACCGTACATTTTGTACATATACTGTACATAAAGGCGTGTATGCACCCAGGGTTAATTTCTAATATTGTGTGACTTATGTCTTCTTTTTAGTTATTATGCAATAAATGTAAGTGATAGCATTACATTATATATATATATATTGCTATATATCAAGACGGATTTTGGCAGTTAAGCGTAGCCAACACGTCTCAATCAACAGCCAGTAGTGCACTGGCCAGTAGTGCACTGGCAGTCAGCAGATCATCTAAGAAAACACATTTCTAACTGTCTGTGGTATTATGAATTGTGTCATCCAAGTATATTTATTCCGTCAATGTTCTTTATCTATCCAGTTTTATCTGTAATAAGATGCTGCAACTGTTGAAATAAGCACGTATATACTCTGTATATACTAAAATGAGACCATTTAAAAGACAGAAAACTAGAGGTGGTAGAGCAAAACTGTTTATAAATTTGAATTCAGCACATCCAAATTAGTAAAAAAAACACCTATTCATATTCTTGTCTCAGACAAAAAATGTTTTTTTTGTAAACCAGCGTAATTAATGACTAAACCAGGAAAGAACAATATGTTTTATCCGTACTCTTTCAGTAACGCTTGTTCTAATGTCCGAATACTGACAATCCCAGTCTTCCCGATGACCAGTACACAACATTACAGCTTGAGTGCAATATTGGCTAAAATTAATGTGTAATCTGAATTTGTGAAATATTACTTAGTCATAAATTTTCTCGTAGCATTAGAAATGTTTAATAGGTGATGGCGATCTTATATCTTACACAATGCTAGTTGTTGTTTTTTTCCTTTTACTTTAGAGAAGGAGAGATAGGGGGAAGAGACTTGATGATGATGATGATGATGATGATGATGATAGTGGTGGGTGGGGGGTGATGATGATGATGATTACATATGAAATGTAATCAGAGTCAAGGGGAGAAAGAGAGATATTTGACATGAACCCTGCCCCCCAAAAAAAAAAAAAATTCCTTTTAGATAATCATAATTTATAGCCATTTTTTTTTAATGTTAGAAAAGTTAGAAAAAAGGTTTAGGAATGTTAGTAAAAAAAAAAGGGAAGAGAAAATTGAAAATAATTAATAGATTTTACAATTTATTTAAAATTACTTTGGGGACAGACAATACATTTATAGGCAAACTTACAAACACACAAAACATATATAATTCCTTCAATTATACTCATGTGGCAAATAAATGGCACTCAGGAGTATACATATACTCATATATTATTACTCTCTTCTCTCTCTCTCTCTCCCCCTCTCTCTCCTCTCCTCACCTCTCTCTCTCTCTCTTTCTCTCTCTCTCTCTCTCTCCTCTCTCTCTCTCTCTCTCTCTCTCTTCTCTATATATATATATATATATATATATATATATAATATATATATATATATATATATATATATACCTCTGTGTGTGTATCTGATAAATATACATATTACACTGGGGAACAATTTTAGACAATTTCTGTTGAGTTTGATTTTTCATTTGATTTAGACTAATATTGGGATACGGATTTCAAAATTGCTGTCAGTTTTCTTCTATCATGTCAAGTTCTTTTCTCTTCAGCTTACTCTCCAAATAATCACAATTGTATTGTTTGTCTGTAAGTATTGAAAAGGAGGGAACATTTTTTAAGATCTGGTGATTAAGCTGATTCCCAGTCAAAAAACAAACATCAGGACATTTGGGAATTTAGCCTATTTTGCATATTTTAATTAAAACTTGGCGATTAAAACAAGTCTTGGACACCTCACCTGATGTGAAAGTAGTGTGTTAAAAGTTTACGTATGTGTATCAAGGAACATGTGATAAGTTGTCACTTGGTATACCTATGATTTGAACACCCCCCCTCCCCGGAGAGGGCTGGGTTAGCTCAGTCGGTAGAGCGTTCGGCTAGAAACCACATGGTTTCTAGTTCGATTCCGGTCCTCGCCAACTCAGCGTATGAGTAGCACAGGGATCTGAGCGGTAAAGTAAGGAGCTGATGGTAGGTGTTGCGCTCCACCTCAGATGCCAAAAAACAATCTCGTTGGTCTAGCGCTAGTGAAAAGGGGATAGACTCCCTCACTGATTGGCTGAGACCGACTTTAGGTCGCCCCGACGATTTTACTTTACTTTTATGATTTGAAGAGAGCCAGAATATCATTGCAAGGTTACTTTTGTTCAATGAAAACTTCACCATATAACAAGAAAAACAAATTTAAAATTAAATATCCTAGTCTACCATCAGATGTATGTCCAGTGCTTCATTCAGCTGAAATCCCAGTGTGGGACTCTAGAGCTTGAGAGAAACATGGTGGAGAGCAATTGGCCTCCAATATGTGACTTCATACCTGTTGATCCCAACATTCTACATAAGCCATTTGTTGATATAAAAAATAATTATGTTCCTACCTCGCACATAGAACTAGTTTTCTAGAAGCAATTCATTAAAGCATTGCCAACTGAAGGTAATTGTTTTAAGTAGTGCATTTTGGTATTTCAATTGAAAAACATCGATGTCTTTGATGGTCAACAGATTCGGCTAGTTATCAAAGATGAATATTTCATCGGGATAATGTCAGAACTTAAACAGGATTCTTCGTTCTTGACCTTGTTAAGAACTTTCTTGGAAAAGCAAAGAATAACACTGAAACTGGATATCCACAAAATTCTCGATTGCAACACCAGCACCAAGTTCCATTTTATGGATAGCCAGCTTGCTAACTTCTTGAAAAACCTTAGTGTCGTCAGCAATGAGCAAAATGAATGATTCCACTAAGATTTAAAGGTGTTATATAATTCATAGGCAGCTTATGAATTATGTACGTAACTGTAGTAAGAATATTTTAAATAAGATTCGTTAGATTTAAAATCGGTGGGAGTTAACTGGGAATTTCTATAACCGTTAGGGTTATGAGTGATTGGCGATGACCCCGTCTTGAACCCTCCGATAGTACGCCATTACAGGTGTTAGATAGTTTTAGTTTAGATGCGACGAAAAATCCAGAGTGAACGGTTGCATAGGCCGCTCGCTCAGGGAGTCGATACCCCGTGGCGGTTGAAGATGGGTTGGGATGTTGAAATAAAGCTTTATAAGGAAAACCATCAAGTCCTGTTGATTTAGTTTAAACAAGAAATGACCAGCCCAACACAAACAAACCAACACGAAAAAGCAACCCCAGAAGAAGCCCTGAAGAAGATGGCGACCGAGTTAGCAGGAACCAATAAGCAGAGAGTAAGGACCTCATCCAATCTTTATCTACTTTGTCTGTCTGTCTGTATGTATGTATGTATGTATGTGTGTCTCTCTCTTTATCCATTATATACCGAGATATGTTAGTGAGTATACCACTAAGGAATGGTATCAAAGTATACGGGATGTAAATATGATGGCTGACTATGAAGCATGAAGTGAAATTGTCAGGTTGAACACTCTAGAAAAAAAAACATGTATAAGTTTTACCTTAACTACTTGCACACACTTTGACTTTCAGTATCAACATCGTTTGTATGAACAAAATGAATTTGTACAAACATTATAGTTATGCAATTTCTATTATTTTCCATTGAAAATTTTTAAACATTCTATAAAATAAGCTAACATTTGTGACATGCTGTATTTTAATGTTTCTTTAAGGCCAAGTGAGGGTATCCTGTTACTTCAAAAGTTGATGTGATAGAGAAAACCTGGGGTAATATTTGGATAGAGTGTCCAAAAGTTAGTCAAAAACAAGTGTTAGATCTAACTCAACAAAATGTGGGATGCCCAGTATAATGTTTTATTTCCTATTACATATACATTTTTAAAACATTCCATAAAATAAGCACAAATTTATTAGATGCTGTATTTCTATGGTTTTGGGAAAAATTGTTTTTACTGAGATGGATCGCTTCATTTAACATAAGCTCCCCTCTTTAACGTATTGATCAGAATACCCAATCTGTGCTACTCATGTGCTAAGTTGGCGAGGACAGGTATCGAACCAGGAACATTGTGATTCCTTGGCAGATGTTCTATCGACTTAGCTAAACCAGACATGATGATAATAATTTGATTCTGATATTCTGCAAAGAATTAGAGGAAATGATGTATTTTTTATATAAATGATCTCTTTGAATATGAGGCAAATAAAAAAAAACAAATAATACAAGTGTTATTATGATGGGACGTTATTTTATTATCCTTGTATTATTGAAAATTGATATTTTATTTAAGGAAAAGAAAAAGAAAAAAACATTTAAAGATTAAGAAGTTGATTGATTGTAAAATTGATTTTGTTGCTCGTTTTTTTGTTTAATTTATTACCGCGGATGGAAATGGGAATCCAAATCTTTCTTCACATCATCAGTGGGAAGAGCAAATTGACTAAGTTGTAAAAGAGATGCTGAATGCTGCTCAACAAGACCAAATTGAAAACAAAGGTTTCTTTGTTTTTTTCTATGCAGTAGAATAGACATTTCTTTGCGTAAACAATTGCTCTTCACTAGAATAAGAACCATAAGTAATTGATCAAAGGCAGTTCGAGGATCCGTCAAGAAAGCACAAGATTTAGGGTTTGATGCCGGTCCTCACCAACTCAGCGTATGAGTAGTACAGTTGAATAATCTTATCTGTGCGGTAAAGAGGAGAGCTGATGGTAGGTGTTGCGTTCAACCTCAGCAGAAAAAATCTCCCTGGTCTAGTGCTAGTTGTAAAAGAGATGCCGAATGCTGCTCAACAAGACTAAATTGAAAACAATGGTTTGTTTGTTTATTGATTCTAACGGCATATCAACCCGTCCGGGGTTATGTCATGCCTACCGGTTATGATGTTGTTATAGGTGATATTCCCTATAGACTAATGGAATGCGCCGACGGTTACTATAAGTAACATGGAAAATTATAGCTTGAAGAGTAAGCCAATGCGAGTCAGCTCATAACTCTATTGTCGGACGTATTTCCCACTTCTCTGTACTGTAATTGTCTACTCTTTTGTTAATACATTTTCCTACATTTGTTACCGGTCGTTTTGTTCTTATTTGACCCCTTAAAACCCCACAACAGATGTAAAACATATTGTGAATTTATATATAAACTTTTAGTAATTGGTTTTAACAATGTGTTAACATTATTGGGAGTTATGTTGTATGGTATTGGTTTGTTTCATTCTATGGTACATTTTTGTTTCCCTCAAAAAGGAGAGAATATCCTCCATGTTGACATTTTCAAACAGATCCTTCATATTGTTTGCATTAAAATAATGGTTTCTGACGTGAGCAAAAAACCTGCATTTCATGAATAAGTGTTTAACTGTCAAAGGTGTTTGACATGTTTCACATTGTGGTTGTTGTTCTTGCTTGAGTATATAGGAGTGCGTTAGTCTTGTATGACCAATGCATAATCGGGACACACTAGAATAGACATTTCTTTGCGTAAACAATAACAATCCACTAGAATAAGAACCGTAAGTAATTGATTAATGGCAATTAGACCTACGTATCGGGATGAAGTTAATATAATAGATAAGCAAGAACATTGGAGAAAAAGTCATCTCAAAGAATCAGCTCATGTTAGGCTACTTCTAAAGTAGATCAAGTATAGAGATGAATACAATATGGTACCAATAATTAAAAAGGCAAGATTAGATTAAAAAATTAAAAAATGCAATATGAGTCAAGGTAAAATATCATACATTAATATAAAAGGTAAATCTTCCAGGTAAAAAGAACATTAGGTTTATAAGTTCCAAAAATTCACTCTGAATTTTCCAGTAGGACACATGGCCTAATGAATATAAAGGCTGAGTTAATACAGTTCAAAGTGACAATCATGGGTAGGTTGCAATAATAACATAGAATATTTAACATAACTTAACACTTGTACCTGGTTATGGTGAATGGAATAAGAACAGTCTAGCTCGCTGGATTGAATAAAGGGTTCAGTTCAAAGATTCATGAATGCTCCCAATTACAACAATTACAACAATTAGCTCAGTCGTTAGAGTATCCGTCAAGGAACCACAAGGTTTAATATTCTATGCCGGTCCTTTCCTTCTCAGCGTATGAGTATCACAGCTTCAATAATCTGATCTGAGCGGTAAAGTGGAGAGCTAGCGGTAGGTGTTGCGCTCAACCTCAACTAAAAAACAATCTCCTTGGTCTAGCGCTAGTGAAAAGGGGATAGACTCACTCCCTCATCGACAATACTTCTTCAGGAAGTTGGATTGAGTTCTTGCTTCAACGGTGAACATTTTCATACTGGAGAGATAGGAGGTCTGCTAACACCAGATATTGACCACCCTCCCCTATGCACG
>CM042143.1:115642380-115657380 GCA_023376005.1 Doryteuthis pealeii | reverse complement strand
TTTTACTTATATATTTCTTTATATATATGTATTTGTATATATGTATTTATATATAAATATGTATTTATATGTATATATGATTTATATATAAATGTATTTATATGTATTATAATTTATATATATATATATGTGTATTTATATATATATGTATTATATGTATTTATATATATATGTATTTATATATATGTATTTATTTATATATGTGTATTTATATATATGTATTTTATATATATATATATGTGTATTTATATATGTGTATTTATATATATATGTATTTATATATATTTATATATATATATATATATGTATTTATATATATGTATTTAATATATGTATATTTATATATATGCATTTATTTATATATATGCATTTATATATATGTATTTATATATATGTATTTATATATATGTATTTATATATATGTGTATGTATTTATATATATGTGTATGTATTTATATATATGTATTTATATATATGTATTTATATATGTATATATATATGTATGTATGTATTTATATACATGGATTTATATGTATATATTAGGGAGTAGCAAAAAAATCGGATACTACGAGTTTTAAAAGCGAATTATGAATAATTAAATCTATTATTTAAGGTTAAACTTTGTCTAAATCGATAAGAAATAGCATAATAACTATCATTAAAAAAAGAAAAATATAATTACATATGCAGTTTAGTTTTAAAAGATTTAAAACTATTTGTTTTTGTCAATTTCGACGATATCCGCCATTTTGGCTGTTTTTCAATGGTTTTAGGCGCTTGTTTACAATTTTAACGTAACATTTGGGATTAAAAAATGTTTACCAAAAATCAGGTAATTATCCGATTTTAATGAAATTTTCAGTATTGATTTAACAATTAATGACTTTTATAATGCATCAGTTATTTTATTTCAAAACTTTAATTTAGTATTTTTGCTATGAAAAATGAATATATAAAATTCATTTAAAATATGAAAATCATGATGTTAAGTTTAAAATCTTATATTTTTAGATTCTAAAAATAAGTATCTACTTAATGCACACCTTATTTTTTTAGACGAAAGTAATAAGTTTTGAAGAAAAACTCGATTGAAAATGTACCCCCTCCCCTTTTTAAGCAGAAAAAACATCGATGTATAATTTTTTTTTTTTATATAAAATAATAGCCAATTAAATAATTATCGAAATGGGTAAAAATGAAATCTCCAAAAAATTAATTATTTATTATTTTTTTACATTTTATTTTTCGATTTTTGGTACTTATTTTCTCATAGAAGAGCAACCATAAACATTTTTGTTTTATTTCTATTCATAACTTTGGTCTCTTATCTCTTTATTTATACTGTAATTAGTATCAGTTAAGGACCAACTTGAAACAATTTTACGCCCCCAACATAAGGGGGGTCAAAATTAAGTGACCTGAAAAAAATGAGAAAGTTTTGAAATAAAATAAATAATGCATTATAAAGATCATTTTTCGATTAATAAATACTGAAAATTTCATTAAAATCCGATAATTCCCTGATTTTTGGTAAATTATTTTCTGTAGGGGGGGCTAAAGTCATTTGGTCAAAAATGACTTTGAGGCTATGTTTGCCAGTCCCTAGTATATATATATATATATATATATATATATATATATATATATATATATATATATATATGTGTGTATATATTTGCATATATATGTATGTGTGTATATATTTGCATATATATGTATGTGTGTATATATATGTATATATATATGTATATATATGTATGTATTTATATGTACATGTACGTATTTATATGTATATATATGTATCTATATATACATTTATATATATATGTATATATATGTATGTATGTATCTATATATACATTTATATATATATGTATATATGTGTATGTATCTATATATACATTTATATATATATGTATATATGTGTATGTATCTATATATACATTTATATATATATGTATATATGTGTATGTATCTATATATACATTTATATATGTATGTATATATGTGTTATGTATCTATATATATACATTTATATATATGTGTATGTATCTATATATATACATTTATATATATATGTATATATGTGTATGTATCTATATATATATTATATAATTATATATGTATGTATATATGTGTATGTATCTATATATACATTTATATATGTATGTATGTATTATATATGTATTTATATATGTATGTATATATTTATATTATGTATGTATGTATATATTATATGTATGTATATATTATGTATATATTTTATATGTATATGTATATATATATATATGTTATATATTTATATATTATGTATATATTTATATATATATGTATGTATATATTTATATGTATAATGTATATATTTTATATATATATGTATATATTTATATATATATGTATATATATTTATATGTATGTATATATTTATATTATATGTATGTATATATATATTATATGTATGTATATATTTATATTATGTATATATATTTATATGTATGTATATATTTATATATGTATGTATATATTTATATATATATGTATGTATATATTTATATGTATGTATGTATATATTGTATGTATGTATTTATATTTATATGTATGTATATATTTATATGTATGTATGTATTTATATTTATATGTATGTATGTATTTATATATATATGTATGTATATATATATATATATGTGTATTTATATATGTATGTATATATATTATATATATGTGTATTTATATATGTGTATATATATTTATATATATGTGTATTTATATATGTGTATATATATGTGTATATATATGTATGTATATATATGTGTATATAATGTATTATATATATATGTATATATATATATGTATATATATATATATATGTATATATATATATGTATCTATACATATGTATATATATATGTATCTATACATGTATCTATACATATGTATATATATATGTATTTATATATATATGTACATATGTATTTATATATATGTATATATATGTATTTATATATATGCATATATGTATGTATTTATATATATGTAAAAAGTAAAGTAAAGTAAAGTCATCGGGGCGGTCTAAAGTCGGTATCAGCCAGTCAGCGAGGGAATCTATCCCCTTTTCAATAGCGCTAGACCAAGGAGATTGTTTTAGGCATCTGAGGTGGAGCACCACACCTACCATCAGCTCATTATATATATATATGTATTTATATATGTACATATGTATGTATATATATGTGTATATACATATGTATACTTATGCATGTATATATATATATATATATATATTGTGTGTGTATATATATGTATATATACATATATATATATATATATGTAATAATATCCATCACGTAAAATAAAAACAGTAAAATGTAATAAAGTGTGTTATCATTTAATTTAAAGGGAGTATTCTGTGTTTTCTAGTCATCTATTTTTTCAAACAACTGAATCAACAAAATGTTCAAAATTGTTGAAAAAACTGACCAAATAAACGTAATGAATACATTTTGGGAATCAGTTTTCTTAATATCTGATAAATATCTTTAATCTAATAAGGTTTTTTTTTTTTTAAACTATTCAGTTAGCTGACTATTAAGCATATCGTTCTTTTTATTTTCATTTCTACGTTGATAACTACAAACTATCTGCTTAAAAAATGGTGTGATACACAAGTTAGGAAAAGAAACAAAATCAGCCAATGAAAACTGACTCAGTAAAAAAACAAATCCGGTCGGTTTAAAAGTTGCAAAGAAATGATTTAGATTAAAAGTGTTGAATTAATTATATTCCTGTTCATTTTACAGATTCGTCATAAGAATCAATAGAATATTTTCATATTTGCATCTTTATTTTCATTAGAGAATTATCAGTTAAGGTACGTATAAAATCCATTAAGCACGTTAACATTTTAAATATAGTTAATTCGTCGAACGGGGCGTGGGAAAATTACTCATAAACGCATAAAGTCAGGGTAAAGAGTTCATAATAATCATTTGAATATTTCGAGATTTTTTACATTAAAAATGAAAAAATTAGATTAAAATATTTCGAGATTTAATAATTTCGAGATTTAATATTCAAAATTAATTAATTAAATTAATTAATTTAATTATTTTTTTAGATTTAATATTTGAGATTTAATATTCAAAATTAAATTAAAATATTTCGAGTTTGATTTTTTTTCATTAAAAAATTATCATTAAAGCATTGTTAGAATTTTTATTATTTATTATTCATTATTATTTGTTCTCGTTTTTGCTCTGAAAATAATAAGATATTAAAGAAAACTAACTAACAAACAAACAAAAAAAAAGATATAGACATAATTGTCTGAAAAATTAGAAATACATGTTCTAAGTTAATTTTAGATAAATAAAAATAATTTTCGTAAAAGTTCTTTTATTTTTGTACGTCGGACTTTTTATTCTGCAATAAATTTAAATAAATTAAAATTGATAATTTTTAATTCAGTATTTTTTTTTCTTGACCTGTTTTAAGAAGAAATAGGATATTCCACTTTCGTAACAATTTTTATTGCAATGAAAAATATTTTTAAAATACAACCTCTGTATGATTCGAGTTTTGAAGACTTAATATGTAGGAAAGATTAAGTCAATATATATACATGAATACTACTTAAAATTCTAACATAGAAAAAAATAACAGAAGTAACACTTGGTTTCAAAATTTAATTCCATAAATTAATATTTTCGTAATAATAAAACAAACTCCGACACGTTTATATTATAATAATAATATTATATAATAATACTTAATATAAAAGTATTTTATCTGAGAAGTTTATTTAGAATATAAGCACCAAAACCCGTATAACAAAAACATACATATTTCTTCCTTTAAAACTGCATACTTTTAACAAAGCTGTTCATATATATATATATATATATATATATATATATATATATATATATATATATATATATATATATATCGCAGAAAAAACCAATTGAATTTTTGCAAGGAATATTTTTATATCTATTGTAGCGTTTCTTGTTCATAACAATTTATTCTTATTTCTAATTAAAAAAAAAAAAAGATTATCTATTGTTAATTTTAATCACCCCTTTTATCCTGTAAGTTTTTATTTACTGTTATAAATTGTTAGCGATCTTCTTTCTTTCTTTTTTTAAATATTTCGAAACAAATAATATTTCAATATCATCAAAAAGCATAAAAAACGTCGATTTTCCAGCATTTTATTATAATCAGATTTTTATTATTTTTAATTGTACTCCTTTTTTTATTTTTCAAACACTATTATTAATTTTCAAACACATCTGGGTTCACAGATCACGTGAACTGCTAAAAATAGGATTAATTGTTTTATTTTTTTATTGGAAAAAGCTAACAAAAACCTGTATTTAAATCTAATTAATATTTCCATTTTAATTAATGTTGTGAGAGTTATCACCAATAATTCTCACTATTACACAAACAATAATAATAATAATAAAATAATTAAATATTACAGCTTCAAACGTTTCAGTCTAAGTTGTTTCTTTTTGTTTTGTTTTTTTATTTTGTTTTTTAATTACGTAAAATATAACCATATTTAAAAATAGCAAAACATAATTTTAACCTTTTTTTTTCTTCTGAAATTTATTTTAGTAATCATTGACTAAATACAAATTTAAAATTCTCAAAGTCAATATCTATCTATCTATCTATCTATCTATCTATCTATCTATCTATATATATATATATATATATATATATATATATATATATATATATATATGCGTGTATTTATTTACCCAAACCCTCCGCCACGGGCAGTGTAAGACACAAGGTCAATTTCTAAACAGAGTAAATAAGTATGTATGTACGCGAGTCGTTCAAAAATTTGAGAGCCGCACCCCAAAAGAAGAGCCAATTCTTATAAAATTAGAAAAAGTAATTCAGTTTTCTGAGCTGGTAACGTTCACCCAAATGTGTGAGATGTGCGACAAATCTAAAAATGGATAAAAACAGTATTGGCTTGAAATATCTGCATGAGGCTTATAACTTTTTGAACGACCCTCATATGTATGTATGGGTGTGTGTATGTATGTGTGTACTGATTTGATCAGAAACTTTTGTTTGATTATGATTTATATATATATATATATATATATATATATATAATTATATAACTTTTTGAACGACCATTATATGTGTGCTTGTATGCATGTATGTAGATACTAATTTCATTAGAAACTGTTTTATTTGTTTGGCTAAGATTTATGTATATATATATATATAAATGCATATATTTAATTATAAACTTATAACTTATATTTTAAGCCTATTTTAGCGAAGCAAAAGAAGGTCGATCACGCCTTTAAAAAATGGGAACAAAACAATACAAATCCATACAAGATTCCACAAGTAAGGTCACCCGGTAATGTACCGTTTAATATAATTTTTTCCAAAACATCCATAATATCTGTTGCCTAAATTTTAATTAAATTTAAAACCTAGCAATTAAAACAACATGAATCTAGGAAAAAAGGGGTATATAAATTCAACAATAAATTACGTTTTCAAAGACGGAGATCTCAAGAGAAGAATTTCTTTATCGTGTTTTGATTATTTCAAACAAATGCGTATTATTTGCTGTTGTTTTCAGCAATAAGATTAGTGTGTTAATTTTTTTAATACTTTTAAACAAGAATAGATTTATTACTCCTATATGATTTTCTGGAATCTGCATATAAACTGAATTTATTTAAAATCTAGAAAACGTAATGAATTGATAATAAATAAATAAATGAATAAATAAATATACTTATTTTTAATGATTTATTAAAACCATCTTTCATAATATATTCAAGGTTATAAAAGAATAACTTGTAATCCTGTCTGACCACTGTGTAAGTATCGATGTGCATGTTCTTCAAAATCTTGATTTAATTCAAACTAAAGTTATTGAAAAAGAAGAATTTCAAATAAAAATTATTTAACAATTGTATAAAATCCTGGAATATTCTATTTAAAATTATGATAAAAAAACTTTTTTTTAAATCAATGACCATTATATAGCAATCGGCGTGTCATAGCTTTTAATAATTATTATTTTAGTAGTAATACTCAAAATTTAAAGCGTACAATTTTTTTAAAGCTTCTTTCACACCGAAAAAGTGTCTAAATGATAAATTTGTCCCTGCTGTTTCTAGATTTTCACCAATTCTTAAGCTGAGTCTGGTACAAGGTCATGGCAGTAAATCACTTATTCTGATCGAACTCACAACTCTAGCGAGATGCGCTTGACACTAATTCTACTAAAGTATGTGTATTTGAACTTTTAATCGATAAATATTGTATATATATATATATATATATATATATATATATATATATATATATATATATATATATATCTAAGTTATTTGTTTTGATTAATCGGACTGGAAGTTAAGGTAGAGAGACCTCAGACTGAGGATCAGTATTTACGAATTGATCTAATGTAATATTATTCTGCGCATTTAAGATATTTTAATGTACATTTTTTGCTGGAATTTCTATTAACATCAGTACAATTGTTGTATTTTGAATTTCGCTTAAATAAATATTCTAAAAGTCTTATGCAAAATAAATGCACTAACCTTCCCAACGGCCTTTTTTTAAATAGAAATAACTTTTTTTTTCTATAACTAAATAAAGACGTAAAATCCTAAATATTTTCAGAAATAAATTTTGAAATCATTTCTTTTTTTTATTCCTCATGTATCATTAGATAAAGAAATTCAGATTACTAAACAATTTACCCATCTATGGGTTAAATAGGAAATTTGTTAATTAAAAAAATGAGTTTAACATTTTAAAGTGTTGCTATCTTTCAAAACTTTGACGGCATTAAATAACCCAGCATGGTTGATATACCGTTAAACAAAACGAATAAACAAAACAAACTAAACGATTACATTATGAGATACCGTATCTACTCGTGGAATAAAAAAGAAAATTTTAAAGACCAATATTACACCTAAAAAAAAGGTCGTTCATTACACAATATACAGGGAATCTTTAAAGTTCTGCAACAGATTTAAAATGTAAGTAAAACCTATTGCCGTCTTTTTAAAATAATCAATACGTATACAAAAATATAAAACTACAAAAGATGCACTTTCACGTGGTTTTTATTAAATGATTTTATTAGTAATACAAGGTGATTTATTAAATTCTTAAATTTAGAAACGTGTGGAAGACTTTATAAAACCTCATAGGTTTTTGAAATTACGAAGGTTATTTCTAAGCCTAATCTTACCCATGAGAAACTTAATTTGCGGCTAATTTAAAAAAAAAAATTTATAAGAATTTTTTATAAATAAATTTTTATATTTTTATATTTATAATATAAAAATATAAAAATGTATTCATATTATAATATTATATAATATTTTATATTATAATTTTTTAAATATTATATTAATGATATTAATATCATAATAGTAATATTATATTTATCATGAATTTTTATATTATGAATTTGTTTATATTATATTGTATTATACATTTCTTTATATTATACATTAAAAAAAAAGTTTTTTACATGAAGTCATTAATTATTCGATTGTATATATTATTCACTTAGTAGTTTAAATAAAGTTTTAATTATAAATACTTTAAAAGAAAGTTGAAATAATGGGGTACCCTATGAGGATTAAACACATACATTAACTATTTTCTGTTAAACTGCAGACGCCTATAAATATAAGTGAAGCTGGTCTTTTCATTTTCTTTATTTATATTTTATTTTAAAATGTCATGATAAAAAGCATATATATAAGCGTATTGCGTTACTAAATTTCTAGGGAAATTGTATAGCGTTTTTTAAAAAGTTATTTTTTAATTTTGTTTTATTTTTAACTATTAAAAAAATAGTTATTTAAAATAGCTATCAAGAAAATGCGAGTAAAATCGGATCGTAATGAAATACGGAGCGTATAAAAATTGTTTCTGGGTGTGAACGAAAAGAGTATTTATATTTGAAAATGATTCGTTGTTTAAGGCTTACATTCCCATTAAATAATTATAGACCTATTACTCCGGTTAAAACTGCGTGTTGACATTCTAAAATGATTGTACATTATTCACACTCGCTCAATAATAAGTTCTTTAAAATTATATAAGTATATACAATTTCTTTTTTTTGTTTATAACCTTTATCACCATTGCGCTAAAAGATTGTTTTCCTTTCTATTTCTTATTTCATATTCCAAGGAGAAATGTTATTTATTTCATATATATATATATATATATATATATATATATATATATATATATATATATATACTTTCTTATTGTCTTTGGGAAACTTTGAGTAACAATGAAAAAAATAAAAAATTACTTTCGACGTTAATCAAAATTGAAAGATAAAGCAAAAACAATTGTTTATGCATAATAAAATAGAAATGAAACTTCATCCGAAGAAGGATTTTTTTGTTTTCAACAGAACAATTTTCGGTAAAAATGCGATATTGCCCCAAATATCTTCGTGCATGATGTGAAAAGGACTTTTTAATTTTGGAATAAATGAAAACCGCAGCTGTTTATAATTGAATGATATTATTTTCGCTTTTTGGGAAATCTTTTATGTGACTAATATTTTTACTGCATCGTCGTCGTTATCGTCGTGGTGATGATAATAATAATAATAATAATAATAATAATAATAATAAATCATCTAGACCCCAGCACTTTTAAAATCGGATAGGATACTTTGAAGAGTTCTGGAGAGCTAAGGAGGCTTGTTGTCACTCATACTCCTGTGAAAATTCATCGGTTATACCTCGTGTAAAAAAAAATTCACATGTAGTACGACAACAAAAATAACAATAAAAATAACAACACTGTTAAAATCAATTAGAATACTTAGAAGTGTCCTCGAGAGCTGAGGTTACTTGCTGTCTCTCAAATATCAGTGAAAAACCATTAGTTAAAATTGGTGTGAAAAATTCACATTCGGTGAAAATAACAATAAGTTATTTTCTAAAGTTAGCTTAGTTATGGTACAAAAGCAGAAGTATGGGATACCGAGAGAAAACAGTAAAAATAAACGTATTTTTATTTTTTAAGAAACTGTTTGTGTAACAAATTTGATACTTATTAATAGTATCCAGTGGTCTTGTTACGGATTTAAACTAAATGCATTAACGTTTACCGATGTTTTTTGTTATTAAATCTTATTCTCACGAAAAAAAAAACTCTTTAAAATCCATTTTAGTATTGACTGTGAATTCAGAGGTATACATTTTTACCATTGTCTACTGTATGAAAATAAATCTCTAAGGAAAACATAACTTAATACGTTAATTCATTTATAAATTTAAAAAGAAATATTTAAAGGACAGCATTAATTGATGAATCACTATACCACAACTTTAAATCTATACAACATCAATTATTGTTGAGCTTTAATATTTTTTTTAGAGATTCATTTTTTTATTAAAAGTTCAGTAATTAAAAACATATATATGGAACTTCATTTCATATTTCAGGAAAATCTATAGGGTAAAAATGTACGCCCCTAAATTCACAGTCAACCCTATCGCCATACTCGTTATTTGTTTAATAACAAAATTCAAACATGTTAGTAATAACAGATAGATATGAAATATATCTTTATTTTGATGCTATCGTCGCAGATCAAATTATCAGATTTAGAGGATTTTTTTTTAGTATATTTATCAAAGAAATATGTAATTTTATCCAAGAAACGTGTTTCATTAATTTCTCATATAACGCTTGGTGCGTATTATGCAGTGTTGATATTCATCTTTCTAACTGGGGTTCCAATAATAGTCCCTTCTTTTCGGCAATGAAAAATGTATCGACAAAACAAAACCTGTAGTTTTACAAGTATCGATTTTTGTTCTGCAATCACTGAGTAATCAATAGAAAAATATACATTTGTCCTTTGTTGTGATTTTTTTTTTATTATCAAATGCGATTATGAAAACTTCTCTATTTATTAATAAACTTAATTCTGTTATTATCTTATCACTGGATTTACAGTTATTATTTACTTGAAGCGGCTAACCGGCGTTGAATAAGTAGAGAGGGCGAAAAAAAAAAACACTGGTGTATTGATTTGATTACTTTTCAGATTTACAAACACTGGATATTTTGAAGTAAAATTTTAATGCTGTCTATGTATATTTTAATTTTTAAATATCTTCAGATATAAATCAAATCTTCATAATTTTGACACAAAAAGCAAGAACAGGTGATATTTAATGTGTATATATTTACTTAGTCGTTAATTATCTTATTTTCGTAGTTTTATCCAGACTTACATCCATCCATCCATACATACATACATACACACTAACTGCCCTTTATATATGTATAGATTATTATTAAGTTTATATCGAGAGGGAATAGTTCAGAATTTATAATATATAGTATAATAATTGTATTATTGTTTCTACAAGGTGTGTCAGAAAAAATGATATCATTTCGTAATTTAATAACTTGACCAATTCTCGTTCAAATTACCTTAAATTTTAACAGCATGTACCGAAAACAACACAAACTTTTATTTTTAATAGTCAAACACATTTTATTCGTCCAGTGAATGACATTTCTATACTCCAAAAATAAAAACATTAAACAGAAATTTGAGTTGTCTCTACACATGCTATTAAAATTTGAAATCATTTATTATTATTTATTTATTATACCTCCTTAGGCGTCTCCCTTCTTTTTTTATATTTCATATAAACCTTTAAATTTGAACGTGAATTGGTTAATTAACGACTAAGTAAATATATATACACTTTAGATATCAACGGTTACTGCTTTTTGTACAAAACTCATGAAGATTTGATTTATATTCGAAGATATTTAAAAATTTGAATATACATAGAAATAGCATTGAAATTCTACTTAAAAATGTACAGCATTTGAAAATTTCAAAAGTAAACAAACACTAGAGTTTGTTTTTTTTGTTTGTTTTTTATTTAATTTTTATTTGTTTTTTTTTTTGTTTTTTGTTTTTTTTTGTGCTCCTCTACCCAGTTAATGCCGGGTAGCCGCTTTAACTAAATAATTAATATTTTTCTGAAACAAACTATACATCTCAAATGATATCGAATTTTTTGAAACACCCTGTATTTTGATTTTTATAAATAATCATCATCATACTATTCACCATCACAAAAACAAATTCAACATCACAATTATTTATGTCCTTTCCAAGGCGAGCATATACTACCCCTAATCCTCTAACTGGAGGGGAAGGTTCAAGCCTACATGGGGACCACGAGAGGGCGGTTTTCATATATTTTCTACGAATACTACTTCATGAAAATGAACATGTTGTAGAGTAGATGGGTTCATAGATTTTATGGGAATACTACTTTATGAAAATTGACATATAGTAGAAATTCTGTGGGGTGCGTATCCCAGATTGAGGGAGTGAGACTCTACCACCGGCTCTGATTATTTTCTCGTACTGTTACCATTATCACCATCACTATTCTTATTATCAAAACGATAATTTGTCCGTAGAAAATTATATACGCATATTTGTATAGTTGTGAGTGTATTTAATGCAGTGTCTATTTATGTGTGTGTGTGTGTGTGTGTATGTGTGTATGTATGTTCTATGTGTGTGTGTGTGTGTGTGTGTGTTCTCTGTAGTGTGTGTGTGTGTGTGTGTTTATAAAAGGTAGACTAATGGAGCATAAGACCAAAATTTAGGACACCCAGTGAGGATCGAAGTCACATCACATGAGTAACAGTCTGCTAGATTAGTTCATTTAAAATAATCCCACGAGGCGCCGAAAACATACAATACGTGTTACTTTATCTCTTTGTAAATGATAACAAAAACAATGATAGAAACATACAAACACACACACACATACATGCACACACACACACACACACGAGTGCGCGTAGTCTCGTGTGTGTGTGAGTTTTTCTGTGTTTACATTATTTTTTTTTTGGGGGGGGGGTATCGTTTACACATAAATAAGTTGGTGTCAGAATTTAGTTAAAATTCTAAGCTTTGAGTGCACTTATCTCACTAAGAGATAAGTGACAACAAGTCTCCTCAGTGTATCATTCTTATGAGTGATATTAAACAATAAGACAATTCAAATTATTTTTGTCCTTATTACATTTATTTTTTAACCTTCTCGATAAAAAATGTACTACTACTACTACTACTACCACCACTACTACTACTACTACTACTACTACTACTATTATTATTATTATTATTATTTATTTTATTTTATTTATTTATTCAATTTATATTCATTGTTGAAATTTGTATGATATTAAGTCTCAGCAAATATCCAGCACCTTCCGCAGTATTCTCGCAATGTTCTATTCTGGACAGTTTCAACTTTTCTTTGAATTTCTACTTAATCTATTCTCGTCTGTAACATTTTTGATACATTTCCAAATGAACCCGTTATGGACATTTTTCTGCTACCGAGCAAAGTCCTGCTATTTTACCATTTTTTTATAGTCTTCCTTCTGTGGCCACTTCCTACTTTATCATCTAAGATTTGCCAAACTCTTTCTTTCTTTTTTCGTTTTTTTGTTTTTTGTTTTTTGTTTTTTTGTTTATGAGTTTGTATTTTCACATTGCTGTTTTTTTTCTTCGTTATATTAGGATGTTGGACTAAGTGGTACTGGAGTTTTTTTTTGTTTTGTTTTTTCAAATCATTGTTTATTGTTTGCTATATTTAACAAAAAGGCGGAGGGCTGATCTTAAAGTTTATAAACAACTTGTTCATTTCGGTTCATGAGAAATGAACACATTTTTACAAGGTCTTGCATAAAAGTCAAAATAGTGACACTATTTTTTTTTTTTTACTAATGAAACAGTTATTTATATAGAAGCAAACTGGGAGTATTTAAAACTATTATAGAACAAGGACCACTCAAAGCAGTTTGGTACCCCAAGGAGAATTGAGGTAATGGACGATGTTATTGCCCAAATCTTTGAAAATACTGTAGACAGAGCTTTGTTTGTTTTTTTTTGTTTTTTTTTTGGGGGGGGGTCACTTTATACCTAGGAACTCTGGTTTCAAAATAATTAATTAATTTATTATTATTATTATTATTATTATTATTATTATTATTATTTTCACTCCCGTAACCTTTTCACAAGAGCGTTAGCTGATGGTCTTTCACTAGAGTCAGAATGATAACAAATCTCCTCAGGGCTCCAGGACACTCCTGAGTATTCAAGTCGATCTTAACAATGCTGTTACCTGGATGCTATCAATCCTTTATGTGATTTCCAGTACATATAGCCTATATTATTATTATTATTATTATTATTATTATTATTATTATTATTATTATTAATAATAATAATAATAAGTATAATAATAATTATCTGGGGTCTGGATGATTTAAATTTTTCCTCGACCTGGAGAGTAGAGGAAGAATTGAAGCAATCCAGATCACAACACTGTTAAGATCGGCTTGGATACTTAGACGAGTCCTGGAGAACTGAATAGTCTTGCTTTCAACCAACAGCCAATGAAAAACCTTCAGTTAAAGCTGGCGTGAAAAAACTCACAAAGATTATGATATGATAATAAAAATACTAATAACGGCATAATAACAATTTGAACTCGGTTATTAAAACAGCATTTTACCATAAATAACCTCTGCAGAAAATGGAATTTTTCGCCAAATTCTATATTCTTTTAAATAGTTGCTTCATTTTTAAATGATACTACTACTACTACTACTAGTAATAATAATAATAATAATAATAATAATAATAATAATGCAGATTCGGTCTATATTTGTCTGGAACCGAAACTACGACACTGTTTACATCACAATACGTTAAATAAAAACAACCATGTAATTGATTTTAGAAATTATTTTTTCCTCTAACACTTGTTTTCAGAAATAAGAGGTTAACTAAAAAGTTAACAAATAAATAAATTCCTTCGATTTTGTGTGAAATGTATGTGTAAAATATTCAAAATAATTATTTAATAGATGCACGCAACATTTTATTTGAGG
>CM042143.1:115629880-115639880 GCA_023376005.1 Doryteuthis pealeii | reverse complement strand
ACAACAGGAATACAAATCTAGGCACGACTGGGTTGGAAAGGTGATCCACTGGGAATTATGCAAAACATTCAAATTTGACCATACAACAAAATGGTATATGCATAAACCAGAATCTGTTCTTGAGAATGAAACGCATAAAATTCTCTGAGACTTTGAGATAAAGACGGATCACTCTATCCCAGCCAGAAGACCAGACCTAGTGTTGATTAACAAAAAAAAAAAAAAAATGAGAACGTGTCAACTGGTGGACTTTGTGGTTCCAGCAGATCACAGTGTGAAGCTGAAGGAAAATGAAAAGATGGATAAATACCAGGACCTTGCAAGAGAATTGAAAAAGCTGTGGAACATGAAAGTGATAGTGATACCAATTGTAGTTGGTGCACTTGGAACGGTACCGATATACTTGGAAAAAAAGACTGGAGGAACTGGTAATCAGAGGAAGAATGGAGACCATCCAGACAACTACATTGCTGCAATCGACTAGAATACTCAGAAGAGTCCTGGAAACCTGAGGAGACTTGTTGTCACTCAGTCTCCAGTGGAATACCATGAGCTAACGATGATGTGAAAAATTCAAAAGGAGTGAAAATAGAAATAATAGAAATAGTTATAATAATAATTCATCAAAAATCACCAAATATATTTTTTAGTCGGTGGTATATATATATATGTGTGTGTGTGTGTGTGTGTGTGTGTGCTTAATTGAAGTCGTACCTAATTTTTGAAAATTAATTAATTAATAATTAATGAATTAGGCGGGCATGCCTATTACTGTCGTGTAGTAAAATCACCATAAATGGAATATAACCTACTTCAAAACAAACAAAAAATCTGGGAAAAACCAGCTGGTGTAATGGTTAGAGTCCTCGCTCGTCGGCTTGACAGTCAGGGTTCGAATCACACACAAAGCGGTCTTCCTGTCTATAGCTCTATTGATGAGGCCTAATAGGCCGAAATGTACATACAGAGTGATTTTTCTCGATTTGTTTAGCCTTACATTTGAATAGGTATGCCCGCCTAATTCATTGATTATTAATTAATTAATTTTCAAAAATTAGGTACGACTTCAATTAAGCACATATTCTCCCAAAAATTGTCGGCTAAAAAAAGCCATATAAAAACACATTGTTTGTTTACTTCTCATATATATATATATATATATATATATATATATATATATATATGTACATACATATATATAGCCTAGATAATCGAAGTTGGTAGGAAAATATCTATAGATTTTTTGTTCCGATTAATCATCAAAGTCTTACGTGACCCAAGTTGTTAAGGCGGCGTCTCTGAAAGACGGACTCCCGTGGGATAAGACTTGTCGGAAGCCGTATTTTTATTTCAGATTTCGTGCTTCTTCCTCAAGTTGTCGAAGAAGAGTATATCGACCCAGATTGGTCGGAAGAAATAAAAAAAACGAAAGATAAAATGGAATAAAATGTGTAATAAATAATAGCAGAAAAAATACTTCATTGATAAAAAGAAATCTTCATGAAAAGATTAAAAGAACATTTAACAATGTAAATTTGAATATTTATTACTAACGCCATTTTAATCGATTCTCGGAACACTTTAAGTGGATCTTGTTTTGAAACAAAATATATTTTATAGTACTGATTTTTTTTTTACTATCAACATTATACATATACTATTAATAGTATTTTTTACGGTTTTTATGAATAGAATTAAATTTTATGACATTTCCAAGTGTAATATTTGCCACATTGCTTGTACAAGCAATTATTATTATTATTACTAGTACAAAATAAAAAACACCCTCCGGGCGATGTAAACATAGATTTTTGAAACATATTGCCTGAGGTGTGGGAGTAAAAAATTCAATGTCAGCGAGTTTGTACCCTTAGTAAGTAAAATCATCAAATTCATTAAAGGATTAAAAAAATAAAACAATTTGAAATGTAAACTTTAAATATGTATTAAAATAAAACAAACTATATATAGATATATAATACCAGTCATGTATTTATTAAAACTTGTTTTAAAAAACAATGAGGACTGTCTAATGTTGCATGTTCAAATTTTGAGTGTATTTATTCTATGTTATGACGATTTCGGGTAGTGTAATCAGTGACGTCATTTTTGTTACAGACAAAAACCGGAAGCGAATCTCCATTATTAATAGAATTATGAGTTTTCACACCTGCCGTAGCTGGTGGTTCACTGGAGGCTGAGTAACAGCAAGTTTCCTTAGGTCTCCAGGACTCTTCTGGGTATTCTAGCCGATCCCAACAGTGTTGTAGTGTGGATGGTCTCGATTCTTCTTCTGATTTCCAATTCACCAAATTCTTTGCCAGAGCTTTGGGGATCGTTCCAAGGGCACCGATTACAATTGGTACAACCTTCACCTTCATGTTCCAAATTTTTTTCAGATTTCTGGCAAGGTCTAAGTATCTGTTTATCTTTTCGCTTTCTTTCATTTTCACTCGGTTGTGGGCCAGGACGGCAAAATCCACGAGATGACAGGTTCTCATTTTCTTGTCAATCAATAATAGTTCCGGTCTCCTGGCCGGGATTATGTGAGCCGTCTGTACCTCGAAGTCCCAGAGAATTTTATGCATCTCGTTTTCTAGGACAGGTTTAGGTTTGTGCATATACCGTATGGTTGTATGGTGAAAATTGAATTTCTTGCACAATTCCCAGTGGATTACCTTTCCCACAGAGTCGTGCCTATGCTTTTACTTTCTTTGTGCTAGTTTGCTGTATTCGCATATTATTATTATTATTATTATTATTATTATTATTATTACACTCCTTGTGAGTTTTTCACACCAGTGGTCTTTACTGGAGTCTGAGTGACAAGTCTCCAGGACTCTTCTGGGTACTCTAGCCGACTTATTATTATTTTCACTCCTTTTTAGTTTTTTCAAATCAGCGTCTGCTGATGGTATTTCACTGGAGACTGAGTAACAACAAGTCTCTTCAGGTTCCCAGGACTCTTCTGAGTATTCTAGTCGATTGCAGCAATGCAGTTGTCTGGATTGTCACAATCCTTCCTCTGATTTTCAGACCCTCTTTTTTCCAAGTTTATTGGGACCGTTCCAAGTGCACCAATTACAATTGGTATCACTTTCACCCACATATTCCACAGCTTTTTCAATTCTCTAGCAAGGTCCAGGTATTTGTCCATCTTTTCGTTTTCTTTCAACTTCGCCCATTACTATTATTATAATTGTTGCTTTCCTTGTGAGTTTTTTTTAAACCAGCATTATCTGGTTGTCTTCAACTGGAGTCTGAGTGACAGCAAGTCTCCTCAGGTCTCCAGGAGTATTATGACCAATCTTAACAATGATCTTGTTTGGGTGGACTAAATTCTCCCCTGATTTCCAATTTCACTATTATTATTATTATTATTATTATTATTATTATTATTATTATTTGAGTTTTCACATCAGTGTTAGCTGATGGTCTTTCACTGGAGTCTGAGTGACAGCAAGTCTCCTCAGATCTCCAGGACTCTTCTGAGTATTCTGGCAGATTGCAGCAGTGCAATGTTCTGAATGGTTTCAATCCTTCCTCTGATATCCAAACTTTCCAAACCCTTTTCTAATGCTTTTGGGACTGTTCCAAGTGCACCCAACTACAATTGGTATAACTTTCACTTTCATATTCCATAACTTTTTCAGTTCTCTGGCAAGGTCCAGATATTTGTCAATTTTTTCATTTTCCTTTAACTTCACCCTGTGATCCGCTGGCACTGCAAAATCCACCAGTTGACAAGTTCTTTCTTTTTGTTAATCAACACTAGGTCTGGTCTCTTGCTGGGATAAGGTGATCCGTTTTAATTTCAAAGTCCCAGAGAATTTTTGTGCGTTTCGTTCTCAAGAACAGATTCTGGTTTATGCATATACCATTTTGTTGTGTGGTCAAAATTTAATTTCTTGCATAATTCCCAGTGGATCACCTTCCCAACCCAGTCGTGTCTAGTTTTGTATTCTCGTTGTGCTAGTTTGCTACATTCGCAGAGTATATGGTTAACAGTCTCATCTCTATTACCGCAAAGTCTACATTTACTATTTTGTTGGGTCTTATCAATTTTCGCTTTGATGTAGTTTGTCCTTATGGCATTATTTTGTGCAGCAATTATAAGTGATTCTGTTTCTCTTTTGAGGTTATTATTATTATTATTATTATTATTATTATTATTATTATTATTATTATTATTGTTAAAATTGTTGTTGCTATTTTTCTTATTGTTTATGATTTTGAAAATTTATCATTTCTGTTGTATTTCATTTTGTCTTCCATTGTTTTGAGATAGATGCTGTAAATGTGTTTTTCTCATTAGCTTTTATTATTATTATTATTATTATTATTATTATTATTTCGTTGTTCCTTTCTTTCTATCATCCTTTACTTTTTATTGCATGATTTTGTTTCATTATTCAAGACTTCCTTTTGCTGTCAAAATTTCTCTACCGCCATTAATATTGGTACACACTGGTAACATCCTATTAAAAAGCAACGTCCAATAGAATTCAAGCTTATTTTTATTCAAGGCTAAGGTTGTTCATTTCAGTGTATTTCTTCTTTGTTTTTATTCGGCTATTTTTTAAATTTAATTACAGTTAAGTGTTACTCTTTGTTAATTTCATTAGTGACTTGTGTCAATTTTGAGAAATGGGGGGAGAAAATAGCCAAATTTTGATTCAATAAGCATTGTTTATTAAAATACATTTGGTTGTGATGTTGAACCGCTTTAGCTCAGTCAGTAGAGTCAGAATCGCTGCGGATGAGGTGCAGAAATTATCTAATCTGTTCTGTGCGGTAAAGGGGGAGCAAACGGTAGGTTTAACACTCCACCTCAGTAAAAACAATCTTCCTGGTCTAGCGCTAGTGAAAAGTAGATAGACACCCTTACTGTCCGACTGATACCGACAATAGGTAAGTCACTCCGTCCATTTTCTAACAACTTGTGATAGTGAGCAAGCTGGTTTTCTTGGTCTTTACTGGTGAGTTCGACTCTGACTGGATAATCCCATATTTGTTTAAGCCAAGTGTTTGAAGTTAAACCTTGCAAATATTAAAAAGGCACCTTGCGCGGTGCAAAGGTTAATAAAGTATTAATAATACTTTGTTTATTTATTTATTTATTTATCATTATTTTATTTCTGGCAAAATGATGTTTTCCTTTACTTAGCTTACTTTAATTTGAAACCCTTAAGGGACCCAGTGCGAAACGAACTCACTGACAATGGCCAACTTGTGTAGCCCACAATCGATTATACCAAACGAGGAGCTTAATTTCACTCATGCGGTTACCAGAATAGATTATTATTATTAATATTATTATTACTTCATGTTTTTCAAACCAACTTTTTGCTAGATTCTGAGTGACAGCAAGTCTCCCACATCTTCAGGACTGTTAAAATTGATATTATTTCACTCCTTGTGAGTTTTTCACACCAGCATTAGCTGATGGTATTTCACTGGAGTCTGAGTGACAACAAGTCTCCTCGGGTCCCCAGGACCCTTCTGAGTATTCTAGCCGATGGCAACAATGCAATTGTCTGGATGGTCTCAATTCTTCCTCTGATTTCCAATTACTTCAGGGTTTGTTTGTTTTTTTTTCAAGCTTTTGGGACCGTTCCAAGTGCACCAACTACAATTGGTAACACTTTCACCCACATATTCCAGAGCTTTTTCAATTCTCTGGCAAGGTCCAGGTATTTGTCTATCTTTTCACGTTCCTTCATCTTCACCCTGTGATCTGCTGGAACTGCAAAATTTACCAATCATTATTGTTGTTGTTTTCATCACTATCAGTATCATTAATTATTGTCTTCATAAGTCTTATTATTATTTACTCCTTTTGAGTTTTTACATCAGCGTTAGCTGATGGTATTTCACTGGAGTCTGAGTGACGTTATTATCATTATTATTATTATCATTATTATTATTTTATTATTATTATTATTATTATTGCAACTGATGCTGTATTTTTATATCTTTATCGCGGTTTATCTAAGTTATTGAGTGCAATGTTGAATGCTCATCAAATTCTGACAGGCTTATCATAAGTCATCGTCTGTTTATCTATTGTCAGCTGAAAGAAAATTTTTTATTCTGCCATTTTCTTTTATCTATTTCTACATAATAAGTTTTACCAATTCATTAGCTACAATATAATCGTTGGGTGGGAATATCTCTAAAACGCTACGTTTTATTTTTTTTATGTTTTTTTATCATAGACCAACTTTTTGGCGGGAAGCCAGCCAGCAAGTTGAGGATGATAAATGGCGATTTTAACAAGGTAATCTTCATCACTAACAAAAGATGAATATCTGTCTTCTTCATCATCATCAGGTCGTGCTAGCAGCATGGATATACATGTCAATCTCTCTCCAACCGTCCCTATCGTTCATCACCCTCAGTGCGCATTCAGAATCCGCGCAGAGCTGATCAATGTAGGTTTGTTTTTGTTTTTTTTTGGGGGGGGGGTCCACACTGGTGAGTCCATGTGTAGGCTTCCACCGGAGAACGTCAATTATGAGTTCGTCCTTGCTTCTCCAGCAGTGTCCAACATGTCATGTTTGTCTCACTCGGGTACTTTGTGTGATAGGGGGCAAGTTGCCGTACAGCTGCTTTTTTGTGGGGTGTCTTTCGACCCTTTGACCGTACGAAGCATTCTTGTGTAACTCCCATCTAACGTATTATCTTGTCTTTTCGTTAGGGTCTAAGTGGTGCAGCTGTACAGTAGCATTGATACTCCAGCTTGGAATAATTGTCGCTTTAATCTATCAGCCAACGCCTTTTAGCACATATGATGAAAATGGTTGGGGGATTGCCGTCGGGGCAATAGGCTTGCGATAATCATACAGGGGCTAGGGTTTGACATGATCAGCCGATTGATCAAAGGGGGTTCCTCTAGCCTAAGAACCAAAAGAGAGTGCTGCATGTCATGGACTGCTCAGCAACTAATATTCCACCATGCAGCATCACCGGTTGCCATTCATAGCAAACAAGTGGCCTCCTTTGGGGGATTTTATCCGGGCTGGCTGACAAAAGATATATGCATAAAACAGAATATGCCCTTTTAAATGAAACGTATAAAATTATCCGCTACAAACGGATCACCTAATCCAGGCCAGAAAAAGGCAGTCCTAGTTTTAATTGACAAGAAGAATAGAAGTCGTCTTTACTGTCGCAGTGGACAACAGTTAAAATGAGGGAAAGCAACAAGTTGGACAAATACCGGAACCTTGCCTCAGAACTAAAAAAAAAAGTTGTGGAATATGAACCTGACAGGGATACCAATCGTAGTTGGTGCCCTTGGAACAGCTCCATGAACCAGAAAATAGACTGGAATAAGTGGAGATTAGAGAAAGAATTGAAACCCTCCCCGGCCACAGCCCTATGAAAATCAGCTAGGTTACTTAGAATAGTCATAAAGACACTCAGTGTCACTCAGACCTCAGTGAAAAAGCATCAGTTAAATCTGGTGTGAAAAAGTCGAAAGGAGAAAAATATTGATAAAAATAGTAATAATATATAAAATATTGATTCTAAGAATTATAGATATATAATAAAAAGGATAATCGTACTAATGATAATATAAGTAATGACAAATTGGGAAAAGTACTAAATAATGAGTAGAGTTGCTGTTACTTAATCACCTGTAATAATAGGTAGGTAACATAAGTAACTTGTCTAATAATAATAATAATAATAATATGGATATATTTGAAATCAGAGAATTTATATATTTACCAATCCCTCCGCACGAGCAGGATGTGATACAAGGTCAATTTCTTAAGCGGAGTTTAACAGGTTTGAATTCAGAGTTCCCCTTCTCTTTCACTGGTTACCTAGCCCTAGTTAAAGAGCCTAGTCTGCCCTGCTATTTTCCCATAGATAGAGGGAGAATTGGATTCATACCTTTCCCAAGAGTATTAGTGCTATGTGAAATGCAAACAGCTTCGTCCAAGAATTGAACTCGGACCGACGTGACTATTTCCTACGACTCTAACCATTAGACCACGCGCCTCCATATCACCCTAATAATCAGAGAATATAATCGAGACCATCTACACAACATTGTTAAGATCGGCTAGAATAATCAAAAAGTATCAGATACTTGAAGTGATTTGCTTTTACTCAAACTCCAATGAAATCCACCAGAGTGATATAATGATAATAAAGTGACTTGGAGAACAAGATATCATAGGAAGAATTGACATCATCCGGGTCACATCATTGTTAAAATCAGCTAGAATACTTAGAAGAGTACTGGATACCTGAGATAACTTGTTGTCACTCAGACTTCAGTGAATAACCACTAGTTAAACTGGTGTGAGTCGGGGTGGTTTAAAGTCGGTATCAGTTAAATAGCGAGGGAGTATATCCGCTTTTCACTAGCGCGAGACCAAGGAGATATTTTGACGTCTGAGGTGAAGCGCCACAACTACCATCAGCTCCTCACTTTACCACACAGATCCCTGCAGCATCTATCAATTTATCTATCTCACCCTCACTCTCTCTCTCTCTCTCACTCACACACACACACACACACACACACACACGCATATATATATATATATATATATATATATAATATATAAACAATCAATTTCTGTATAAAGTTACACGCATAAATGCATTCTTGAGTATTTAATTATTCAACGCCTCATGAAATTTGATTGTTAAGATTTATCGATATTAGCAATTACGTTTAAATACTACAGATCCTGTTTAATTTCAAAGATTCTGCACAGATATAATAACAATTAAATCCTGATTCTATGTATTTTTGATTATTTCAATTTTAAATTAGCTTCTTTTTTTTAAAATAAGCTAATTGGCGAATATTTCACTTTAAAAAAAAAAATGATAGCAATCTGCTGTTAACTTAAACTCAATTTCCGGAATGGCGCAAAAATATGACCAACCAAAAAATAAAATAAAATAAATAAATAAATAAATGAATAATAAATAAATAAATAATAATTAAATAAATAATATAAACGGAGAAAAACAATATTCTGCATGAGGTGCTCACCTAAAGCAAGATAGAAATGACCAATGAATGGAACGTTACTTTTCCAGAATACAAGGTGTTTCAAAATGGACAAAAAACCTCGATACAGTATTTCATGTAATAGAAAAAAATGCATTTATGAATTCTACTAAAGTAAATCGTCGAAGTCGCCTAAAGTCGGTATCAGCCAGACATCGAGGGGGTCTATCACCATTTCACTAGCTCTAGACCAAGGAGATTTTCTTTTTAGCGTCTTATGCGAAGCAGCAGATCTAAAATCAACTCCCCCCTTTACTGCACTGATCACTGTACAAGTTGTTCGCTGAGTTGGCGAGGGCCGATATCGAACCAGGAACGTTGAGATTCCCTGCCGAATACTCTGCTGACTGAGCTAAACCGGCCCTTCAATGGATGCTACTAAAGACGGTTGAATCTATTACTAGTGGCGGAGCACCCGTGGTGTAGTGGTTAACGTGTTGGACTGTGACATTGTTGTAAGCGAGTTCGAAATCCAGTCGCGCTATTGCGTTTACTTTCGGACAAATATATATTATATATATTATATATATATATATATATATTTACCAACCCATTTGCACGAGTAGAATGTGACACAAGGTCAATTTCTTTAGAGGAGTTTATCCGGTTTTTATTCAGTTTCCCTTAGATTGGTTACCTAGTCATGGTTAAAGAGTGAAATCCACCCTACTATGTACCTATAGCTGAAGGAGAGTCTAGAATTGGATTCATACCATCCCAAGGGTATTACGCTTTGTGAAATGCAAACACTTCGTCCGGGATTTGAACTTGGTCAACGAGTCTATTTCCTACGACTCTAACCATTACACCACGCACCTCCAACTTACAAATGCCTTGAACATCTATAAACCCCCTCATTCCTCTAGCTATGCATTAAATATTACCACTGCTGTTCTACTCCAAGATGAAATTGTATTGAATAACCCACAAAAGTGAATATTGTCATATTCTCTCGTA
>CM042143.1:115584264-115629780 GCA_023376005.1 Doryteuthis pealeii | reverse complement strand
AGAGATAAATTAATAGGGTAAAAATGTTACGCCCTAATTCAAGTCACCCTTATCGCCATACTCCGTATTTGTTTAATAACAAATCAAAACATGTTGTATAACAGATAGATATAAATATATCTTTATTTTGATGCTATCGTCGCAGATCAATTATCAGATTTAGAGGATTTTTTTTTTAGTATATGTATCAAAGAAATATGTAATGAAACGTGTTTCATTAATTTCTCATATAACGCTTGGTGCGTATAAGCAGTGTTGATATCATTTTCAACTGGTTCCATAATAATCCCTCTTTTTCGGCAATGAAAAATGTACGACAAAACAAAACCTGTAGTTTTACAAGTATCGATTTTTGTTCTGCATCACTGAGTAATCAATAGAAAAATATACATTTGTCCTTGTTGTGATTTTTTTTTAATCAAATGCGATATGAAGAACTTCTCTATTTATTAATAAACTTAATTCTGTTATTTTCTTATCACTGATTTACAGTTATTATTTACTTGAAGCGGCTACCCGGCGTCGAATAAGTAGAGAGGCGAAAAAAAAAACACTGGTGTATATGATTTGATTACTTTTCAGATTTACAAACACTGGATATTTTGAAGTAAAATTTTATGCTGTCTATGTATATTTTTAATTTTTAATTCTTCAGATATAATCAAATCTTCATAATTTTGACACAAAAGCAAGAACAGGTGATATTTAATGTGTATATATTTACTTAGAGTCGTTAATTATCTTATTTCGTAGTTTCATCCAGACTTACATCCATCCATACATCCACCATACATACACACTAACTGCCCTTTATATATGTATAGATTATTTTAAGTTTATATCGAGATGGAATAGTTCAGATTTATAATATATAGTATAATAATTGTATTATTGTTTCTACAAGGTGTGTCAGAAAAAATGATATCCTTTCGTAATTTAATAACTTGACCAATTCTCGTTCAAATTACCTTAAATTTTAACAGCATGTACCGAAAACAACACAAACTTTTATTTTTATAGTCAACACATTTTATTCGTCAGTGAATGACATTTCTATACTCCAAAATAAGAAACATTAAACAGAAATTTGAGTTGTCTCTACACACGCTATTAAAATTTGAAATAATTTATTTATTTATTTATTATACTCTTAGGCGTCTCCCTTCTTTTTTTATATTTCATATAAACCTTTAAATTTGAACGTGAATTGGTTAATTAACGACTAAGTAATATATATATATACACTTTAGATATCAACGGTTACTGCTTTTTTGTACAAAACTCATGAAGATTTGATTTATATTCGAAGATATTCAAAAATCAAAAATATACATAGAAATAGCATTAAAATTCTACTTAAAAATGTACACAGCATTTGAAATTTCAAAGTAAACAAACACAAGAGTTTGTTTTTTTTGTTTGTTTTTTATTTAATTTTTTTTTTTTTTTTTTTTTTTTTTTTTTTTTTTGTGCTCCTCTACCCAGTTAATGCCGGTAGCCGCTTTAACTAAATAATTAAATATTTTTCTGAACAAACTATACATCTTAAAAATGATATCGAATTTTTTGAAACACCCTGTATTTTTATTTTTATAATAATCTCATCATAGCTATTCACCATCACCAAACAAATTCACATCACAATTATTTATGTCCTTTTCAAGGCGAGCATATACTACCCCTAATCCTCTAACTGGAGGGGAAGGTTCAAGCCTACATGGGGGCCAAGGGAGGGCTGTTTTCATATATTTTCTACGAATACTACTTCATGAAAATGAACATGTTGTAAAGTAGATGGGTTCATAGATTTTATGGGAATACTACTTTATGAAAATTGACATATAGTAGAAATTCTGTGGGGTGCGTATCCCAGATTTAGGGAGTGAGACTCTACCACCGGCCCTGATTATTTTCTCGTACTGTTACCATTATCACCATCACTATTCTTATTATCAAAACGATAATTTCTCCGTAGAAAATTATATACGCATATTTGTATAGTTGTGAGTGTATTTAATGCAGTGTCTATTTATGTGTGTGTGTGTGTGTATGTGTGTGTGTGTGTGTGTATGTATGTTCTCTGTAGTGTGTGTGTGTGTGTATGTATGTTCTCTGTAGTGTGTGTGTGTGTGTGTGTGTGTATGTTCTCTGTAGTGTGTGTGTATGTGTGTTTGTGTGTTTATAAAAAGGTAGACTAATGGAGCATAAGACCAAAATTTAGGACACCCCGTGAGGATCGAAGTCACAGCACATGAGTAATAGTCTGCTAGATTAGTTCACTTAAAATAATCCCACGAGGCGCCGAAAACATACAATACGTGTTACTTTATCTCTTTGTAAATGATAACAAAAACAATGATAGAAACATACAAACACACAGACACACATACATGCACACACACACACACACACACACAAGTGCGCGTACTCTCGTGTGTGTGTGTGTGTGTGTGTGTGTGTGTGTGTGTGAGTTTTTCTATGTTTACATTATTTTTTTTTTGGGGGGGGGGTCGTTTACACATAAATAAGTTGGTGTCAGAATTTAGTTAAAATTTTAAGCTTTGAGTGCACTTATCACACTAAGAGATAAGTGACAACAAGTCACCTCAGTGTATCACTCTTATGAGAGATATTGAACAATAAGACAATTCAAATTATTTTTGTCCTTATTACATTTATTTTTTAACCTTCTCGAGAAAAATTTTACTACTACTACTACTACTACTACTACTACTACTACTACTACTACTACTATTATTATTATTATTATTATTATTATTATTATTATTATTATTATTATTATTGTTTATCTATTTATTTTATTCTATTCTATTTATTTATTCATTTTATATTCATTGTTGAAATTTGAATGATATTAAGTCTCAGCAAATATCTAGCACCTTCCACAGTATTCTCGCAATGTTCTATTCTGGACAGTTTCAACTTTTCTTTGAATTTCTACTTAATCTATTCTCGTCTGTAACATTTTTGACACATTTCCAAATGAACCAGTTATGGACATTTTTCTGCTACCGAGCAAAGTCCTGCTATTTTACCATTTTCTTTAGTCTTCCTTCTGTGGCCACTTCTTACTTTATCATCTAAAATTTGCCAAACTCTTTCTTTCTTTTTTCGTTTGTTTGTTTTGTTTTTTTTTGTTTTTTTTTTATGAGTTTGTATTTTCACATTGCTGTTCTTTTTCTTCGTTATATTAGGATGTTGGACTAAGTGGTACTGGAGTTTTTTTTTGTTTTTTTTTCTTCAAATCATTGTTTATTGTTTGCTATATTTAACAAAAAGGCGGAGGGCTGATCTTAAAGTTTATAAACAACTTGTTCATTTCGGTTCATGAGAAATGAATACATTTTTACAAGGTCTTGCATAAAAGTCAAAATAGTGACACTATTTTTTTTTTTTTTTACTAATGAACAGTTTATTTATATTGAAGCAAACTGGGAGTTATTAAAACTATTATAGAACAAGGACCACTCAAAGCAGTTTGGTACCCCAAGGAGAATTGAGGTAATGGACGATGTTATTGCCCAATCTTTGAAAATACTGTAGACAGAGCTTTGTTTTTTTTTGTTTTGTTTTTTTTTGGGGGGTGGGGCGTCATTTTATACCTAGGAACTCTGGTTTCAAAATAATTAATTTTATTATTATTATTATTATTATTATTATTATTATTATTATTTTCTCTCCGTAACCTTTCACACGAGCGTTAGCTGATGGTCTTTCACTAGAGTCAGAATGATAACAAATCTCCTCAGGGCTCCAGGACACTCCTGAGTATTCAAGTCGATCTTAACAATGCTGTTACCTGGATGCTATCAATCCTTTATGTGATTTCCAGTACATATAGCTATTATTATTATTATTATTATTATTATTATTATTATTATTATTAATAATAATAATAATTATAATAATAATTATCTGGCGTCTGGATGATTTAAATTTTTCCTCGACCTGGAGAGTAGAGAAGAATTGAAGCAATCCAGATCACAACACTGTTAAGATCGGCTAGGATACTTAGACGAGTCCTGGAGAACTGAATAGTCTTGCTTTCAACCAACAGCCAATGAAAAACCTCCAGTTAAAGCTGGCGTGAAAAAACTCACAAAGATTATGATATGATAATAAAAATACTAATAACGATATAATAACAATTTGAACTCGGTTATTAAAACAGCATTTTACCATAACTAACCTCTGCAGAAAATGGAATTTGTCGCCAAATTCTATATTCTTTTAAATAGTTGCTTCATTTTTAAATGATACTACTACTACTACTACTACTACTACTACTACTAATAATAATAATAATAATAATAATATAATAATATGCAGATTCGATCTATATTTGTCTGGAACCGAAACTAACGACTGTTTAGATCACAATACGTTACATAAAACAACCATGTAATTGGTTTTAGAAATTATTTTTTCCTCTACACTTGTTTTCAGAAATAAGAGGTTAACTAAAAAGTTAACAAATAAATAAATTCCTTCGATTTTGTGTGAAATGTATGTGTAAATATTCAAAATAATTATTTAATAGATGCAGCAACATTTTATTTGAGGAGGACAGTACACAAAGTTTCCATTTCAAATTGTTTTTCTTTTTTACTAATTTAATATATTTGATGATTTTAATACTTATGATACAGACGCTTTAACATTGAATTTTAAACTACTCTCTCCCCACGAGGCAATATTTTTCGAAAATTAATTTTTACACCGCCCAGTATGCGTTTTTTGCTAGTAATAATAATAATTAATCATCATCAGTTTAAACTTATGTGAAAAACTCGCATAGAGTGAAAATAATAATAACAAAACTCTAATATTTATCTAAATAGATTTATTCATAACATAGATCTTATATATATATATATATATATATATATATATATATATATATATATATAGTGTGTGTGTGTGTGTTGTGTGTGTGTGTGTGTTTTTCTTAATGCAGTCGCAGAATAATTTTTATCAGTAAAATATTTTCCGGCTGGATGTGGTCATTTGGGTTAACGTAAACGAAATAAAATTATGAAAAAATATGTAACTATGAATTGTTTGAGGAAATTATGTATGTATGGATAAAATTATTGTGTATATATAATAATGTATGCTTATATAAATAGATTATTTAATGTACATACACACATATATATGATAATATATATAATATTATATATAATAACAAACATAGAAACAGGTTAATAAAAATATTGAAATACAATTTTTTTTTTCAAATTCCGTAGTTGCCTATATTGATCTTAATATAAATATAATTTACAAACAAAAAATTACCAAATAATCAAATTCAATGAGAAAGAAAGAGCAATTGATCAATTTAACTTTCATTCGTTCAAGATAGATAGATAGATAGATATGGACAAACTGAGATAGATAGATAGATAGATATGGACAAACTGAGATAGATAGATAGATAGATATGGACAAACGAGATAGATAGATAGATAGATATGGACAAACTGAGATAGATAGATAGATAGATAGATAGATAGATAGGAATAGATAGATAGATAGATATAGACAAACTGAGATAGATAGATAGATAGATATGATAGAATGATAGATAGATAGATAGATAGATATGGACAAATGAGATAGATAGATAGATAGATATGGACAACTGAGATAGATAGGATAGATAGATAGATATGGACAAACTGAGATAGATGGATGGATAGATAGATAGATATGGACAAACTGAGATAGATAGATAGATAGATAGATAGATATGGACAAACTGAGATAGATAGATAGATAGATAGATGAGATAGATAGATAGATAGATAGATAGATAGGACAAACTGAGATAGATAGATAGATAGATAGATAGATAGATAGATAGGACAAACTGAGATTAGATAGATAGATAGATATGGACAAACTGAGATAGATAGATAGATAGATATGGACAAACTGAGATAGATAGATAGATAGATATGGACAAAACTGAGATTGATAGATAGATTGATAGATTAGAGAGATAAGAACAAACTGTGATAGATGCATATATAGACAGAGAAGAAGAAACCAAGATAGATAGATAGACAGAGAAGAACAGAGATAGATATATATATAGAGATAGATAGAGAGATAAGAACAAACCGAGATAGATAGATAGATAGATAAGAACAAACCGAGATAGATAGATAGATAGATAAGAACAAACTGAGATAGGCATGTATTTAATGACTCTTAAATGATTCAATTATCCTAATCTACTGTTTCCCTTTTTATAAAAACAAACGATTTAAAACATTATTTTATCGTTGTTTCTTTTATAACATCATTTAATATCAATAAAATCTGTTCGACCGCTTATATATACATATATATAACAGCACGAAATCAATAGTAAAAAAAAAAAAATACTTCCAATGAGAATTGAACTCATATCCCATGAGCCCATCTTTCATCGAATTGCCTTAAACACGGTGGCCTCAATATTGAATAAATGATGATAAAAAGCAAGAATAGTACTACGTATTGTTTGTAGTAGTAGTAGTAGTAGTAATAATAATAATAATAATAATAATAATAATAATAATAAAGCAAACATTGATAAGACGCAACGAACAGTAAATGTAGAATGTGTGTTGACAGAGATGAGACTGTAAACCATGTATTAAGTGAATGTAGCAAACTAGCACAACGGGAATACAAATCTAGGCACGACTGGGTTGGAAAGGTGATCCACTGGGAATTATGCAAAACATTCAAATTTGACCATACAACAAAATGGTATATGCATAAACCAGAATCTGTTCTTGAGAATGAAACGCATTAAATTCTCTAGGACTTTGAGATAAAGACGGATCACTCTATCCCAGCCAGAAGACCAGACCTAGTGTTGATTAACAAAAGAAAAATCATGTCAACTGGTGGACTTTGCGGTTCCAGCAGATCACAGTGTGAAGCTGAAGGAAAATGAAAAGATGGATAGATACCTGGACCTTGCAAGAGAATTGAAATAGCTGTGGAACATAAGAGTGATAGTGATACCAATTGTAATTGGTACACTTGGAACGGTACCGATATACTTGGAAAAAAGACTGGAGGAACTGGTAATCAGAGGAAGAATGGAGACCATCCAGACAACTACATTGCTGCAATCGACTAGAATACTCAGAAGAGTCCTGGAAACCTGAGGAGACTTGTTGTCGCTCAGTCTCCAGTGGAATACCATCAGCTAACGATGATGTGAAAAACTCAAAAGGAGTGAAAATAGAAATAATAGAAATAGTTATAATAATAATTCATCAAAAATCATCAAATATATTTGTTAGTCGGTGGTATATATGTGTGTGTGTGTGTGTACTTAATTGAAGTCGTACCTAATTTTTGAAAATTAATTAATTAATAATTAATGAATTAGGCGGGCATGCCTATTACTGTCGTGTAGTAAAATCACCATAAATGGAATATAACCTACTTCAAAACAAACGAATCTGGAGAAAACAGCTGGTGTTATGGTTAGAGTCCCCGCCTGTCAGCTTGACAGTCAGGGTTCGAATTACACACAAAGCGGTCTTCCTGTCTATAGCTCTGCTGATGAGGCCTATTAGGCCGAAATTTACATACAGAGATTGATTTTTCTCGATTTGTTTAGCCTTACATTTGAATAGGTATGCCCGCCTAATTCATGAAATTATTAATTAATTAATTTTCACAAATTAGGTACGACTTCAATTAAGCACATATTCTCCCAAAAATTGTCGGCTAAAAAAAGCCATATAAAAACACATTTTTTGTTTACTTCACATATATATATAATATATATATAATATATATATATATATATATATATATATCCTAGATAATCGGGGTTGGTAGGAAAATATCTATAGATTTTTTGTTCCGATTAATCATCAAAGTCTTACGTGACCCAAGTTGTTAAGGCGGCGTCTCTGAAAGACGGACTCCCGTGGGATAAGACTTGTCGGAAGCCGTATTTTTATTTCAGATTTCGTGCTTCTTCCTCAAGTTGTCGAAGAAGAGTATATCGACCCAGATTGGTCGGAAGAAATAAAAAAAAAAAAAGCGAAAGATAAAATAGAATAAAATGCGTAATAAATAATAGCAGAAAAATACTTCATTGATAAAAAGAAATCTTCATGAAAAGATTAAAAGAACATTTAACAATGTAAATTTGAATATTTATTACTAACGCCATTTTAATCGATTATGGGAACACTTTAAGTGGATCTTGTTTTGAAACAAAATATATTTTATAGTACTGATTTTGTTTTTACTATCAACACTATACATATACTATTAATAGTATTTTTTACGGTTTTTATGAATAGAATTAAATTTTATGACATTTCCAAGTCTAATATTTGCCACATTGCTTGTACAAGCAATTATTATTATTATTACTAGTACAAAATAAAAAACACCCTCCGGGCGATGTAAAAATAGATTTTTGATACATATTGCCTGAGGGGTGGGAGTAAAAAATTCAATGTCAGCGAGTTTGTACGTTAAGTAAGTAAAATCATCAAATTCATTAAAGGATTAAAAAATAAAACAATTTGAAATGTAAACTTTAAGTATGTATTAAAATAAAATAAACTATATATAGACATATAATACCAGTCATGTATTTATTAAAACTTATTTTAAAAAACAATGTGGACTGTCTTATGTTGCATGTTCAAATTTTGAGTGTATTTATTCTATGTTATGACGATTTCGGGTAGTGTAATCAGTGACGTCATTTTTGTTACAGACAAAAACCGGAAGCGAATCTCCATTATTAATAGAATTATGAGTTTTCACACCTGCCGTAGCTGGTGGTTCACTGGAGGCTGAGTAACAGCAAGTTTCCTTAGGTCTCCAGGACTCCTCTGTGTATTCTAGCCGATCCCAACAGTGTTGTAGTGTGGATGGTCTCGGTTCTTCTTCTGATTTACAATTCACCAAATTCTTTGCCAGAGCTTTGGGGATCGTTCAAAGGGCAGCGATTACAACTAGTATGACCTTCACCTTCATGTTCCAAAGTTTTTTTCAGTTTTCTGGCAAGGTCTAAGTATTCGTTTATCTTTTCGCTTTCTTTCATTTTCACTCGGTGGTCGGCCAGGACGGCAAAATCCACGAGATGACAGGTTCTCTTTTTCTTGTCAATCAATAATAGTTCCGGTCTCCTGGCCGGGATTATGTGAGCCGTCTGTACCTCGAAGTCCCAGAGAATTTTATGCATCTCGTTTTCTAGGACAGGTTTAGGTTTGTGCATATACCGTATGGTTGTATGGTAAAAATTGAATTTCTTGCACAATTCCCAGTAGATTACCTTTCCCACAGAGTCGTGCCTAGTCTTGTACTCTCTTTGTGCTAGTTTGCTGTATTCGCATATTATTATTATTATTATTATTATTATTATTATTATTTCACTCCTTGTGAGTTTTCCACACCAGTGGTCTTTACTGGAGTCTGAGTGACAAGTCTCCAGGACTCTTATGGGTACTCTAGCCGACTTATTATTATTTTACACTCCTTTTTAGTTTTTTCACATCATCGTGAGCTGATGGTATTTCACTGGAGACTGAGTAACAACAAGTCTCCTCAGGTTCCCAGGACTCTTCTGAGTGTTCTAGTCGATTGCAGCAATGCAGTTGTCTGGATGGTCTCAATCCTTCCTCTAATTTTCACACCCTCTTTTTTCCAAGTTTATTGGGACCGTTCCAAGTGCACCAATTACAATTGGTATCACTTTCACCCACATATTCCACAGCTTTTTCAATTCTCTAGCAAGGTCCAGGTATTTGTCCATCTTTTCGTTTTCTTTCAACTTCGCCCATTATTATTATTATTATTGTTGTTTTTGTTATACCTTTCCTTGTGAGATTTTTTAAAACCAGCATTATCTGGTTGTCTTCAACTGGAGTCTGAGTGACAGCAAGTCTCCTCAGGTCTCCAAGAGTATTATGACCAATCTTAGCTATGATCTTGTTTGGGTGGACTAAATTCTCCCCTGATTTCCAATTTCACTATTATTATTATTATTATTATTTGAGTTTTCACATCAGTGTTAGCTGATGGTCTTTCACTGGAGTCTGAGTGACAGCAAGTCTCCTCAGGTCTCCAGGACTCTTCTGAGTATTCTGGCAGATTGCAGCAGTGCAGTGTTCTGAATGGTTTCAATCCTTCCTCTGATATCCAAACTTTCCAAACCCTTTTCTAATCCTTTTGGGACTGTTCCAAGTGCACCAACTACAATTGGTATACTTTCACTTTCATATTCCATAACTTTTTCAGTTCTCTGGCAAGGTCAGATATTTGTCAATTTTTTCATTTTCCTTTAACTTCACCCTGTGATCCGCTGGCACTGCAAAATCCACCAGTTGACAAGTTCTTTCTTTTTTGTTAATCAACACTAGGTCTGGTCTTCTTGCTGGGATAAGGTGATCCGTTTTAATTTCAAAGTCCGAGAATTTTGTGCGTTTCGTTCTCAAGAACAGATTCTGGTTTATGCATATACCATTTTGTTGTGTGGTCAAAATTTAATTTCTTGCATAATTCCCAGTGGATCACCTTCCCAACCCAGTCGTGTCTAGTTTTCTATTCTCGTTGTGCTAGTTTGCTACATTCGCAGAGTATATGGTTAACAGTCTCATCTCTATTACCGCAAAGTCTACATTTACTATTTTGTTGGGTCTTATCAATTTTCGCTTTGATGTAGTTTGTCCTTATGGCATTATTTTGTGCAGCAATTATAAGTGATTCTGTTTCTCTTTTGAGGTTATTATTATTATTATTATTATTATTATTGTTAAAATTGTTGTTGCTATTTTTCTTATTGTTTACGATTTTGAAAATTTATCATTACTTTTGTATTTTATTTTGTCGTCCATTGTTTTGTGATGGATGCTGTAAATGTGTTTTTCTCATTAGCTTTTATTATTATTATTATTATTATTATTATTATTATTATTATTATTATTATTTCGTTGTTCCTTTCTTTCTATCATCCTTTACTTTTTATTGCATGATTTTGTTTCATTATTCAAGACTTCCTTTTGCTGTCAAAATTTCTCTACCGCCATTAATATTGGTACACACTGGTAACATCCTATTAAAAAGCAACGTCCAATAGAATTCAAGCTTATTTTTATTCAAGGCTAAGGTTGTTCATTTTAGTGTATTTCTTCTTTGTTTTTATTCGGCTATTTTTTAAATTTAATTACAGTTAAGTGTTACTCTTTGTTAATTTCATTAGTGACTTGTGTCAATTTTGAGAAATGGGGGGAGAAAATAGCCAAATTTTGATTCAATAAGCATTGTTTATTAAAATACATTTGGTTGTGATGTTGAGTCGTTTTGGCTCAGTCAGTAGAGTAACGGCATAAGAATCGCTGCGGATGAGGAGCAGAGATGATCTAATCTGTTCTGTGCGGTAAAGGGGGAGCAAACGGTAGGTTTAGCACTCCATCTCAACAAAAACAATATTCCTGTTCTAGCGCTAGCGAAAAGTAGATAGACTCCTTTGCTGTCCGGCTGATATCAACAATAGGTCAGTCACAGCGTCTATTTTCTAACAACTTGTGATGTCGAGCAAGCTGGTTTTCTTGGTATTTACTGGTGAGTTCGATTCTCACTGTGTTATCCTAAACTTGTTTTAGCCAAGTGTTTGAAATTAAATCTTGCAAATACCAAAAAGGCACCTTGCGTGGTGCAATGGTTAATAAAGTATTAATAATATTTTATTTATTTATTTATCTATTCATCATTTTTTTTTCAAGCTTTTGGGACCGTTCCAAGTGCACCAACTACAATTGGTATCACATTCAACCACATATTCCAGAGCTTTTTCAATTCTCTGGCAAGGTCTAGGTATTTGTCTATCTTTTTATGTTCCTTCATCTTCACCCTGTGATCTGCTGGAACTGCAAAATTTACCAAACATTATTGTTTTTGTTTTCATCACTATCAGTATCATTAATTATTGTCTACATAAAACTTATTATCATTTACTCCTTTTGAGTTTTCACACCAGCGTTAGCTGATGGTATTTCACTGGAGTCTGAGTGACGTTATCATTATTATTATTATTATTATTATTATTATCATTATTATTATTATTATTATTATTATTAATGCAACTGATCCTGTATTTTTATATCTTTATCGCGGTTTATCTCAGTTATTGAGTGCAATGTTGAATGCTCATCAAATTCTGACAGGCTTATCATAAGTCATCGTCTGTTTATCTATTGTCAGCTGGAAGAGAATTTTTTATTCTGCCATTTTCTTTTATCTATTTCTACATAATAAGTTTTACCAATTCATTAGCTACAATATAATCGTTGGGTGGGAATATCTCTAAAACGCTACGTTTTATTTTTATTTTTATTTTTTTTATCATAGACCAACTTTTTGGCGGGAAGCCAACCAACAAGTTGAGGATGATAAATGGCGATTTTAACAAGGTAATCTTCATCACTAACAAAAGATGAATATCTGTCTTCTTCATCATCATCAGGTCGTGCTAGCAGCATGGATATACATGTCAATCTCTCTCCAACCGTCCTCTCGTTTCATCACCCTCAGTGCGCATTCAGATCCGCGCAGAGCTGATTAATGTAGTTTTTTTTTTTTTTGGGGGGGGGGTCCACACTGGTGAGCCCATGTGTAGGCTTCCACCGGAGAACGTCAATTATGAGTTCGTCCTTGCTTCTCCAGCAGTGTTTGTCTCACTCGAGTAGTTTGTGTGATAGGGGGCAAGTTGCCGTACAGCTGCTTTTTTGTGGGGTGTTTTTCGACCCTTTGGCCGCACGAAGCATTCTTGTGTAACTCCCATCTAACGTATTCTCTGGTCTTTTCGTTAGGGTCTAAGTGGTGCAGCTGTACAGTAGCATTGATACTCCAGCTTGTAATAATTGTCGCTTTAATCTATCAGCCAACGTCTTTTAGCACATATGATGAAAATGGTTGTGGGATTGCCGTCGGGGCAATAGGCTTGCGATAATCATACAGGGGCTAGGGTTTGACATGATCAGCCGATTGATCAAAGGGGGTTTCTCTAGCCTAAGAACCAAAAGAGAGTGCTGCATGTCATGGACTGCTCTGCAACTAATATTCCACCATGCAGCATCACCGGTTGCCATTCACAGCAAACAGGTGGCCTCCTTTGGGGGATGTTATCCGGGCCGGCTGACAAAAGATATATGCATAAAACAGAATATGCCCTTTTAAATGAAACGTATAAAATTATCCGCTACAAACGAATCACCTAATCCAGGCCAGAAAAAGGCAGTCCTAGTTTTAATTGACAAGAAGAATAGAAGTCGTTTTTAATGTCGCAGTGGACAACAGTGAAAATGAGGGAAAGCAAAAAGTTAGACAAATACCGGAACCTTGCATCAGAACTAAAAAAAAAATAAGTTGTGGAATATGAACCTGACGGTGATACCAATCGTAGTTGGTGCCCTTGGAACAGCTCCATGAACCAGAAAATAGACTGGAATAAGTGGAGATTAGAGAAAGAATTGAAACCCTCCCCGGCCACAGCCCTATGAAAATCAGCTAGGTTACTTAGAATAGTCATAAAGACACTCAGTGTCACTCAGACCTCAGTGAAAAAGCATCAGTTAAATCTGGTGTGAAAAACTCGAAAGGAGAGAAATAATGATGAAAATAGTAATAATATATAAAGTATTGATTTTAAGAATTATAGATATATAATAAAAAGGATAATCGTACTAATGATAATATAAGTAATGACAAATTGGGAAAAGTAATAAATAATGAGTAGAGTTGCTGTTACTTAATCACCTGTAATAATAGGTAGGTAACATAAGTAACTTGTCTAATAATAATAATAATAATAATAATAATAATAATATGATGGATATATTTGAAATCAGAGAATTTATATATTTACCAATCCCTCCGCACGAGCAGGATGTGATACAAGGTCAATTTCTTAAGCGGAGTTTAACAGGTTTGAATTCAGAGTTATCCTTCTCCTTCACTGGTTACCTAGCCCTAGTTAGAGAGCCTAGTCTGTCCTGCTATTTGCCCATGGATAGAGGGAGAATTGGATTCATACCTTTCCCAAGAGTATTAGTGCTATGTGAAATGCAAACAGCTTCGTCCAAGAATTGAACTCGGACCAACGTGACTATTTCCTACGACTCTAACCATTAGACCACTCGCCTCCATATCACCCTAATAATCAGAGAATATAATCGAGATCATCTAAACAAGATTGTTAAGATCGGCTAGAATAATCAAAAGAGTATCGGATACTTGAAGTGATGAAATACACCAGAGTGATATAATGATAATAAAGTGACTTGGAGAACAAGATATCATAGGAAGAATTGACATCATCCGGGTCACATCATTGTTAAAATCAGCTAGAATACTTAGAAGAGTACTGGATACCTGAGATAACTTGTTGTCACTCAGACTTCAGTGAATAACCACTAGTTAAACTGGTGTGAGTCGGGGTGGTTTAAAGTCGGTATCAGCTAAATAGCGAGGGAGTATATCCGCTTTTCACTAGCGCGAGACCAAGGAGATATTTTGACGTCTGAGGTGAAGCGCCACAACTACCATCAGCTGCTCACTTTACCACACAGATCCCTGCAGCATCTATCAATTTATCTATCTCCCCCTCCTCTCTCTCTCTCTCTCTCTCTCTCTCTCTCTCCTCTCCATCTCTCTCTCTCTCTCTCACTCATCTATATATATATATATTAAATTTTTACTTGAAGGCACTTACAACGCATGTATCGCATAAATTCGATACTTTTTCTTATAGAAAAATTATATATATATATATATAATATATATATTATATATATATATATATATATATTTTATAATGGAGATTGTGTTTTTTCTGTCTGTAACCGAAAACTAAATCACTACTCAAGTCACAATTCCCTTAGTAATTGACGTCACATTCACCATGAATTTATCCTTATTTTAAACCTCAATTATTAATAAAATTGTTTTACATTATTTATACTGTTAACCATATCTACATGATATTTTCCACGTACCCCACTTGTACGGGTCAGGCACAAAGGCCCTATTTATGTGGGACCACCCACAAGCCGAGACTCATGGGGTGGCAGGTGAAAAAATTGCGTCGATCCCGTCGGCATTCCCCTCAAGGGGAGCGCATCAGGCGCTGGGCAATAAACCCAGCCCTGCCGCTTTAAATCAAGGGAGCAGGTGTTGCCTGGGGGATGGCCCCTGGGATCGACGCTGTTAATTATATCAATGGTCCAGAGGCCGAAGCCACTGTTGACCATATCTACATACTAATAACATGCAATTGTATTTATATATACAACAAAATAGCGGTTTACAGTGTGAATGGGAAGGCTAATTTGCATATTGATCTTAAAAATTGATTTTAATAAATATATGCTTAGTATTATTGATTTCTAATTGTTTGGTTTTATTTTAATGAATATAAGCAAAAATCTCTTCAATTAATCTTAAATGAAATCCATTAACAAGAAAAGATAAGTGTCATTTTATTCTTTACTTCCTAGTTTAACTAAATACATAAATTAGAAAAAATAACAATGAAAGACGAGAGTGATGGAAGAGTAAGTTTCAGTTGTTCTATTTTTCGATTATGCCCTCCTCAGTTTCAAATCTTTTTATCTGCATTCTTATTTAGTTTCATTAGCCTTTCTAATTTAATACGATATTTCATTACATTAAAACTTAAATACTTGCACCCGGAGGGTGCATATATTTGCTAGTATATATATATATATATATATATATATATATATATAAACAATCAATTTCTGTATAAAGTTACACGCATAAATGCATTCTTGAGTATTTAATTATTCAACGCCTCATGAAATTTGATTGTTAAGATTTATCGATATTAGCAATTACGTTTAAATACTAGAGATCCTGTTTAATTTCAAAGATTCTGCACAGATATAATAACAATTAAATCCTGATTATCTGTATTTTTGATTATTTCAATTTTGAATTAGCTTCTTTTTTTAGAATAATAGCCATCTGCTGTTAACTTAAACTCAATTTCCGGAATGGCGCAAAAATATGACCAACTAAAAAATAAAATAAAATAAATAAATAAATAAAATAAATAATAATTAAATAAATAATATAAACGGAGAAAAACAATATTCAGCATGAGATCCTCACCTAAAGCAAGATAGAAAGGAACAATGAATGGAACGTTACTTTTCCAGAATACAAGGTGTTTCAAAATGGACAAAAAACCTCGATACAGTATTTCATGTAATAGAAAAAAATGCATTTATGAATTCTACTAAAGTAAATCGTCGAAGTCGCCTAAAGTCGGTATCAGTCAGACATCGAGGGGGTCTATCACCTTTTCACTAGCTCTAGACCAAGGAGATTTTCTTTTTAGCGTCTTATGCGAAGCAGCAGATCTAAAATCAACTCCCCCCTTTACTGCACTGATCACTGTACAAGTTGTTCGATGAGTTGGCGAGGGCTGATATCGAACCAGGAACCTTGAGATTCCCAGCCGAATACTCTGCTGACTGAGCTAAACCGGCCCTTCAAAGAATGCTACTAAAGACGGTTGAATCTGTTACTAGTGGCGGAGCACACGTGGCGTAGTGTTAAACTGTGACATCGTTGTAAGCGAGTTCGAAATCCAGTAAATCCAGTCGCGCTATTACATTTACTTTCGGACGTATATATATATATATATATATATATATATATATATATATATATATATATATACCAACCCATTCGCACGAGTAGAATGTGACACAAGGTCAATTTCTTTAGCGGAGTTTATCCGGTTTTTATTCAGTTTCCCTTAGATTGGTTACCTAGTCATGGTTAAAGAGTGAAATCCACCCTACTATGTACCTATAGCTGAAGGGAGAGCCTAGAATTGGATTCATACCATTCCCAAGGGTATTAGCGCTTTGTGAAATGCAAACAGCTTCGTCCGGGATTTGAACTTGGGTCAACGAGTCTATTTCCTACGACTCTAACCATTTCACCACGCACCTCCAACTTAAAAATGCCCTTGAGACATCTATAAACCCCCTCATTCATCCAGCTATGCGTTAAATATTACCACTGCTGTTCTACTCCAAGGATGGAAATTGTATTGAATAACCCACAAAGGTTGATATGTCATTAAACAAAGAAACCAAACTTGAACGAATGTATATCGGGATATTTTAAAAAGTTATGGTTCTATCAACCGTCATTTTAAGTTTTGTCCCATTAAGAATTTTTTTAAATTCATTGTCAGGACTTAGCACTTTAAAACTAAGACCGGGTCTAGAAATAAATCTATACATATATAAAGGGCAGTTGTGTGCATGTATGCCATGGGGAAACTACAAAAATAAAACAAATAATGACAATGTAAATATATATACACATTCAGTATCACCAGAGCTTGCTTTCTGTGCAAAAATAATGAAGATTTGATTTATATCTGAAAAGATATTTAAAAATTAGGATTTGAATAGTAAGAAAAGGGAAAATCATTGGTTGCGTTCGTAATTAAAACATAAATCAATTATGTAAGACCAAAACAATCAATGGATCTGCGAGACTAACTTTTTTATACCTCTCTACCCAGGCAATGACGGGTAGCCGATTCTAGTAGTGCATAAAGGGATGTGCTATTAATGGAATAATATAAGATAAATCGACTATTCTTCCAATATGTAGCCGTTTCAGTGCTACTCTATGGCTACTCCACTCTATTGAACCCTTAGAAAACAAAAATACTAAATAGTAACTAAAGGATGCTGCATACTGTCTTGAACATATCTTGGAAGCAGCACCCCACAAAAAGAAGCTTTACGGCCACTTGCCTCCTATCACACAAAAAAACATGTAATACCAACAAGACATGCTGAACACTGCTGGAGAAGGAAGTACGAACTCATAAGTGACGTTCTACAGTAGACACCTACACATGGACACCCCAATGTAGGCCGTCCAGCAAAACCTACATCAATTAGCTTTATCTGATATTGGATGCCGTACGGAAGACCTGCGAAGACCGATAAGAAACCGGTTGCTAGTAATTATGTATCCGTGCTGTCAGTAAGACCTGATGATGTTGATTATGATTGATAGAATATAATAAAGCAAAATAGTTGTCTAGACTTTTGCACTTAAAATTTTAAATCAGTGCTTTAAGATATAATTTCTTTATCATTCCATGTAATATGTTATCAGATAATTAAGTCATGAAGTAATGTCTTCATAATATGTATTTTTGCGATGAAAAATTGTTTCTGGAAGACAGTTCCCAATAATAAATCTTATGTTTATATATATAACGATGTTGATTTCGGGCAGAGTAAGCAAGACTTAGTAAATAAATAAGCTTTAAAAAGTCAAGCCCCCGGGGTGGCCTAATGTCGGTATCGGCCAGACAGCAAAGGAGTCTACCCCCTTTTCACTTGCGTTAGACGAAGGAGATTGTTTTTTTTAGCGTCTGAAGTAGAACTTCACACCTACACTCAGCCCCTCACTTTACCACACATATCGCTGTGTTACTCATTCGTTGAGTTGTCGAGGGACGGTATTGAACAAGGAATCTTGTGGTTCATAGGAAGACACTCTACATTAACCCTTTATATATATATATATATATATATATATATATATATATATATATATATATATAGTGTGTGTGTGTGTGTGTGTGTGTGGAGAAAAGTAGACAAACACGGGATGTTGTGGAAACTTGATGTTTATTGTCGACGATGCAACATTTCGGTCTCTTATTAGACCATCTTCATGACTTGGATATAGTTCTTACTCCAATGAATGGACATTCTCAAAATCTTTTTTGAGAATGTCCATCATTGGAGTAAGAACTATATCCAAGTCATGAAGATGGTCTAATAAGAGACCGAAATGTTGCATCGTCGACAATAAACATCAAGTTTCCATAACATCCGTGTTTGTCTACTTTTCTCCACATACTGTCTGATTAACCTCCTCACATTTCTACCATATATATATATATATATATATATATATATATATATATATATATGGCAAAAATAGTAAGATATTCTAACTGTTGTTGCTGAAATTAAATCTATTGTTAGTTTAGTGATATAGTTTATAAAAAATATAGAGATCTCTTATTTACAGAATTTATGAAAAGCAATATATCAATCCTTAAGGTAAATAATTCATAAGATGTAAAATATTTAAAGCAGATTTCTTCTTGATAAGTTTAAAGTTATTGTTAATTATTATCAAAATTAATCATTTAACTTTTAGTCCAAAACAAATACGCGCGCACATAAACAATAAAATTCTGCAACAATCTAAATATATTAAAATAATAATAAATAATTAAAAACTGATGTAAACAAAATAAATAAAAAATTACCCAAATTTTAGACTCAGCCGACAAAACGCAAAACATCTACTAAACAAAAACCACATCAACATAACAAATTACTAAGGGAAAACATAAGTAAAACATGCAAAAAATCAGACAACAGCACTAGACTAGAAATCAACACTGAAGCAAAGGAAATATAAAAAAAAAAAAAAAGAATAAACCTGGAAAACAAAATAAACCATTTAGCAAATAAACAAGCCTGCATCACACTAAGAGATTACAAAGAAAACTTCACTGAAACAACTTTATATACACACACACACACACACACACACACATACACACACACATATATATATATATATATATATATATATATATATATATATATATATATATATATATAATGAGGTTAAGTAAACAAACAAATGTGTTTATTTTTATTGGCTTTAAGCCGACAATCTTTGAGGATATGTGCTTAATTAAAGTCATACCTAATTTTGAAAATTAATTAGTTAATAATTAATGAATTTAGGCGGGCATATATGTTCAATGTAAGGCTAAACGAATCGAGAAAATGTCAATCCCTGAATAGATCTAAATGTACATTCAGAGATTGACATTTCTTGATTCGTTTAGCCTTACATTTGAACATATATGCCCGCCTAAATTAATTAATTATTAACTAATTAATTTTCAAAATTAGGTATGACTTCATTAAGCACATATCCTCCAAATATTATATATATATAATATATATATATATATATTATATATATATATATATATATATTACTATATAACTTATTGGTTATCCCTTGTGGTAAGAAAAAAAGTCAAATAGTTTGATAGTAAAAATATACTACCAAACTTCACCTGGGGCAAAGAATAAAAAAAGGAAAAGACCAAGAGAGTCGTACCAACCGAAAATAATCGATTAATACTATAACACTTAGACAAAATAAACAAATTATATATATATATACATATGAAAAATATATTTACGTAAACCCCTAGGATTATCCAAAGCTAAAATGTAAAAAGTGCTCAATACCTAAGTAGAGCAAATGATAAAGTTAACCGAATGAATCAGATAATTCTACTAAATAGTTTCGCTTAGTAGCTCATCTGGGCAGAAATCTGACTAAATATATATATATATATATTATATATATATAATATATATATATATATGAGGAACGTTTTGGTTAGTGTACAAGTATCGAAAAATATAAGAGGAACAAAATTTCTTAAGTAGGAATATTGTATTGCATTTGAACTTATTTATCATATCCAATGATTCGGTTGACCTCCTCCCTCTGTCAAAGATTTATGTGTAAATGACAAAATGATAAAACAAACGTTATATATATATATATTATATATAATATATTATATATATATATATATATATAATATGAGGTTAAGTAAACAAAAACAAATGTGTTTATTTTTTATATGGCTTTAAGCCGACAATTTTTGGAGGATATGTGCTTAATTGTCCCATTAAGAAGTTTTTTAAATTCATTGTCAGGAATTATCCCTTTAAAACTAAGATCAGGTCTAGAAATAAATCTATACATATATAAAGGACGGTTGTGTGTATGTATGTCTGGAGGAAACTACAAAAATAAAACAAATAATGACAATGTAAATATATATACAAATTCACTATCACCAGAGCTTGCTTTCTGTGCATAAATATTGACATTTTCTTGATTTGTTTAGCCTTACATTTGAACATATATGCCCGACTAAATTCATTAATTATTAACTAATTCAATTTTCAAAATTAGGTATGACTTCAATTAAGCACATATCTCCAGTATATATATATATATATATAATATATATATATGCGTGTATGTGCATAAATATACACATCTTTGTATATAAAAACGTACATGTATATACTAATATATATGTGTATTCAAATGAATATGAGATATATGTATAATGTACATACATATTTCTATGTATCTGCAGATATATATACATATACATGTACGTATACAAATATATATGTGTTCGTGTGTTTTATGTTTGTCAATAGCTATTATTATATTATTGATTGAAATAATCATATAATCAAAATGTAGAAAATATTATGAAGAGCCAACAACTTAAGATTGATGTCAGTAAATGTATCAGAATTTGAAATTATAGGTGTTTAGCTTGATTAATATGTGAGTAGACGAATGGATCAATTGAAAGTAATGAGGTCATTTTACAATATATATTGCTTAATCACACACACACATACACACACACACACACACACACACACATATATATATATATATATATATATATATATAGGACCGACTTTCCATTTGTATTATTAATTATAAATAAATAAATAAATAAATCTCTTACATAAGTAATTGAGCCCTCTATAATCAATTATCCAATAATAATAATAATTTAACATATATATGAAGAAAAAGTGGAAGTAAATCCGACAATATGTAATATTGTAAAAATTGAAAAAACACAAGTTTCATTAGCTGCTGTGTTTCGGTCTGTTTTAACAAACCTTCATCAGTGTTTTCCTTGTTTGTTGTTTTTTTTGTTTTTTTTTTCATTAATAATTTACTTTTTCCTTAAACCAACGAAAGCCCTAATGAACGTTTGTTAAAACAGACCGAAACACTGCAGCGCAGGCTTATTAAACATCATTCTTTAATGAAACTTATGTTTTTTTCAATTTTTACAATATTACACACACACACACACACACACATATATATATATATGTGTGTGTGTGTGTGTAAGATAATCGAATTGACTGATAATGGATCATACTCTATGGGATTCATCGAAATCTCATTGTACAACCCTACCATATTCTCTTGTGGGTACAAACATGTAGATTCATACAAGGATTTTTTTAATAAATCCCTCAGAGAGCTCAATGTATAATAACTAAGAAATTAAATAAACAGAGCCATATTTAACTTTCAAAGAAAGAAAAATTTAAAATGTGTCAAAAAAGTATCGAGATTTTTTTTCTTTTTGAGACCCCTTCAAACATGGGACTTTAATGACATACCTTGTATTCTAAAAAAAAAATGAACGTTCTATTCATTGTTCAATTCTATCTTAATAAATACAGCTTCAATCTCGATACGTTTATGACACACCTTGTATATGTGTGTGTGTGTGTGTGTGTGTGTGTGTGTGTGTTGTGTGTGTGTGTTTGCATGACTGTATGTTACAAAATACCGGGAAATCAACAAGATAAATAGATGCATTCGTAAATATTAGGTATCACCAAAATAGATCACGTGATCAATTTAGGCCCTATTGAAGGTAAAAACGTAAATATTTCTTGAACTTTTGTTTTTAGATTTCGCAAAAAAGAAATAACGAACATAAATAGTTGTTACAAAGAAAAACAGTTAATTCACAGATCAAATTATCTAAGTGGGGGAAAAGTACACACTGTTATCTAGAAAAATAAGTAAAACAGTCCGTTTTTTTACAAGACGGTTTCTTTCCAATGGACAAAAAATTATCAAGGGAATAATAACCTTTATGCAAGTTTCATTGTGTTAAATATAGTGGGGGGTAAATTTCACAGGGAAAATTAGTGGTACCTAGTAAATACATATTCATGCAAGACGAAAAAAGAAGAAAAGAAAGGAAGTGTAAAACTAGAGATAGATGTAATCAAAGCAGTAAAGATATAGCTATGGTAAACAAGCAACAAAAATACACGTGCACATATGATATAATGCATACATAGATAAAGAGACAAGGAAGAAAATAAATCGAAATATATAAACAAATACAATCACGAGTTGACATTAAGTAGAATACACTTACCTTTTATACGTACGCATGCATGCATACATTGCATTGGACATATAGCTATCAACTGGCTACGTATATATATATATATATATATATATATATATATATATATATATATATATATTTGAAATAGATAGATATGGACTGATATAATATATATATATATATATATATATATATATTGAAATAGATAGATATGGACTGATATATATATATATATATATAAGGTGTATCAAAAAAGTATCGAGATGTTTGTACTTTTTGACACACCTTGTATTCTGAAAAAATAACGTTCCATTCATTCTTGATTTCTATCTTGATGAATACAGCTTTAAACTTGGTACTTTTTTGACACACCTTGTATTCGGAAAAAAATTAATGAATGAAATGTTGTTTTTTTTTAGAATACAAGGTGTGTCAAAAAGTACAACAAATCTCGATACTTTTTTGGCATACTTTGCATATATATATAATATATATATATATATATATATATATATATATATATATATATATATATATATATACTGACTGAGATGGATAGATATATATATATATATATCCATATCTGTCAATCTATCCCTATATGCCAATGTGTCCATATTTATCTATCTATCCATCTCAGTCAGTATATATATATATATATATATATATATATATATATATATATATATATGATATGAGAGAGAGAGAGAGAGAGATAGAGATAGACGTGGTCAGATTTAGATAGGTGGGTAGTTAGGAACAGACTGAAATAGATAGATACGAACATATTGACATAAATAGATGGATTGTTAGATATGGACAGATTGATTTATATAGATAGATATGGACAGATTGAGAGATATATGTAATAGAAAGATATGGATAGATTGATAGATACAGAGAGATACTGGAATAGATAGACTGTTAGATCATTTCAGGTTTATAAAAAGTGACACAGAATTAGCAGATGGATCGATAGAGTACATTTGGCATAAAGAAGCAATTTAAAAAAATAAGCCTATTAAAAATGAAATCAGATAAAATCAAATAAAAAATATGCACTAAACATTAATCCTCAAAAAGATACGTCGGCAACGAGAAAAAAAATATAATCATCCAAAGACACAGCGTTTCGACGTATCACGTCTCTTCAGTGTAGCTAGACATTTGCAGGCTTCCTCCAGCCGCGATGGACACCTATCAATTTATCATCAGTCAGGCTTCTTAACCATTCGGCTATCATCAGCACCTACAGAGTGAGACGAAAATTTTGATTGATAGATACATACAGATGTATATATGTATAGGCTGTCAGAGAGTGCTCTATCCGTTTTATGTATACGAGTGACCACATATGCTCCCAGATGAAGACAGTGAGAGTAAAGTGCTGACTGTAATGTCCACGAAATGGGGTTGAAACCCAACGGTGAATAAAAGATGGTGATGGCTTCAATCACTGATGTAGATGCAATCCATTGATGAGGATGATGATGGTGGTGGTGATGATGATGATGAGGATGATGATAGATTTTTGCACACAGGAATCATGTAAGAATGGGTTGAAAATCACAAGTTGTCGGTTCCACAAGCTCGTATCTAATAAACCGGGAACCTCGTGTGTGTTTCAACTTTTATACGAAACTGTGACCGGATTTTGCCACACGTGAAGAGATATGGCTCCTTTTTATTATTATTTGCCCATTCTTTTTTTTATAAGTACCAGCATTTTATTATTATTATTATTATTATTATTATTATTATTATTACCACTTTGTTTTAATCTTTATTGCCTTTCATTTTATTTATTTCCTTTCTTTATTGTACGTTCTTTCAGCCTTTTTATGAGCCCCTTCTCTCTCTCTCTCTCTCTCTCTCTCTCTCTCTCTCTCTCTCTCTCTCTCTCTCTCTCTCTCTCTCGTTTTTTCGTCTGTTTGGAGATGGGGGAAGGACCCTTTAATTTTGTTTTCTTTTATTTATTCCTTTATGGTTCTTAATCACCCCCACCACATCAACCCACCAACGCCTATACACTACCCCACCATCAGAACTAGAGCGTTAGCGAGCCAGAAGGTTGTAAATAGCCGGGGTCTACCATTACAAGGGTTGGCCCGGGACGCGACCATAAAGAAGCCGTGTCTATCATAATAAGTGACAACGCTTTCCCTTTAACTACCAACACAGATCGTTGGAACGGTCACCGGCCTTCCTTGGGGGGAAATCTCTGCTGCAATAAAAACACATTCAACACAATGTTCGTTAGATTTGCTTCAAGTTGTTTGCCGGCGTTTTGATTCTCACTTTGAGCTCTCTCCTTTCTCCCCCCCCTGCGAGTCTCTCTCTCTCTCTCTCTCTCTCTCTCTCTCTCTCTATTGACTTTGCTGAATAATTCTTGTTGCTCTTCTTCTTTTTTCAACCTCCATTATAAGTCTTCTTTTTTTATTCTGTTAGTTTCCATTAGTTCTCACTTTGAGCTCTCTTTTCTCCCCCCCACACACTTTCCGTTTTTCTGCGGTTATTTCCTATAACTCCAACCTAAAAAAGGGGAACCACCCTGTTTGACTGATAAATTATTTATTTATTATTGATCTACTATGAAAAAAGAAGACGGGGTTAGATCACGGTTAGAGGTTAGGGTTAGGGGTTAGGGTTAGTTTAATGGGGAAATAATGGGTAGATTAATTAACAGATAAAATTCCTTCAGAGTGGTTCCCCTTTTTTAGGTTAGAGTTATAGGAAATAACCTTGGTAATTTATGAGGAAGTGCATCCCGGTCTCCTACCTCAAAAATTGCTACCCGATGACTATCAAAATAACAACCCCAGCTCGTCATAATTAGTCTATTCAAAACTATCCATCTTCATATCTATCTATCTATCTCAATTTGTTCATATTTATCTATATTACTTTAAATACTAAGATTTTTTATTCATGTTTGTTTAATATCTTGTTTTTTAGTTTAAATAAACAAGAATTACGACAAAAAAGATGCGACCCCCCCCCCCCGATACATTTATTTGTCGAAAATATCTATCTCCATTTGTTCGTATCTATCTATATTATTTTGTTTGTTTATCTATCTATCTCAGTCTATTCAAAACTATATATCTATCTTCATATTTAAACAAGAATTACGAAAAATTACGATAAATAAACAAGAATTACGACAAGCTGGGGTTGTTATTTTGATAGTCACCGGGTAGCAATTTTCGAGGCAGGAGATCGGGAGCGCTTCCTCATAAATTACCATAACCTTTTCTGCTTTCTTATTTTTCTTCTTTTTCTCCCTTGTCTTTTTAGATGATTATTCATTCTCTTCTTTTTTTTAACATCCATGTATGATTCTTTGTTTTTTAGGGCCAGTTTAGTTCAATCGGTAGAGCCTCAGACTAGGAACAGCGAAGGTTCCGGTCCGCAACTCAGTGTATGAGTAGCACAGGGGTCTGTGCGGTAAAGTGAGGAGCTGATGGTAGGTGTGGCGCGCCACCTCAGATGCTAAAACAATCTCCTTGATCTAGCGCTGTTTGAAAATGGGACAGACTTCCTCGCTGTCTGGCTGATACCGACTTTAGGTCGACCCGTTGACTTTTTTACTTTACTTAGTTTCTATTGGTTTTCACTTTGAGCTCTCTTTTCATTCCCTTTCGATTCTCTCTTTTTTTCTGTTTCCTTTTTCTTTTTCTTCATATCTCTCTTCATATCTGCTAAATAGTTCCTTTTTCTCCTCCAATTTTTCAACCTCCTTGTATAGCGGAATGAGAACAGGATACCCCCGTGGACAGAATAAAGGGTTAGTTCAAAGTTCCGTGATTGCTCCCGATTACGACAAGAAAGTTCCCGAGTCCAAAAAGAAGTTTCCCGAGTCCAAAAAGAAGGTTCCCGAGTCCGAGTATGTTCCCGAGTCCGACAAGAAATACCTGAATAAGGCCGGTGGCATATCGGTCGAAACGTTATACAAATAACAATGAAGATGAGAGCAATATTCCGAATAACGCAGATAATACTAAGTCTTCTTTTTTTATTAGTTTCGTTTGGTTCACACTTTGATCTCTCTTTTCTTTCTCCTACGTTTCATTTTCTTCTTTCTTCTTTCTTCTTTTTCTTCCTTGTCTTTGCCAGAAATTCTTCTCTTTTTAACTTCTTTGTATATATTTTTTCTGTTTATTTCTTTAGTTTCCTTTGCTTCTCGATTTTAGCTTTATTTTCTTTGCCCAGTTTTTCACTTTCTTTTGTTCCTTTCTTCTATTCTCTCTTTATTGTCTTTGCTAAAAAAATATGTTTGTTCTTCTTCTCTTTTTCATCTATCATAACTCTTCGTTTTTAATCTGTTAGTTTCCATTGGTTCTCAATTTGAACTTTCTTTTCTCTTCCTTGCGACATAGTTTTTCTTTTTTTTTTCTTTCCGTTTTTATAATTTTTTTTCCTGTCTTTGCTAAGTAATTCTATATTGAACAAGTTTGAGCAAGTCATGGAAGCAGCACTTTCCAAGGAAGCAGTTGTATGGTTACTTTTCCCTTATCTCACAAACCGTCTGAGTGAGACGAACAAGGCATGTTGGACACTACTGGAGGAGCAAGGACGAACTCATAAGTGACGTTCTCATATGGACATGCTAATGTGGGCCGCCCAGCAAGGACCTACATTGACCAACAAAAAGCATAGAGTGATGTTAAATAAAGAGAAGTAGAGAACGAATAATTATCTAACAAAGACAAGGGAGAAAAGAAGAAAAAAAAAAGACAATAAATAATGAGGGAAATAAAAGAGAGTTCAAAGTGACAACCAAAGGAAACGAACAGAATAAAAAAGAAGAAGATAAAGGAGGTTAAAAAAGAAGAAGAACAGAAAAAAGAATTATTTAACAAAGACAAGGAAGAAAGAGATGACAAAGAAAAAAAAGAACAAAAAGAAAAAATGAATCGTAAGGGAAAGAAGCGAAGCTCAAAATGAAAATCAAAGTAAACCAACATAAACGAGGATACTGGATACTGCGCAGAGGACCTCCCTGGGATAATGAATGATAGAAAAGGTTGGATATCCCTGTTGACTGCGTGACATGATGATGATTTTTTTCAACCACTTTTTATGTTTTTTTTTTTTAAATTCTAAAACAAACTCATTTTGAGCTCTCTTCCCCCCCCTTGTGATTCTTTTTCTTTTTCTGACCATTTTGTTCTCCAACTCTCTCTCTCTCTCTCTCTCTCTCTCTCTCTCTCTCTCTCTCTCTCTCTCTCTCTCTCTGTCGATTGCTAAATACATTTTCTTTCTCTTCTCTTTTTTTTAAAACTCATTGCATGATCCTTCCTTTTTTGATTCTGTTCATTTCCTTTCCTTCTCATTTCGAGTTTGTATTTTTTCCGTGATTATTTTTCTACCTTCACTTTTCATTCATCTCCCTCTTGTCTTTGCTAAACGATTCCATTTTCTTCTCTTCTCAATCTCTTTGTATAAATCTACTTTTTTATTCTGTTAATTCCCTTTTATTCTCTATTTGATCTCTCTTTTCTTTCACCTGCTATTCGTTTTCTCTTTCTTTTTGTCGTCTCTTTCTTTCTTGGCTTTGCTTCATAATTATTCTTTCTCTTCTTGTGTTTTTCACCTCTTTGTAAATTTACTTTTTATTCCTTCAGTTTCCTTTGCTTCTCAGTTTCAGCTCTCATTTTTCCCCGTAAATCTCTTCTTTTTTTCTTTTTTTCTTCATTTATTTCTATATTATCTTTGTTATATAATTCTTTCGACATATCTCTTTATCAACCTCCTTGTATAATTATTCTTTTGGTTCTGTTGGTTTTCTTTGGTTTTCACTTTGAGCTTTCGCTTCTTTCCCTTGCGATTCATTTTTTTCTTTTTCTTTTTTTTTTTCTTTGTCATTTTTCTTCTTGTCTTTGTTAAATAATTCTTTTTTTCTGCTTTTTCTCTTTTTAACTTGTATTATTCTTCTTTTTTTATTCGGTTTGTTTCCTTTGTTGTCACTTTGAACTCTCTTTTATTTCCCCTCATTATTTATTGTCTTCTTTTTTCTTTTTTTTCCCTTGTCTTTGTTAGATAATTATTCGTTCTCTACTTCTCTTTATTTAACATCCTTCTATGCTTCTTCCCTTCTTATTCTGTTTATTTTCTTTCGCTTCTTAATTAATTGCTCTATTTTATTTCTCCTGTGATTCTTTTTGTTTTCTTCCCTTTTTCTTAATCTTTCTTTTTATTGTCTTTACTAAATAATTCCCTTTTCTTCCTTTCTCTCTTTCGACCACCTTGTAGAAATCCCTTTTTTCTGTTGGTTTCCTTTGGTTTTCACTTTGAGCATTCTTTTCTTTCCCCTGTGTTTAGTCTTTTCTTTCTTTTTTTCTTCTCTTTCTTCCTTGTTTTTGGTAGATTATTCTTCTTTTTCTTCTCTCTTTTTAACCCCTTTGTACATTTCTTCTTTTTTATTTTCTGAATTTTTTAGATGAGGCTTAATAATTAGTGTTATTTGTATTATTCGGACTATTGTTGTCTGTTCAACGTTTCGGCTGATGTGCCCCCGGCCTACTTCAGGTATTTCTTGTCGGACTAGGGAAAACTTCTCGGACTCGGGAACCTTCTTGTCGTAATCGGGAGCCATCAGGGAACTTTGAACCTAACCCTTTATTCAGGCCACGGGGGTTATCATGTTCTAATTCTGCTAACCATAGCTGTGGTACAGGTTTTAAGTTGTGTTAATTATTATTTTATATTACTGCTGCCCCTGACCATTTTGAACCAACAGTCTAGAGATAACTGTCCCTTAGAACTGTCTAACCTAACTCCTTTATTTTATTTTTTTATTCTTTATTTTACTTTGCTATTCATTTTGAGGTATCTTTTCATTTCCCTGGGATCCTTTTTTTTTTCTTTTTGTCTCCATTTCCCTCTTTGTTGTCTTTGATAGATAATTATTTTTGCTATTCTTCTTTTTTCAACCTTCTTGAATAATTCTTTGATTCTCACTTTGAGCTTCTTTTCTTTCCCCTTTTACTCATTTTGTGTTCTTTCTTCTTCTTTTTTTTTTTTGTTATGTTCCGCTTTTTTTAATAGAGATAAAATACGGAAGACTGAATGATAATGCAAGACAGGTTGTTTGTAAAATTAACAAGGTTTTATCTAACACAGGGTAGAGAATGCTTCTACCCTAAAAGTGACTTAACAAGCTCACTGTGCTCTGCACGTGCGTTGCGTCCACTCACAACCAAACCCAATCCAAAAGTAACAAGGTCCCCTACTGATCAAAGGGGAGCAACTCTATTTTTATTATGTCTTCCTAACACTTTTCCTTGTATTTTCATTCTCTCCTCCGATTTTTGTAAATAAATTTTTATAAATAAATTTTATAATCTGTTAGTTTCTAATTGGTATTCATTTTGAGAAGATGTGAATATAAACGAACAATGTACGTAAATTCCTATCATCAAGGCATAAAAATAACCACAGACGGTTTGAAATGCCGTTAAAAGCAATTATTCAATAAATTTGTTCCCTCTGTTTTCTCTTTATTTCTTCCACTTCTTTCTTTTCTTGTTTTAACTCTTTTGTTTTCTCTAATTATTCCTTTCCTTTTGGTTTTCATATCTAAAAACCCATTTGGCGCTTTCTTCTTTTTCTCTCTCTATATTTCCCGCTTCATTGTTCTCTACCTTCATCCGTCTATTTGTACATATGACCTTTAGGCACCCCTTCCACGATCTCGACTCACAAGGACACTTTTCTCATTTACACCGTCAAAATCCGGTTGTTTGTTAGGGGTTAGGGTTAGTTTTTATAATTAAAAAAGACTCTAAAAATCGTCTGTTAACAATTAATCGGATTTTGACGGTGTTAATTGAAAAAATGTCCCCACGAAATCGAGATCGCAAAAGGGGTGCCTAAAGATCATATGGTCCGTCTATTTTTCCGCCAAAAAGGAGTGTCCTGGATATAACACTAAACTTTTATGACACTTGTAGATATCTGGAATACTCTAAATTCTTTAAATAATTTTCATTAAATATATATTATTTACAGTTATTTTTCCCATTATCGTCACGTTGAAATTTTTTTTACATACGATCTCTCTCTCTCTCTCCTCTCTCTCTCTCTCTCTCTCTCTCTCTCTCTCTCTCTCTCTCTCTTTGTTTCTTTCTTTCTCTCTTTGTTTCTTTCTCTCCCTCCCTCTCTCTCTTTCTTTCTTTCTTTCTCTCTCTCTTTTTTTTTTCTCTCTCTCTCCATATAAAAACTATACTTGTCATATAATTGATAGGTAGCCTATATATTATTTACGATAGTGTAGCTTAAATCAATTTAACTGTTTTGTGGAAAAACACAGCGAATTTGATTGACACTATTTAACCCTGTGTTGACCTACTTCCCTGATTCACCAGAGCAAACATGAAAAAGTTAATTTAAGAAATCAGTTTTTTGCTGGGTGCTGAACAAGATGGATTGTAATTGTGGTCTGTCCGTTCGAAACCAAAATTTCCACATGCTTGATTTGATCTGGATTTTATAAAAATAGAATATGAGCTCTAAGTAACTACAAAGTGTTGTGTTCGTTACTAAGAAATAAAACAACAAAACAAGGCACAAGAAGATCCAGCCCAGATCCAGATCCAGAATAAAGAAAAACAGCCACCCAGGTGTTGATTTAGATAAGAAGCCAGCTACACAGATAAAAGTGCTACTAGTACAGGGCAGATCCTGGATCGAAGATAGAATAGAAGATAAAAATATAAGAATAGAATATAAGAATCAGCAAAAAAAAGAAGAAAACAAGCTAAGTTTATCAGTATACGTGCACAGGTGTGCTCTACAATAAGATGGACTATCTAAAGTGTGGTATGCATGATATTTAACTCCAAACATCAATGCATTGAAATTATATAACCGTGCGCAAATAAAAGATTAATATTAAATACAAAAAATTACTTGAAAGCATGTTGAATATAATTTGTATTAGATAAATTATCTGCATTTGATATGATATAACTGTGCTAAAAATAAACCTCTTCAGAAACACCTACACAAAAATGTGAATACAAACATACTCTAGGTAATAAGATATCCCCAAACGGGTAGACGAAACTTCATCAATCAATTAATATTCATCCCATCACATCATCTAAATTAATTATCTTTCTTTCTGATCATAGTTGAGTCCATTTGTGTGCGACAAAATATTGTCTTTTTCTTTTTTCATTTTTTTAATACTATATTTGTGGAATTGTTTTATTATTGTTTTTTTTTTGTTTTTTTTTTTTGGGGGGGGGGGGGGCTTTTTTTTCTTTCAATCAGTCAAATGGTGGATTACAATGCCAGTAAGTCAATCAGGTCCATAGCTAATGACATGGTAGTGTCTTAGTTTTCTTATCAGGCAGGTAGTGTATGAAGACATTCGGTATTTCTCATACAAGGGCCAATTTTTAACACCAACGAAGGTCAAAAGGAAAGACCTCACTCCAAAGGTTATGTTTCGTTTGTTATTTGTTATTATTATTATTTACTCCTTTGTTATTATTATTATTGTTATTATTATTATTATCATTATTATTAATTATTATTATTATAACCCCAAAAACTAATTTTTTTTTTCTTTCACAGGTCCCGAACACGTGAAGTGGATGATTTCCTGATCCGATGAATATCTTTCAATATCGAACCTAGATGTTTGATGAAACAGTATAAGCATTAATGCTAAACACCCTACGATTTAATTAGAAGTAGGAAAACCTAGAATAGAAGGAATTTTAGAAGAAATTAACATTTTATAAAAAAGTTATTAGAGTATAATTATTAGGTCAGTATCGCCTATTTGGTACCGCCATTTAGGCTTGGTATTCTTTTGACAGATGGGAAAATTTTAATTGTATTTCTATGTTAAATTTCATAGGAAGTAACCCGTAGCTTGAATTAGGTCAAACATTCCCTTTCTTAAAAATCTTACAAAATGATTTCATTGTTTTGTCCGACCGTATTTATTTAAAAGATAATTCACTCCGAAAACTTACTTTTCCCTAATCTCAATTATCTACCCAGAGCTGAATGAGTGACCGAACGGGTCACGTTTTGTCTAATATTATACTAAATTTAAGGTATCTCTGTCAGTATATCCGTGTCCAAGTTAAAACTAAAAATATGGGCTGGAATTTTACGAGAATCTAGTGGTGGTATTTAATTTGCTAAATTTATTTGTGGTATCTAGGGACTAAATTACTCACAGTGGTGTGCAAAAATAAGAAAGATGAAGGGACTAAGGTAAAAACTCCAATAAATTTGTTAATTTAAGGAATTTTCATATCAAACATTCTGTTGGTGTGTCGGTTATTTTGGTTTGCGGCATATCAATCCCTATAGGGTTATTTAATGTCGAAAAGTTGTCTAAAAGTTTGTCCATTTTCCGCTTTTAAAAACACTCGTGTATAAGTCGAGCTCCTATGTTGGTCTTGGCCTTTATTCTATTTCACGAAATCACTAATTTATCGAATTATTTTTTTGAAGCGAAGGGTTGCAACTAGACCCTTTTTATCATCTTTCGACTTTAACGGTACCTTGCTAAAGGTTTATAATTGTCATGTTATTTTTCAACGGGGAGACAATTATTCTTACTTAATTTCTGGCATTTTAATGTATTATTTATTTTTACGTTAAAATTTGAACTGAATAAAAATTATAAAATAGTGTTTTTTCTCTTTGATTTGTTAATATTTTTGTGTCAGTCTTACAATTTGGTTTTATCAACATTTTCCTACTTTACTCTCTGTTTCTGAATCCCTTCTTCTTCTTCTTCTTCTTCTTCTTCTTCTTCTTCTTCTTCTTCTTCTTCTTCTTCTTCTTCTTCTCTTCTTTCTTTCTTTCTTTCTTTCTTTCTTTCTTTCTTTACTTCAGATGGTAACTGTTTTTCTTTCATTACGCCCCCCTTTCCTCGTTCTTCTTTTTCTACATCTCAAATTCTGCTTTTTTGCTCCTTTCCATTATCGTGCCTTCTCGCCCTCTATTCATTCAACATGTTTTCCACTCCAGCTCCTCTCACTTGTAATGTTTCTTATTTTCCTCATTTTCTTCTTCTTCTTCTTCTTCTTCTTCTTCTTCTTCTTCTTCTTCTTTTCTTCTTCTTCTTCTTCTAATATTACTCTTTTACTTTTATTTCTCTTTTACTTTTTTCTTCTCTTTTACTTCTTCTTCTATTTTTCTTTTTCTTTTTCTTTTATTCCTTCTCCTCCTTCCCCTCTTCCTCATCTTCTTCTTCTTCTTCTAGCCCTATTTCTTTTTTACTACCTCCTTTCATCTTTCTTCTTATCTTTTACTCTTTTTCTTCATCTTCTCTACCTCTTCGCGCTCTCTTTTTTTTCACGGTTCTCCTTCATCTCTCTCTTCTTCTTCTTCTTCTTCTTCTTCTTCTTCTTCTTCTTCTTCTTCTTCTTCTTCTCTTCTTTATTTCTTTATTTCTTTTTCTTTTACTTCAGATGGTAACTGTTTTTCTTTCATTACGCCTCCTTTCCTCGTTCTTCTTTTTCTACATCTCAAATTCTGCTTTTTTGCTCCTTTCCATTATCGTGCCTTCTCGCCCTCTATTCATTCAACATGTTTTCCACTCCAGCTCCTCTCACTTGTAATGTTTCTTATTTTCCTCATTTCTTCTTCTTCTTCTTCTTCTTCTTCTTCTTCTTCTTCTTCTTCTTCTTCTTCTATCATGTTCTAATATTACTTCTTTTACTTTTACTTCTTTTTTTCTTTCTTTTTTTTTCTTTTATTCCTTCTCCTTCCCCTCTTCCTCTCTCTTCTTCTTCTTCTTCTTCTTCTAGCCTATTTTCTTTATACTCCTCCTTCCTCTTTCTTCTTATCTTTTACTCTTTTTCTTCATCTTCTCTACCTCTTCGCGCTCTCTTTTTTTCACGGTCTCCTTCATCTCTCTTTCTTCTTCTTCTTCTTCTTCTTCTTCTCTTCTTCTTCTTCTTCTTCTATCATGTTTTGTTTCTAAGTATTCCAGAAAAGACAAGTGAATTGCCAGTGGACGATCCTTGTCAAAACCCACACTGAAAGTAACCGATTTTACTGTCTGAAAAGGTAGGTATTTACCCAACCCATTTACCACGGATGAGATGTGACACAAGATTGCAAATATGGGGCAACCAGCGAGGATCGAACTCGTTATTCATTAGTAATGCATCTGTGAGACTATCTGGATGACCATTAACTACGATGGTACGCCCATATTGTCTGAAGAGGCAAATATTTTGGAGTGTATCGTCTCTTCCTCGTTGCTCACACACCCAAGACAATGGTTAGATATTTTGTATATGTATCAGACAAAAAGAAATAGTTCAATATGAAATGGATTCATCTCATCATCAGTATGTAAGTAAAGTCATCAGGCTGGCCTAAAGTCGGTATCAGCCAATCAGCAAATCAGCAAGGGAGTATATCCCCTTTTCACTAGCACTAGACCAAGGAGGTTATTTTGGCTTCTGAGATGGAGCGCCAATCTACCATCAGCTCCTCACTTTACCACAGAAATCCCTGTGCGGCATACGCTGAGTTGACGTGGGCCGGTATCGAACCAGGAACCTTATGGTTTCCAGGTGAACGCTTTACCGACTAAACTAAACCGACCCTCGGCTAGAATTTTAAATAGTTTAATAACAATAACCATTACCTCTTTGCCTAGCAATTTTTCTTCCAGTGTTGCACCAAATTCTCTTCTAGAGCGTTAGAATGCATCGACTGCACCTCTGCAGAGGGTAAGACTCCCCCAAATGGGGCCACCTGTTGGCCTTGGGTGGTGACCATGATGCTTAAGGATGGAGTCTTGGTGGATGAGCACTCCATGACCTGCAACACTCCAGTTAGAACCTTACTTAGGCTAGACCAGCGGTCGGAGATGCCCCCTCCGATCAATCGGCTGGTCATGTCAAGCCCTAGCACCTATATGATCGCCCCAACCCTATTGCTCTTATAACAAACCCCAATCCTTTTTATCATATGGGTGCTAGAAGGCGGTGGCTGAGTGTGTACATGTCCTGGGAATAACGTTAAACTCTATCTGAGGGTGAGGTTCCAGTTTTGGAGGTTTGGGGAATGTGGAGCACCCCTTCATCACCATTGCTCCCTGGTCCACTCTGACCCGGAGTGGTAGTACCTGTTAGGGTCCCATTTATGGGTTAAATAGAAAAATGTATTTATAAAAAATAATATTATCCATTAAGAATTGATTTATTTCAAAACTTTATCGGCATTAAATGACCCACTGAGGTTGATATGCCGTAAAACAAACCAAACCAAACCAAACCAAATTCTCTTGTTATTTCGTTACCTGTATGATAGGGTATTTCAAGGATCTCTATCTATTCATTTCAGAACACATTCTATTCAAATAAAGTCCTATTATTGTTGTAATCTGAATCATTTTCCTCAATTATAATTAAGTAACGATTAGTTTTTGTACTCTGTTTAATGTTGGATCGTAGAGGTGGGAGAGACGTTGTGAGCGGCTTACACTAGGTAAGGAGTTAAGTCACTTCATTCGTCCTGTATTGTTAATTCACCGCCATTAGCATGAATTTGCAAAACTTAACAAATAATTTGAGTAAATTCTCTCATAATATTATTTTGCTATTCATGAATTTTCCTTTCAAAAGATTTTGTAACAAAGGCTTTATTATTATTATTATTATTATTATTATTATTATTATTATTATTATTATTATTATTAGCAAAAAAAAACCACACCCTGAGGGTGGTTTTAATTTTTTTAAAATTTATTGCCGGGGTGGAGAGTTAAAAATTCAATGTCAATAAACTAAATTTTATTCAGTATTATCTGCGTTATTCGGACTATTGTCCTCATCTTCATTGTTATCTTACAACGTTTCGGCCGATATGCCTCCGGCCTTCTTCAGGTATTTCTTGTCGGACTCGGGGACCTTCTTTTCGGACTCGGGAACCTTCAAGCCTCATCTCAAACATTCAGAGAAATAGTAACTTTTATTCATTTGTATTTATAAGCTAGATCACTAATTCAGTACCTTATTCTAAATGTGCCTACCCCAAGCGGAGTTTAACAGAGTTTTCCTTATCTTAGACTGTTTGTCTCACCAAAGTTAAAGATCCAGTCCACCCTACTATTTACCCATAACTGGAGGGAGAGTCATTGGATCCATATCTTTCCCAATGGTATTAGCCTTATGTGAACTGTAGCTTCGTCCAGGATTTAAACTCGGGTCGACGAGTGCATTTCCTACGACTATTAATTACACCACGCGCCTGCTGCTTGACTCAACCAAATAGTTTGTAGTGAAAATAAAAGAAGAAGAAGAAGAAGAAAGAGTAGGAAAAGAGGATATAAAAAGAAGCCCTGAATGCATGTGTTCTCATATTACGCTCTGACGTCATCTCAGGTATATAATGGACCATTCCATTTGATTATGAGAAAAGAGAGAAAAAAAAGAAATCAACAAATATGTGTGAAAAAGAAAAACCATAATAATAAGAAAGAAGTAAAGAATAGGGAGAGGTGTGATGATACTATGCATCAGATGCTTATCTTTACTGTCAGTGAATTGAAAGGAAGGAAGGAAAGAAAGGGAAGATAAATAGAAGATAAAAATACAAAAAAAGTAATCTAGCTGTATTCTCCATTCTTTACAAATAACCGTTACGCCACGCGCATTTTCTAGTTAAGTAACAGCAAATCTCAATTCTCGACAATATTTCTGCTGGATAATCATCTAGTCTTACGAGGTCTCAATCTTTCTACTTCCATCCAAGCTTCGATGGAAATTTTGAAAGTGATCTATATATCAATACTCGTGTTCCTTTTTTTTAAACATCGTTGCAATACCGTCAGGTTAAAAAATGAGACCATTCAAATTGTACAGGATGAGATGAAAAAATGTAAATACTGTTTATCAAGAGTTGCTTATCTGACGAATTCTTATTTCTTAGCTAAATAATGGCTCATTGTGTTTTTATTAGAATGAAATAAAGGGAAGAAAAAGGACATGCTACATAGAAAAATATAATAAGAAATAAAGTAAGAAAAACTAGGGGAAATATAGAGAGAGACGTGATTGCTCGGAAGTGATAACGCTGATCTGTTTCGATAGAACATAAGGAAAAGATGAAAAGAGAGAGAGAGAGAGAGATATTTTAAATCATAATTATTATACTAATTACATATTGAACTATTAAGCAATTGCTCTTAAGTAAACATATTCAACGTTGTAGTGATTAAATAATGATACTGAGGTATATTCACAGGTCTTGCTTAATATTAAAGAAGAAAACAACGCCAATCCATACCTTTTTTTGCTTATTATGTTATTATATTTTCTTTAGCTAATATGTATCTACCCAACCCTTCCGTCAGCAGGATGGGACCCAAATGTAATTTTTAATTGAAATAAAGCTGGTTTGATTACAGAATTATCAATATAGACTAATGAACTCAGTCTTACTCTACCTTTTACCCATAATGGGCGGGGGGGCAGTGGTATCCGTGCATTTTCCAAGTTCATAACCGTGATAGGAAATACAAACGGTCCCGTTCAGGATTTGAACTCGAGTCACAAATTCCATTTAGTACGACGATAACCGTTGCGTTATGAATGTCTCTATCTTCGTTTCAATTAAAGAAACAATACATTAAAATAATGTAATATCAAAATGTACGCATGAGCGTCGGTTCATGCGTGGCTTCCTACGTTAAAAAGATTTATCATGTCTGGTGTGGGGTCTGGAAAATAAAATCTATTAAGTGGCTTTGGATTGAGATGATGAGTCCTTATATTATCACTGCTGGTACTTCAAGCTGGGAAAGGATCAACCCCAGCTGGGTACTTTAGTTAGGTGACTTATGTTGAAAGATCCGAAACCATTGAGGAAACCAGGATCATCACTGACGATACGTCGTAGAACATCTGTGTGATGTGTTTCTATAAATAAAAGAAGGGAGAATACACAAATTTAGTTAATTATACTAGTACAAAATAAAAAAACACCCTATGGGCGATATAAAAATAATTTTTTGAAATATATTGCTTGAGGAGGTGGAAGTTAAAAATTAAATGTCGGAGAGTTTGAACCATAAATCATGAAATCATGAAATTTATTAAAGGATTAAAAAAAAATAAAAAACAATTTGAAATCGAAACTAAGTTCTATTAACTTTGAATATCTATTAAAATAAAACAACTATATAAAATATATGATACTAGGATGTATCTATTTTAAAACTTTGTTTTAAAAAAACAATGAGGACTGTTAATGTTGCATGTTCAAATTTTAGTGTTTGTATTCTATATATTCTATGTTATGACGATTTGGGGTAATGTGACGTAAGCAGTGACGGAATTTTTGTTACAGACAAAAACGGGAAGCGAATCTCCATTATTAATAAAATAGATAAAGACTGTGACAAAAAGTTGGAAGACAAAGAAAGACTTGTAATATTCTAATTTGATGTATTATATATAGAATATTTAGTTATTCTTTTAATACAATGTTTTGTTTGGTTTGTTTTACGGCATATCAAACCTTTGTCGGCATTAAATGACCCACTAAGTTGAAAATAAATTCATTTCGTTAATGCATAATACAATTTTGTTTATAAAACTTCTGTTTTTTCATTTTAAACCCATAGAGCGACCCTAACACGTTGACTACCACTCGGGTCAGAGTGGACCCAGGGATAATGTGATGAAGGGGTGCTCTACATTCCCCAAACCTCCAAAGCTGGAACCTCACCATCAGATAGAGTTTAACGTCATTCCCAGACATCTAGACCCTTAGTCCACCGCCTTTCTAGCACCATATATAAAAAGGGTGGGCTGCCATAAGGTCAATAGGGTTGGGAAAATCATATTAGGTTGCTAGGGCTTGACGTTTGGGGGGAAAAACCCCAAAGGGGCGATGATTCGGGGGGCGGGGGCTCTCCGACCGCCCGGTTCTAGGGCCAAGATTAGGGCCAAAGTGGGATTGCAAAGTCATGGACAGCTCATTTCACCTGGGTTCTATCCTTAGCATCAACGGGTCGCCACCCCAACGACCAACAGTGGCCCATTGGGGGAGTCTTACCCCTCTGCAGAGGTTGGCAGTCGGTACATTCTAACGCCAGCCGACAGGGCGGTTATACAATGGTATCAAAATATGTGGACCTAAAGGTAATACCACTCCGCAGATATGGACCTGGAGAGTAATGGTGAGGGAAGGTACTTCCTCATACCTCAAGGGCTCCAGAATTTATATGCAGTTTAACGTTATATCAAGGACACTATGATCTTCAGCCACACCTTCTAGACATATTTGATAGAAATGATTGGGAATTTTCGATAAGATCAATAGGGTTGGGATAATCATATAGGTGCTATATTGATCGATTGATTGATCGGTAGGTGCCTCTACGCCCACCCGTCTAGCCTGAGTATGGGCAAAATTGGGGTGTTGCATGTCATGGACTGAAAAGTCACCGGTATTCCATCCTTAAGCATCAGGAGGTTGTAACCCACAGCCAACAGGTGTTCAATTGATGGATTTTACCCTCTGCCCAGAGGTGCAGTCGGTGTATGTTATACAGCTTCAAAGCCCTCAGAGCGACAGACATTCAGTCCATTAGTTAGCAAACTTACACCACGTGACTCATTTTATAGAGTGATGATTTTTATTAACAAATATATTGTGGTGGAGTAAACTTCCTGAAATACATTTTGTAAAGCGAGTTTTTTTAGCTATTTTTTTAATTGCATTTTGCAATGTTAAAATTATTTCTTTCTTCTCATTTCTTTCTTTGTTCATTCTTATTTCATATTTATCTGATTTTCTTTATTTTTTTTTATTTCTTACACTTACCGGTTCTTTTCTTTCTTTCTTTCTTTCTTTCTTTCTTTTCCTCGTTTTCTTCTTTTTTTCTTTCGTTGTTTTCTTTCTTTCTTCCTTCTATTATTTTCTTCTTTCCTTCTTATTTTCTTTTCTTTTCCCTTCATTTCTTAGCTTACAATTTTTTCTTTGCACTCTTCTTTCTTTCTTTCTTTCTTTCTTCCTTTCTTTCTCTTTCTTTCTTTCCTTCTTATTTTCTTTTCTTTCTTTTCTCTTTTCCTTATTTTCTTCTTTCCTTTTTATTCATAGCTTACGATTCTTTTCTTTGCTCTCTCTTTCTTTCTTCTTCTTTCTTTCTTTCTTTTCTTTCTTTCTTTCTTCTTATTTTCTTTCTCTTTCCTTTTATTTCAAGCTTACGATTCTTTTCTTGCTCTCTATCTTTCTTTCTTCTTCTTTCTTATTTTCTTTTCTTCTTTCTTTCTTTCTTATTTTTCTTTCTTTTCCTTTTATTCATAGCTTACCGATTCTTTCTGGCTACTCTTCTTTCTTTCTTTCTTTCTTTCTTATTTTCTTTCTTTTCTCTTTCTTTCTTTTCTTATTTTCTTTCTTCCTTTTTATTCATAGCTTACGATTCTTTTCTTTGCTTCTCTGTCTTCTTCTTCTTTCTTTTCTCTTTTTCTTTCTTTCTTTCTTTCCTTCTTTTTTTCTTTCTTTTCCTTACTTATTTTTCTTTTCCTTTTATTTCTTAGCTACCCGATTCTTTTCTTTGCTCTCTTCTTTCTTTGTTTCTTTCTTTTCCTTCTTCTTTCTTTTCTTTTCTTTCTTTCTTTCTTCCTCTTTTTTTCTTTTCTTTTTTTCTGTCCTTATTTCTTTCTTTTCTTTTATTTCATAGCTTACGATTATTTTCTTGGCTCTCTTCTTTTCTATTCTTTCTTTCTTTCTTTCTTATGCTGAAAAGACAAACCATCAAGTTGGTGGTTGGTTGTTTGTAACGCTAATCAACACTTTTAAGGTCATGTTAATGTCGGAATTATGTAAATGTTACAAAGAAATCACGTGCTTAATTACCTACTGTAGCCTTAAATCAATCACCCAATTAAGTATTAAACGAAGCTCATCACTGCTTAACTTCAGTGATCTCTTTGGAAATTGGTGCTTTCAGCGTTGGAATTTAACCGTATTACAAACCGTACAAGTAGACAAAATAAAACATGCTTGACATTGCGGGAGAAGTAAGACGAACTCAACCAGATGTGGACGCCTACCCAATGGACACACCAGTGCGAAACTAACCACGCAAAAACATACATCGTATCAGTTCTGGAGGATTTGGGATTATTATCAAATCATATCTTTCAGTTATTTCTTGTCGTAACAAGGACTTATTTTCAGTTCGCTAAACCTTGCTGAATTCCCGCGCGTCTTTTTTAGAAGATAAAGAACTGGCAAAGACGAGATGTGGCTTGAAAATGCTTGTCAACATAAGCGACGTGTTACCAGCTAATTCCCTCCATTGTGGGAATCTTGTATAACATTGGACAGAAGCAAAAAAAGAGAAAGAAAGAAAAAGCAAAAAAAAGAAGCGTGATGTCGTGCGAAGAAGCTAACGAACTGTTGTTATAAAGAGGATGTAAGGATGTTCGTCTGTAATCGAGGAGCATTAAACGACTGTGCTCGCCTTAAAACTGTTTGTAATTGAGACGGACGTTGTGTATCTGTAAATGTAAACGATAGAATATTACAAATGCTTGTGTATATGCGAAATGATAGTCATGAAAACGGTGTTACACTGAAAAATGAAATGTGGGTTTTCAATTTCAAGTCCATTCATCTTGAAGACTAAATATAATTCCTTTACGCCCACAAGTTTGATAGAAGTAGTATTAAGTAGATTTTCTAATCATCTTGTGGAAACTGAAGGAAAGTACCATAAATTCTCTAACCGAAAATAATATATTTCTGTATATTACTAAAGTTCTCATTATATATATATATGTATACTTTGGTGCGGGTACCAAGTTCTTGGTACAAGGTGATTCTAGGTGGGTCCTAATTCTCTACAATTAGTTGTTGTAGAGTTCAGGTTCCGTATGAGAGCTCAATGTTTAATTATTGTAAACAGAGCAAAGTTATTTGGGAAATAAAGGCCTTAAATAGCCATGGGGTATCGTGGTTATGGACCATTTCCACTCGCGAAGTATGCTCCACGAGCTTCTTCAGACCACTGATATATTTCTATTTAGATTCAGTTCCGTTATGAAGAGTTTGGCCATTTGCTGTCTAAATAAAATATATAGTGGTCTGAAGAAGCTCGTGAGCATTACTCGCGAGTGGAAATGGTCATAACCACGATACCCATGGTATTTAAGGCCTTTTATTCCCAAATATTATATATATATATATATATATATATATATATATATAATATATATATATAATGAGAACTTTAGTAATAAACAGAAATATATTATTTTCCGGGATGGTTAAATAGTAGGCAGACTGGGTCTTCAGCCTTGGTAGGTAACCGAGTCTAGGAGAGGGATAACTCTGAATTCAAAAAATTCATGAGGTCGGTCGTTGATGGGGGTTTTGGCAAACCCTTGACGCACAATTCTTTCCTATCGACTGTGCCAAAAAGTGTGGATGGCTCAACACAAGCCTTCACCACTATAAACAACTCCACTGTGTGAGTGTTCATTTTGTGTATGAACCCTCATGCGTCGATAATCGACGAGAGAGTCTATAATATATATATATATATTATATATATATATATATATATAATATAGTGGTGTGTTGTTGTGTGTGGTGTGGTGTGAAAAGCAGACATTTTGTCAGTGCCTAAATTGCAGTTATGAATAAAATGACACCAATGTCTGGCTCATCAGTTTGGTTGGCTTCTCACTTTCAGAAATCTACTCATTCATTGATTACACAAATGGAAAATATACCGTATCCCCAACCTCAATTCTTTTACGAGGAACACTGATAGTAGTAAGATTGGGTACTTACTACTCGCATAAATCCCCAAATGGGTTGGAATGGCTCCTTAGCCTTGGTCGGCAACCCATCAACCTCAAGTGAAGTCTGGACCACAAAACCTCTGCTGCCTTTGAAGGAAAGGCTAGGGAGTAAACCCCGAAAAATAAATCAGGGCCGGAGTCCCTAAGGTTGTCTGATGAGCTTAAATCCAGTATTACCCATCAACTCCTGCCGACACTACCGTTGCCAAACTGCATTGGTACCTTACCTTCCTTTGGATCACAGCGACAGTGTGAGAGGAGGGATTTGCTGCATGGGCATCAGCTCATCCTCCATATAAACCCGCCCTGGCTATTAGTTCAAGTTAACAAAAAAAAAATGAATAAGAACCTTGACACTACTCCATCGTCTCTTGTAGACGGAAGGATACCAACCAACCATATATATATATATATATATAATATATATATATATACATAAGGTGTGTTAAAAAAGGATAGAGACTTTGTACCTTGAAACCACCTTGTATTCTGAAAAAGAAATTAATGTTCCATTCAATTGTTCATTTCTATATTCGTAAATACAGTTTAAATTTCGATAGTTTTATACCACACCATATATATTATATAATATATAGTATATATATATATACGTAGAAGACCAACCGTATTCTTTCCACAGAACTTAATGAAAAGATGAAAAGAAGGAAAGAAAGAAAATAAACAGTTAGATATTATGAACATTATCATACGTTTAACATATTGAAAATATTGCAATAGCTCAAAGTAAGACATATCAAAATGTTGTAAAATCTAAATCATAACTTCATTGGATTATGATGTATGTTCGCTGTGAGAAAGACACCCAATCGCCGTGCCATACTACAAAAGCCCAGTTATCGACAGAATGAAGTGTTTTTTTGGAGACCCTTCCCAGGGAAACTGTAAACATCATCTTTCCCCAGTTCGGAGCAGGGATTGAGGCGTGATCGGACGCTAAATGGCGGTTATTTTAGTGAAAACTGTATGACAGTAGGTTAATTCTGTGAAAATTTCTTTTTAACAATCCATTGGAAATTTTGCTAGTTACCCAAGCACTTTGTTCCCTTTTTCCTTGTGAAAAACTGTCAAACTTATCCTTAAAAACACCCCTGTATTATAGGAATGATTTGATCGATTTGAGATGCTTTCAAAGCCTTTTATCATTAAAAAATTATTAATGTTATTCTTCTTACTTTTTCACTTTGCAGTACAAGTAGTTATGCGTTCAGAAAGAGCTATTAACGGAAAACCAAACAGCCATCAAGTTGAACTCCTATGCTAGTGAAAGGAAGATTAATAGATAACATTTGGAGAACAGAAGGGACTCGAGACTTATGAAAGCCCATTCATTCACACGATCCACCACATCTGTCAGCGGTCCTCAACATGCCGAGCAGACCTGATGTATATTATAGAGTGTCGTAACCGACACTCTGGCGTCCATCTCACCAATATCCCCACACACCACTCCTGAGAATACTACCACAGTTATGCAGAATACCGCAATCCGCCACCTTTTTTACTATAACAACTATT
>CM042143.1:115569822-115584164 GCA_023376005.1 Doryteuthis pealeii | reverse complement strand
AGGGATCTCTCTTTCTTTCTTCTTATTCTTTCTTTCTTCTTTTTTAATTTCTCTTTCTTCTTATTTTTCTTCTTTCCTTTATTCTTAGATTACGATTCTTTTCTTTGCTCTCTCTTCTTTTCTTTCTTTCTTCTTTTTTAATTTTCTTTCTTTCTGTCTATTTTCTTTCTTTTCCTTTTATTTCTTAGATTACGATTCTTTTCTTTGCTCTCTTCTTTCTTTCTTTCTTTCTTTCTTTCTTTTCTTCTTCTTTCTTCTTTCCTTCTTTTTATTTTCTTTTCCTTTTATTTCTTAGCTTACATTCTTTTCTTTGCTCTCTTCTTTCTTTCTTTCTTCTTCTTCTTCTTTTTTAATTTTCTTCTTTCTGTCTTATTTTCTTTCTTTTCCTTTATTTCTTAGATTACGATTCTTTTCTTTGCTCTCTTCTTTCTTTCTTTCTTTCTTTCTTTTTTAATTTCTTTCTTTCTGTCTTATTTTCTTTCTTTCCTTTTATTTCTTAGATTACGATTCTTTCTTTGCTCTCTTCTTTCTTTCTTTCTTTCTTTCTTTTTTTAATTTCTTTCTTCTGTTCTTTTCTTTCTTTCTTTTATTTCTTAGATTACGATTCTTTTCTTTGCTCTCTTCTTCTTTCTTTCTTCTTTTTTTAATTTCTTTCTTTCTGTCTTATTTTCTTTCTTTTCCTTTTATTCTTAGATTACGATTTTTCTTTGCTCTCTTCTTTTCTTTCTTCTTTTCTTTTTTAATTTTCTTCTTTCTGTCTTATTTTCTTTCTTTCCTTATTTCTAGATTACGATTCTTTTCTTTGCTCTCTTCTTTCTTCTTCTTCTTTTTTTTTTTCTTTCTTCTGTCTTATTTTCTTTCTTTCCTTTTATTTCTTAGATTACGATTCTTTCTTTCTCTCTTCTTTCTTTCTTTCTTTATTGAAAAGGAAAGAAGTAGAAAAAATAAAAATCTCAGACAAACCATCCAAGTTGGTTGGTTGGTTGGTTGGTTGTTTTGTTTTACGCTATAGCAACACTTTCTGGGTCATTTAATGTTGAATCAAGTAATTATAACAAAGGAATCACGTTACTTACTATACCTACTGTAGCTTAAATCATCACCCAATTAAGTATTAAACGGGCTAATCACTGCTTAACTTCAGTGATCTCGTTGGAAATGATACTTTCAGCGTGAATTAACCGCATTACAAACCATACAAGTAAGACAAACAAAACATTCTGGACATTGCGGGAGAAGTAAGGACGAACTCATACCAGATGTGGACGCCTACCCATGGACACACCAGTGAAAACCAACCAGCAAAAACATACATCTATCAGTTCTGTGAGGATTGGGGATTATTATCAAATCATATCTTTCCAGTTATTTCTTGTCGTAACAAGAGAACTTATTTTCAGTTCGCTAAACCTTGCTTGATTCCCGGCGTCTTTTAGAAGATAAGAACTGGCAAAGACGAGATGTGGCTTGAAATGGCTTGTCAACAGTAGCGACGGTTACCAGCTAATTTCCCTCCATTGTGGGAATCTTGATAAACATTGGAACAGAAGCAAAAAAAGAAAAGAAAAGAAAAAGCCCAAAAAGAAGCGTGATGTCGTGCGAAGCTAACGGAACTGTTGTTATAAAGAGGATGTAGATGTTCGTCTGTAATCGTAGGAGCATTAAACGACTGTGCTCGCCTAAAACTGTTTGTAATTGAGACGGACGTTGTGTATCTGTAAATGTAAACGATTAGATATATACAAATGCTTGTGTATATGCGAATGATAGTCATGAAAACGGTGTTACACTGAAAATGAAAATTTGGGTTTTCAATTTCAAGTCCATTCATTCTTGAAGACTAAATATAATTCCTTTACGCCCACGAGTTTGATAGAAGGAGTATTAAGTAGATTTTCTAATCATCTTGTGGAAAATGAAGGAAAGTATCGTAAATCTCTAACCGAAAATAATATATTTCTGTATATTACTAAAGTTCTCATTATATATATATATATATATATTATATATATATATATATATAATGAGTACTTTAGTAATAAACAGAAATATATTATTTTCGGTATGGGTTAAATAGTAGGGCAGACTGGGCTCTTCAGCCTTGGGTAGGTAACCAGTCTAGGAGAGGGATAACTCTGATTTCAAAATTCCTGAGGTCGTTGATTGGGTTTGTGGCAAGCCTTGATGCATCAATTCTTTCCTATCGACTGTGCCAAAAAGTGTGGATAGTCCAACACAAGCCTTCACCACTATAAAACAAATCACTGTGTGGGTGTTCATTGTGTGTGTGAACCCTCATGTGTCGAAAATCGACGAGAGAATCCATAATATATATATATATATATATATATATATATATATATATAGTGTGTGTGTGTGTGTGAAAAGCAGACAACATTTTGTCAGTGCCTAAATTACAGTATGAATAAAATGACAAAATGTCTGCTCATCAGTTTGGTTGGCTTCTCACTTTCAGAAATCTACTTATTCATTGATACACAAATGGAAAATATACCGTATCCCCAACCTCAATTCTTTTTCAGGAACACTGATAGTAGTAAGATTGGGGTAATTACTACTCGCATAAATCCTCAAATGGGTTTGAAATGGGCTCCTTAGCCTTGGTCGGCAACCCATCAACTCAAGTAGAAGTCTGACACAAAACCTCTGCTGCCTTTGAAGGAAAGGCTAGGGGAGTAAACCCCGAAAATAATCAGGTGCCGGAGACCCTAAGGTGGTGTGATGCTGAAATCCAGTATTACCCACCAACTCCTGCGACACTACCGTTGCCAAACTGCATTGGTCCCTTACCTTTCCTTTGGATCACAGCGGCAGAGGGTTTTTTGCTGCATGGGCAACAGCTCACCCTCCATATGAACCCGTCCAGGCTATGTCGTTCAAGTTACCAAAAAAATGAATAAAAAACTTGACACTACTCCATCGTCTCTTGTAGACGGAAGGATGCCAACCAACCATATATATATATATATATATATATATATATATATATATATATATAAGGTGTGTTAAAACGTATAGAGACTTTTTGTACCTTTTGAAGCACCTTGTATTCTAAAAAGAAATTAATGTTCCATTCATTGTTCATTTCTATCTTGGTAAATACAGCTTCAATCTCGATAGTTTTATACCACTCCTTATATATATATATATATATATATATATATATATATGTGTGTGTGTGTGTGTGTGTGGTGTGTGTAGAAGACCTAACAGTGATCTTTCCACCGAACTTAATAAAAAGATGAAAAGAAGGAAAAAAGAAAAAAGAGTGAAATTATATCAACATTATCATACGTTTAACATATTGAAATATTTGCAATAGCTCATAAGTAAACATATCAAATGTTGTAATAATTAAATCATAACTCTATGGATTATTATGTATGTGGCCCTGTTGAGAAAGATACAAATCGCCGTGCCATTACTACAAAAGCCCAGTTAATCGACAGAATTGAGGTAGTTTTTGAGACCCTTCCAAAGGAAACTAACATCATCTTTCCCCAGGTTCGGGAGCAGGATTGAGGCGGTGATCGACGCTAATGACGGTTATTTTGAGTAAAACTTGTTGACAGTAGTTTAATTTCTGTTGAATTTCTTTACAATCCATTGAATTTTGTAGTTACCAAGCACTTTTTCTTTTTCTTTATGAAACTGTCAAACTTATCCTGAACACCCTGTATATAGAATGATTGATCGATTGATTGATTGTTCAGAGCCTTTATCATTAAATATTAATATCTTCTTACTTTTCACTGCAGTAGTTATGGTTCAGAAGAGCTTATTAACGGAAGACAAAGCATCGAGGTTGAACTCTTATGTAGTGAAGGGAGATTAATAGATAACCTTTGAGACACAAGTGACTCAAGTTGAGCCATTCACCTCAATTTGAGACACAATTTGTCCAAATGGAGGCACCCGTGGTGCAATGTTTATTTTCGTAGCAAATGGGCTTGGTGACCAGAGTTTAATTCTTTGACGATGCTGGTTGCAGTTCAGATAGCGCTAATATCATTGGGAAAGGTATATATCCAATTATTCTCCATCCAGCTATGATATCAAGAGTGTATATTAAATCGCATCCCCACTTACCACGGTCAAATATTTGCACTAGATAGTGTAGCTGTCGCCTTAGAGTGAACCTAATAGCTAGATATAATTATTTTCTACTCTCTAGATATACCCTTAAATATGGACTGTATAAGGGAAACAACTGCGTAGGGTCTGATATCAAAGTGGACCCACAAGGCCAAAAGGGCATTCTGGGAAGTCCAACAGATATCTAAAAGGTAAAAATAAGGACTTCCGTTCAGACTAGTAGCAGTAAAAAGGTTGTATGGAAAATATTGTTCTGAAATTAGAATTTAGTCTTTAGTTAGTTCTTGGTATTGGTTACGGCGCACAGCTAAGTTTCTTCCCAATTTCCCGTGAAGTTGCTGGTATTTGTTAAAAACCCTTTTTGTAAATTAGTAATTGTTTTATACCCCATTTTATTTCAGTATTTCACGGTGTTTTGAAGTTCAATAAAATATTTGTACATTCAAGATCAGTCGATCTTCGTGTCTTGATTTGCATCACCAGAAAATATTACAAGGGAGCTGCTACATGTAATATATGCAATGAAGCGGCCTCGTCAACTTCTGCGCATGTGTAGCGCAACTTGAATCTGTGCGGTAAAGTGTGGAGCTGATGTTAGGTGTGGCGCTCCACTCCAAATGCAAGAAACAATCTACCAGGTCTAGCGTTAGTGAAAAGGGGGCATACTCCCTCGCTATCTCTATCAAATGGACACGGTGAAACAAGTTCAAATGCTGGTTGTGGCTGGTAGCATTTCAAATAACGATAATATCGTTGTTAAAGGTATGCCCCCAACTATCCAGTTATGAGAAAATAGTGTAGACTAAACTCTTTAATGTTGGTATGGCAACCAATCTTGGAGAATGAAAACTCTGAATTTGTCTAAATTGAATGATTAAGGTATATGATGAGTTAAAGTGGTTAATAAAATGAAGAGCCGTACAAAGATGGTGGAGAGTTTGAGGGAGAAAATATGGAAGAGAGGAGGAGAAAGTGAGGAAAAGATGGAGAGAGTGAAACAGAGATAGAGAGAGAGAGAGAAAGGGGGAGAGACGGACTGACAGGGCCATCCAGTGAAGTTGTACATTAGACTCAGTCTAAGGCATTCAAACTTAGATCTACATTTGCTTGAGCAATCTTCATTGATAAATATTGCAAACTATATATATATATATATATAGACAATTCTCATTCTCTCCCCCCTCTCTCTCTCTTTCTCTCTCTCTCTCTCTCTCTCTCTCTCTCTCTCTATCTATATATATATATATATATATATATATATATATATATATATATATATATCGCCTCGGTATTTAGCGAAGCTTTGTCAAAATTTATTGTCAATTTTATTATTGTAAATTATATATATATATATATATATATATATATAAGTAAAAATATAACAAAAGACTTAGAGTTTTTGCATTATAGTCTATTTCAGGAAGCTTAGACAAAGTGTCTAACTTTGTCTAAGCTTCCTGAAATAGACTATAATGCAAAAACTCTAAGTATTTTGTTATATTTTTACTTATAAATTTGCTCCGTGACTCCAACAATAAGAGCACACATTGAGCTCTTCAAACTGCGACAGGTTTAAAAAAAACTCCTATTTCGGAAGGAAGATTTCTTCTCCGGGCTTTTGGATTATATATATATATATATATATATATATATATATTATATATATCAATGATGATTGCTCAATATCAGTGATAGAGTAAAAGTAGATCTAAGTTTTAATGCCGTAGACTCAGTCAACGGCAATTATTGACTCATATTTCTCCTCAATATGATCATCAGACCAAGACAACTCTCTCTCTCACTCTCTCTCTCTCTCTCTCTCTCTCTCTCCCCTCTGTGTGTGTGTGTTCGTTATCATCTCTCTCTCTCTCTCTCTCTCTCTCTCTCTTCTCTCTCTCTCACTCTGTGTGTGTGTGGTCCGTTATCATCTGTCTTTCTCTCCCTCCCTGTGTGTGTGTGTGCCGTTATCATCTCTCTCTATCTCCCCCTCTCTCTATGTCCGTTATCATCTCTCTCTCTCTCTCTCTCGCTCTCGCTCTCTCTCTCTGTATGTGTGCGTGTCCGTTATCATCTCTCTCTCTCCCTGTGTGTGTGTGTGTTCGTTATCATCTCTCTCTCTCTCTCTCTCTCTCTCTCTCTCTCTCTCTCTCTCTTTCTCAATATATACATACATATTGAGAGAGAGAGAGAGAGAAAGAGAGAGAGAGATAAAGACAAAAAGACAGATAAATGGAAATAGATCCACAGAGGGAGACAGAGAGACAGAGAAAAAGGAGATGGGAAAGAGAGAGTCGTATTTAGCAAATTTGAAGATTAACACAGTGTTTCGGTGCTATGGAGGAAAAAAAAAAGATTTGACCCAAATAAATTCCAGCCAAAGACCTTATATATTTCATCATCCCTGCCTCCCACGTCGATTGTCTACAAAAACCTAAACATATTATATATATATATATATATATATATATATATATATATATATATATATATAATGTTTCTATGTTGGATTATTTAGTGGTACATATATGTATATATTAATCTGTGATCCAGTTTATTAGTGCGTGTCTTGTTAAACTACGTATTTATACAAGCAAAGGTCATGTGAGTCCAGCCAGCCGGTTTTGCTATGGTCAACCCCGGCAAAAACTGCCGCATTATCTCATCCCATTCTCTTTCCCTCTAAACTGTAGACGGTAGGCCATTATCTTTGTTTACAGCCTTTACGAAGAGTGCTGGAAGGTTGCTGTCATCTCCAAAAATATTTATGAACCACTGCACGTGAATCGCTGTGCTTTGTTTATTTGCTTCTCTAAAAAGAAAGAAAGAAAGAAAGAAAGAAGGGGTGAGTGAGTGAGTGAGAGAGAGAGAGAGAGAGAGAAGGGGGAAGAAATCGGAAAGGGTTTGAATAATTAAAAGCTTGTTGTTTCCATGAGGTTATTAGGTTCCTTTAGAATCACATCATTATCACTGACACACGCACACACACACACACACACATATATATATATATATATATATATATATATATATATATTTACATGATGAGTGAATGATTGATTAAATCCGACGGAATGTGGTTGAAAAGAGAGGAAAAAGTGGATACAACAACACAACTAAATTCAATTGATATTTCGCATCGGGGTTTTGCGAAGCTCTGTCGAAAGTTATTGTCAATTTTATTATTGTAAATTTATTATTTATCACTACAAATCTTTCATTTATCTCTATTTCAATCATATATATATATATATATATATATATATATATATATATATATATATATATATATATATATATATGAAAGTACGCAAACAGTTTGTTTGATATGCTATGCTGACAACTTTTGGGAGAATATGTGCTTAATTGAAGTCATACCTAAATTGAAAATTAGTTGATAATTAATGAATTAGGCGAATATATCTGTTGAATTGAACAGATATTTTCGCCTAATTCATTAATTATCAACTAATTAATTTTCAATTTAGGTATGACTTCAATTATGCACATATTCCCCCCCCCCAAAAAAAAAAAAATTTATATATATACATATATAAAGATTGATGTAGATCCACCAAAACAAAGGTAAATATTTTATTATACCAAATCATCCTTACCGTTCACAGTGTAAACCACTATTTTGTTGTATATCTTAATACAATTGCATATTATTAGTATTTTTCCACCTCCCACCCATGAGACTCGGCTTGTGAGTGGTCCCACATAAAAACGAGACCTTGTGTCCAACCCATACAAGTGGGGTATGAAGTAAATATATGTAGATATGGTCACCCGTGTTAATAATGTAAAAAAAAATATCAGTAACTAAGATTTAATAAAAATGAAATCATGGAGAATGTGATGAAAATAAGAGAATTGTGACTTTAGTAGTAATATAGTTCCGGTTACAGACAGAAAAACACACAATCTCCATTATAATAAGATTTTACATTGTCATAATGAATAACTGTCTATTCCTCCAACAAAAAGTGGTAGTCCACTGTGGGACTGATGGGAACTCTTAATCCTTTTGCCTATCATTTATCTTTTTCTACTTTTTACATTTTCTGTATAAACTTCAGAAACTTAGATTTCCCTAAAATTGTCAAGCTACCGATATATTCATGCACATTTTTAACCGAATACAACAAACACTAAAGGATATAATAAAAATCGTCCGAGCGATGAAGGTTATCTCTTGCGATTAACTCTCTGAAAGAACATGGACGCTTTTGACACCTGTCTATTTTTCTTGGGTATTACTTCCAAAAATTGAAAACAATACCAGAGAATGGCACACCGACATCAGACGACTGACCAGCTATGGCGAGTTGAGCTATGTAAAGTGAACATTCATGCCCCAATAAATATTTACTAGGGTGGGAGAAAGTTGCTTGTATCGGATAGGGATTTTGTCAGCTGAACAATCTCCATATTGCAATGGTCAAGGAAAACAAGGCTTTGAGTGCTTTCTTCGGTTATACGATACTTGTTATTGTTGAGACGAAGTGCATGGACAAAAAATAGGGAAAGAAAATAGAGAGATAATGTCCAGGCAGAAAAGAAAAAAGGAAAGTGTAATTGAATTCTAAGACTGGACATTGAAAACACCTCACACGTAAACAGTGAACCAACATTGTATAATTGTCATCAGTTCGCACCCGGTAAATGATATTGTGCTTTAATTTGAGCAAGCATGCAAATGCATGTGTCTCGTCAAGTGTAAGAAAAACTATTGCTAAAACCTATCAAATTGTCACATATACAACACTGGTTATATTCATGCTTACATGGTGGAGGCGCGTGGGGTAATGGTTAGTCGTGGGAAATGGACGCGTCGACCCGAGTTCCAATCCTGGACGTAGCTGTTTGCATTTCACATGGTGCTAATATCCTTGGGAATGGCATGCATTTAACTCTTCTCCATTTAGCTATGGGTAAATAGAAGTGCAGATTGGGCTCTTTAACTTTGGCTACGTAACCAGTTCAGAAGACGAAAAACTCTGAATTCAAGCCTTTAACCCCGCTTAAGAAATGTACCTTATGTCACATCCTGTTTAAGCGGAAGGAGTTGGTATATATATATAATATATATTATATATATACACACACACACACACACACACACACACACACATATATATATATTATATATATATATATTATATATATATATATATTATATATATATAATGAAACTGGAAGTGAATCCGACGGTATGTTGAAAAAATGAATAAGAAAGAAAGTATAGAATGGATAATATAGGATATTTTAATCAATCTTACTTTTACGGTCAGGAGTTTATCCATGTGTACATTATTCAAACTATTATTATTTTTTGATAATCAAATGAAATGAAATAATAATAATAAATAATTTTTATTATTATTTTTAAATAATCAATTTATTATTATTATTTTTAAATAATCAAATGAAATGAAATAATAATAATAGATAATTTTTCCAACGAATTTCGTTTCAAATAAGGATATACTCTGATGAAGGTCGAATTTTCTTTGTGTGCGGAACATTTCTACATTTCTTCTATTATTATTTCATTTCATTTGGTTATTTAAAATAATGATAGTTTGAATAATGTACACATGGATATACTCCTGACCGAAACACGTGTAAGTAAAATTGATTAAAATATCCTATTTTATCCATTCTATACTTTCTTTCCTTAATCATTTTTAACATATATATATATATATATATAATATATATATATATTATATTATGTGTGTGTGTGTGTGTGTGTGTGTGTGTGTGTGTGTGAAATAAAATTGAACTTAATCCGACAGTGTGAATATGATATATTGAAAAAACAAAGGATGTTTACAAATGCATGGGTTCATCAGGAGAGAATGTGCAAACCGTTTCGGGGCCTTCATATATATATATGTATATTCATGCTTACATTCGCTTTGAATTTGCTGTATCCCCTGCAGTGTCACATGACAAAAAAGGGTGTCCTGTATATGACATTAAACTGCATATGATTCCGGGACTCCAGTTTTGGATATCTTGAGAGCGTGGTGCACCCCTTCATTGCCATTACTCACAGGTCCACTCTGACTCGGAGTGGTAGAACGTTAAGTTCCCATTTAAGGATCAAATCGATCTGTTTAATTATAACTAGTATTATATGCAAATACTTCATACCATACAACTGTAAATTATTTCTATTATGTATACTTACTTAAAGCTACAATTCTTTATTATTATTATTATTATTATTATTATTATTATTTCACTCTTACAATTTTTTTCTTGGCTAGAAAGCCGATTTCAACAATGCTGTTGGGTGAATGGTCTTCATCTGATTTTCAATTTCTCCAGTCTCTGTGAGTTTTTCACACCAGCGTTAATCGATGGTCTTTCACTGGAGTCAACAAGTATCCTCAAGTCTCCAGGGCTCTCCTGGGTATTCTAGCTGATTTCACCAATATCTGTTGTTTGGATGATCTGAATTCTTCCTCGGATTACCTGTTCCTCTAGTCTCTTTTCTAGGCTTTTGGAGACCGTTCCAGGTACACCAACTACCATTGGTATCACTTTCACCCTCATATTTCACAGTTTTTTCAATTCTCTAGCAAGGTCTAGGTATTTTGTCTAACCCTTCGTTTTTTTTTCACTTTCATTCAGCTGGAACTGCAAAATCTACTAGCTGACAAGTTTCTCTTTTTTTTCTTTCTTTTTTTTTTTAATTAATAATAGGTCTGGTCTTCTGACTGGGACAAAGCGATCCGTCTTTATCTCAAAGTTCCAGAGAATTTTATGTGTTTTATTCTCAAGAATAGATTCTGGTTTATGTATATACCATCATAGATAGAACTAAGTCAGGGTAGTGAAGATATACAACTAACGGCGATTGTTAACTATCAGTTTTTCACTTCTGTCATTAAGATTACTTGGTTTTCAAAATCACATAGGCTATAAAACTGGAAGTTAAAAATTGCTGCTCACTTTATAAATCCACTACCTTAAAACACACTCATACACACACACACACAAACACACACACACACACACACACATATATATATATATATATAATATATATATATATTATATATATATACACAAACACACACACACAAACATATATATTCACAAACATACACCACACACACACACACACACACACACATATAATATATATATATATATATATATATATTATATATATATATATATATATATATATAAAGAATGAGTTTATATCAAAATTTCGTCGGCATTAAATGACCTAGTGAGGTTGATATGCCGTAAAACAAATTAAACCAAACCAAACCACATCATCTTCTGATTGATTTAAAATGACCAATTCCATGATAGATTTTCTAAAATGCCTATTAATAATAAAATAATAAATAATAAGATAAAATAAAATGTACGAATGAAAATTTACATAAACGAGTGATCGATGTTACTTTATCAGAGCAGGTCTAAAATTCGAAAATTATTTTTCGTTGAATCCGTTAGTGGAAACAAAGAACACAATATTGTCAGATGGAAAGAGGAAAAAAAAAACAGTCAATCAAATATTAAGATAAGTGGTGTTTGTCACGAGTCATAATGTTCTTTCATGTGAAATTCACAGACATAGAATATAAGTATTATGTGTTACTTTTTGTGACTTGAACATTCAAGATACAAACAAAAATTGCGAAAATACATCTTGAGGTCAATTAGGTGGCAAGTGAAGTAGAAGAAATCTATTGATATGTCTACACTTAAAAATCTATTCACTTTTCTTTAGAAAATATGTTATGTTCAGTATATTCCAGAATATATATATATATATATATATATATATATATATATATATATATATATATATATTTCAAGAATAATATGCAATTGTTATAACCTTGTTTCCCAACAGCCTTTTTTTATCATATTATATTTACTAGTTTCAGCATTTTTTTGCTCTACATATGTAAGATAATGTGGTACTGTTGGCCTACTTTTGGTTGGTGACGCTAAGGTTGAGATTATATTCACTATTATTCTGATCTGATTTGGATTTTTCTGGTTATATCGTTTCAAAAGAACGACAAGAAATGTACAAGTAAAGGGAATTGCAGATGATTTGTTCATAAGAATGTAGAAAGGATTCAGTGGTAGAATTAGTCACCCGACAATAATCCAATTGAAAAATTTACATTTATGGCTAAATGTAATAACACACACACACACAAACACACACACACATGTATATAAGAGAAGTCAACAAACAAACAATGTATTTGATATGGCTTTTAGCCGACAATCTTTGGAAGAATATGTGCTTAATTGAAGTCGTACCTGATTTTGAAAATTAATTAATTGATAATTAATGAATTAGGCGGCATACCTGTTCAAATGTAAGGCTAAACAAATCGAGAAAAAGTCAATTCCTGTATGTACATTTCATTTGGGCTGAAATGTACATACAAGAATTGACTTTTTCTCGATTTGTTTAGCCTTACATTTGAACAGGTATGTCCGCCTAATTCATTAATTATCAATTAATTAATTTTCAAAATCAGGTACGACTTCAATTAAGCACATATTCTCCCAAAAACATAATATATATATATATATATATATATATATATATATATAGGCTAACCCCAAAAATTAGAACCCACAAATTTTGTAATAAAACTGTTCATTTTAATTTTTTTCTTTCAGATACAGTCAACTTGGTGCTTAAAATATTGTAAAAATAATGACTCTACAAAGTTTAAGTCCAACAAGTTTCTTGAAATTTTAATAGACGTTAATAAGATTAAATAAAAACTGATTTGGTTCTGATTTTTTTTTTTTGGTCCATCTGTATATATATTTGTGTGTGTATGAGGTGTGTGTGTGTGTGTCTGTGTGTGTTGGAAAAACATTTTTTGTTGTCATGGAAAAAAGTAAAGATGAGAATAAAAAATGATTGAATAATGAATATTTTGTTATATTATCTGTTTATTTTCTATTATTGCGAGGTGCTTCCCTCTTTCTTAAAGGTGTAACAACAAACTATTTACAATTCTCTATGCACTCTTATGCAGAGCAATATTGGAATATATTCTACAAAGAAATAGAATAACAATAAAAATTAACGTGAACTTCGTGTGTTTTATGCTGTTTTATTGTTATTCAATTATTTAGTTGAATATACGAGGGTAAGTAAAAAAAAGTAATGTCATTTTGTTTAGGACAGGTGTAATAACCAACACAGGAACATGTATCCTACATCAAAATGAAGCTGGTCCTCTGTGGATCACATCCCTATTTCTCCACATAGTCACCGTTTCTCTCAATAGCTATATCCGCCTTCGAATGAGAGCATGTATCGGTCACTTAAAAACCTGTTGACTGTTCTTTGAGCCACTTCTTCACTACATATTTCACTTCCTCGTCACTGGAATAATGTTTGCCTCTCAAACGCTTTTTCATGGGACAGAAGAGGTGATAGTCTGAAGGCACTAAATCTGGTGAGTATGGAGGATGAGGTAAAGTTGTCCACCCGAATAAGGCGATTTTCTCTCTTGTGCTGATGCTTGTGTGTGGTCAAGCATTGTCATGCAGGAGGAGTACATTATTGATTGGCAAGTTGGGTTTTACTCGTCGGATTCTTGTTCTGAGCCTCGTTAGGGTCTCAATGTAGGCCTTAGGTTTATATATATATATATATATATATATATATATATATATATATATTATATATATATATATATAAAGAACTTCTCATGAAATAAAGAAAATGCCATTACTTTTTGAATCATTGACTCCCCCTCATCTCCCTTCTCTCTCTCTTATATATATATATATATACACATTGTATATATATATATATATATATATATTATATATATATATATATTCGAGGATATGTGCTTAATTGAAGTCATACCTAATTTTGAAAATTAATTAGATAATAATTAATGAATTTAGGCGGGCATATATGTTCAAATGTAAGGCTAAATAAACCGAGAAAATGTCAATCTCTGTATGTACATTTCGACCTACAGGGATTGACCTTTTCTCGATTTGTTTAGCCTTATATTTGAACATATATGCCCGCCTAAATTCATTAATTATTAACTAATTAATTTTCAAAATTAGGTATGTCTTCAATTAAGCACATATCCTCCAAAGAATTGTCGGCAAAAAGACCATATCAAAAATATATACATTGTTTGTTTACTTACTTAAATATGAAGGCAAAAATGGATATTGAATCCGAC
>CM042143.1:115559822-115567322 GCA_023376005.1 Doryteuthis pealeii | reverse complement strand
GAGTACGCTGCAACGATACAGCAATAACTGCGACGTAATTCACTTGTTTGTACACGTTTTACACGTTGTGTTTATAGCCTCTTTCCGACAATTAAAAACATTTCCCATGAATCTTTTCTCTTTGCCTTGATTCTGTTCATTTTTCTCTCTTTGCTGGCAAATTAGCTGTTTAGTCTTTTATTTTGTGCTGTTATTTCTTTACCAGACCTATGCAAAGATATTTGTATTACTCTCTCGTTCAACCACACGAGCATCGATCATATGGCAGTCTGTTCTACCAGATTAGATAAAGCGCGAATTCTTCCAATCTGTTGCCGTTTCAGTGCTACACTATGGCTACACCATTTGGAATCGAACGAAACACTTAGTGAAAAAGCTAGATGGTAACTACACACAGATGTTTCAAGCTCATTATCAGAACATTTCTGCACGAGTAGGATGTGACACAAGGTCAATTTCTTAAGCGGATTTTAACAGGTTTGAATTCAGAGTTTTTCATCTCCTAGTATGGTTCCTTAGCCAATGTTAAAGAGCCCAGTCTTTCCTACTATTTATCCAAAGCTGGAGGGAGAGTAGTTGGATGCATACCTTTCCCAAAAGTATTAGCGCTATGGGAAATACAATCAGCCTTGTCCAGTATGTAAACTAGGGTTGACGAGTCAATTTCCTTAATCAATTCCATTAATATAATATATATATATATAATATATATATATATATATATATATATAAAATGTATCACACGGGTACCCGTGAGTCTTTCGCCAACCGTACTTATTGTTCATCACCCCTGACAGATCTTCCGTACGGTATCCAGAATCCGTGCAGAGCTGATTGATGCAGATTTTTGCTGGTTCACCTGCACTGGTGTGTCCATGTGTAGCTGCCCACTGAAGAACCATTTATAGGTTCGTCCTTGCTTCTCCAGCAGTGTCAAGCATGTGTTGTTCTTCTTATTTGGATGGCTTGTGCTATAGGAAGCAAGTGGCTGTACAGCTTCTGTTTTTAGGAGTTGCTTACAGGATTTTTTCAAGGCTGGAAGCAGCACCTATCATTGCCATTAACTCCAGGTCCACTCTGACCCATTTGGGTAGTACCTGTTAAGCTCCCATTTATGGGTTAAATAAATCTGTTTAAAAATGATTGTTATTCCAAAGTATTTAATACAGTATAACTAGTTGTATTAAGAATAGTTACTTGAAGCTATAACTGTCTAAAAATGTATTATTATTAATTAATTACAACCTTTTTCTATTGGCATTTCAGTCTCGGAAGACTATAACAAAGATTTTGTGTCCTTGAAGTTACAGTACCTCCTGTGACTGTGAAGCCCAATGTTTGAAAAGCATTCTCGACCACAGAGGTCGCATTTAAAGGCTTCCCCTGAAGATGTTAATGTACCGGTGCTTGGTTGCCGCTGCTTTCTTCTAGACCTCTTAGCTTCGTGGTGTTGTGTCAGGGTGACTTCTGACATGAACAGTCCTCTACGGAGATTCTGCTTGCAAATTATTGCTGTTTAGTTAGAATACCTGGAACCCTATATTTGTATTATTATACAGAAATAATTACTTGAAACCTTATAAATACTAGGATTAGATAGGAATACTTATTGTAGAGTATAGTTTATTTACATTAGATTGGAATTCTTAATATATAACTATGTGCAAAAAAGAAAAAAAAAAAACAATTTAAGAAATCTAGTAATAATGGAGATTCGCTTCCGGTTTTTGTCTGTAATAAAAATTACATCACTTGCTTACATCACATTACCCAAAATCGTCATAACATAGAATAAATACACTCAAAATTTGAACATGCAACATTAGACAGTCCTCATTGTTTTTTTAAAACAAGTTTTAATAAATACATGACTGGTATTATATAGCTATATATAGTTTGTTTTATTTTAATACATATTTAAAGTTTACATTTCAAATTGTTTTATTCTTTAATCCTTTAATGAATTTGATGATTTTACTTACTTAGGGTACAAACTTACTGACATTGAATTTTTTACTCCCACCCCTCAGGGAATATGTTTCAAAAATTTATTTTTACATCGCCCGGAAGGCGTTTTTTATTTTGTACTAGTAACTTTAATTATATAACAATTTATTTTGTAATATTTTCATATTGCGTTAAAAGGATTAAATGATCATCAGCAGTCAAACTATTTTAGATTTAAAATCGGGTAAAATTTATTTACTGTTTTAAAATTAGATCAAACGCTATTCTAATAGAATAATATATCATCATCACCATCATCATCATCCTCATCATCATCTCGTGCTAGTAGTATGGATATCCATGACAATCTTTCGCCAACCGTCCCTATCACTCATTGCCCTCGGGAGTTCCTCTGCGCAGTATCCAGTATCCGTACAGAGCTTGTCAATGTACGTTTTTTTGTTGTTTTTTGTTTTATTTTTTGCTGGACGACTTACCGATATGCTGGCTTCCACAGGAGAACATCACTTATGAGTTCATCATTGCTTCTCCAGTGTTTTGTTCGTCTTACTCGGAGTGTGTGTGTGATATGGTGCATCTGTTTTCTCGTGCGATGTTGTTTCCGCGTCTTGTTTAAGATTGAACGCAGCAGTGTTAAATAACTGAAAAAGTCGATGAATTTTAAACTGTGAAATTGTCATGGAACATTTTAACTAAACACAAAGACAATGGAATTTAATTATTTAACCACTTGTTCCTTAATTGCACGAACGTTATCATCTTGCAACGCACTCTGGTTAAAAATGATTCCACCCGAGTTGTCCAAGATGAAATGCCAAAAGGAAAATTCTGATTATTTGGTGTTGCTTATGCGCCGAATTATTATTTCCTATGAATGTTATCACTTCAGCATAATAATAGACCATCCCGTTTTAATTGTAAAGAAAGAAAGGTAAGAAAAAGGACACACTACACAGAAAAATATAATAAGAAAGAAAGAAAGAAAGAAAGAGAAGGGGAAGGATATAGAGGGGATGATCGCACTGAAACAATAACACAAATCTCTTTCAATCGAACATAATGAAAAGATTAAAAAAGGAAAGAAAAAAGAGTGAAAATTAAATCAAGATTATTATACTTTTTAATATTGAACTATTTCACAATAGCTCTTAAGTAAACATATCCAACTTTGTAACAATTAAATTATCATACTGTGTTATATTCACAGGTTCTGCTATTACAAATTAAGATATTGTCGTAAAGTAAATATTATTTTCTTAAGGTTTCCAGATAGTTTTTTTTATTAAATGGTGACTTGTTTTATAATATCTAATTTACTTTATTTTACAACTTAACGCTCAGTGTACATCACATTCTATGAACGTTAAGCAATCAGCATGTGGCTGCAAACTGAACGGTTTTAATATGTAAAAGCAGTTTGATACTGTTTACTTAACGATCGTGCTGTGGAAAATGACATGATTACTGAAATAAAAGTCAAACAAAATAAAATTAGATAAAATTAGATAACTGGTTAAAAAATGAGTAAGATTAAGCTTTCACTGAAAATATCATAAAATGTGCTCTTAATAGTGCTTGCACATTATTTAAAATAAACATAATTGTTATTAAGAACACATTTTATGATATTTTCGTGTTAAAACATGCAGTTGTATTGATTACGGGGAAATGAAAATGGCCGACCAAAGCACATGGCTTCCTCAAAGTGAAATAAAAAAAGGGAGGTTACTCTTATCTGTGTAGCTAATGTTCAGATTACCCAACCTTTTTATGTTATTTAATGTCAAAAGTCTACGATTAAGGTCTTCAACAGTGGATTAATATGCTGATTAATATTCGGACTGATCTTACTGCGTTTGGCTATACCACATTTGACCCTTCTCTATTTCTTCTAAGTTTGTCTTGTTAATTGTTTGTAACTTATTGTCCTGTGTTTTTATATGTATCCGTTAACACCTAATACTAGAGCTGAATACATATATTAAGCTCCCAATTTCTTCTGTGTATCATTCCACCTCGACGATAAAACATATATATATATATATATATATATATATATATATATATATATATATATATTTACTAACCCCTCTGCACGAGCAGGATGCGACACAAGGTCAATTTCTTAAGCGGAGTTTAACAGGTTTGAATTCAGAGTTTTCCTTCTCCTAGACCGGTTGCCTAACCAAGGTTAAAGAGCCCAGACTGCCCTACTATTTACCCATAGCTGGAGGGAGAGTAGGATTCATACCTTTCCCAATGGTATTAGCGCTAAGTGAAATGCAATTACCACGTCCAGGATTTGAACTCTCTCTCTCTCTCTCTCTCTCTCTCTCTCTCTCTCTCTCTCTCTCTCTGTATATATATATATATATATATATATTATAGAGAGAGAGAGAGAGAGAGAGAGAGAGAGAGGGAATATATTTTATATAGTCGATAATAAAGTGGTTATACCGCATCTGACCCTCCTCTATTTCTTCTAAGTCAGTCTTGTTAATTGTTTGTAACTTATTGTTCTGTGTTTTTGTATGTATCCGTTAACACCCAATTTCTTCTGTGTATTGTTTTACCTCGACGATACAACTGATAGATATAAAGAGAGAGATAGAGAGAATATATTTTGAATAGTTGATAATAAATTTAAACGTTTATTCAGAAAAGAAGATATTCTCCGCCATCATTTCCCAACATCCCAGAACTGACAAATCGGTTCTAATTTGTTTTCATTTTGTTTTCTCTCTTCTTCCTTTTATTAGATTTAGCCACTAACACGTCCACAATGTTAATGCGCATTTTTCAATTCCAATTCCTACATTTGTATTTTCCTAATGACCCTACGCCAAACCGATAAAGATAATCACTGTCAAATGCACAGGTCTTCACCCTGTGCTGCCTTCCTGCAGAAAACAATGAGCCTTTCCATTAAGTTGGCTTTCTATTCATTAATCGCTAAAGGAGATTATTTCAGATCGAGTTTGTGGTTTTATTTTCGCGTCTTCTGTCGAAGGACGTAAAACACATTCATAATTCCATTCACAAATTCGGTACAAATACGGTGACGTTGAAGTCGTTGTGAAAATCCACAAATTCTCTATATCTTTCGTTTCCCGCGTTAATCGCAACTATAAAAACGTATTCAAATCTTTTAATTTGTTTATTTTTTCCCTTTTAGACCGTTTCAGTGTCTCATGGGTTTATCAAGTTGCACTAAACCGGGAACAAGAAAACACTATAAATTATGAAAGAATTCTTGGATTATTTGTGGCATATAAGACGTGCTAAAATACAGCCCTTAAATTTATAAACTAAGCGGGGTCACGTGGTTTAAACCTCAGCGAATCAACAGCCCGAATGCGTGGCTGGCTGACTACTTAATCACCAATACTGAGAGACCTCCATTTGAAGAAGAAGAAGAAGAAGAAGATTATATAAGTAAAGTTACGTAATTGTTATCATTGACGATGGACTTGCAATACGGAGGAGCACCAAGGAACAACCAACAATGAATCTTTATCAAGGATTTCCACTGGGCAAGCGCTCTTTCTTGAGGATGGCCCATAAAATCGTAACAAGGAGAGTGTAAAGAAAAAACAAGAGCAGGTAGAAATAAGGAAGAAGGCGATGAACAAAAGAAACGAAAAATAAAAATTTTTTATTTTTTTTATTTTGCGGCATATCAACCTCGGTCGGTCATTTAATGCCAACTAAGTTTTGAATTCGTAGCCATAGTTTCGTAGAAACCAAATGTATTTATGTAGAGATTTTAACTATTGTTCAATTACTTATACGTTTGAATACAATTCCACTTCTTTTAGGAATTGTCAAATCCTGGATGGTCTTATTTTTCTGAAAAGCTGTTTTTCAATTTACTTGCTTGGTAGTATTTTGTTCGCACTAGATCGAAGTCTACACACTCTGGCAGTATATGTTTCACTGTAAATCTCTCTTGGTATGTAGTGAATATCAGGGGTTCTGTACCCTCTAGTAAATGATGATGGGTAATGTAGGTGTGGCCTATGTGAAAGTGGGTCACGCTTCTAAAAAAGTGAAGAAGAAGAAGAAGAAGAAGAAGATTATATAAGTAGAGTTACGTCATTGTTATCATTTTATAGATGGAGATGGTGACCAGAGTTCAAATCCTGAACGAGGCTATTTTCAGGAACGTAAAACCAGAACTATCTATGCCGTCAGTGCAATAGTGTCAGGGCAATCATATTGGTGCTAGGGCTTGCTGTGACCAGCTGCATGATCGGATCAGGTCTCTCTGGCCGTCCGTTTAGCCTAAGTAATGACCTAAGTGGAGTGTTGTATGTCAATGCTGTTCAGCCATGAGGATTTAACTTTTAATTATCACGGGTCGCGGCCCATGGCCAACAGCTGATCCCATGAGGGGAGGGGGTATTTGACTCCTCTACAGTTCCGACCGTCAGAGCGGACAGAATTATGATTTAATTCGAAGTAAAATGTTTTTATTAACGAAAATCTTTCTGAAGTTGATTTTGATCAAATTTGAATAATTTTCAGGAAATTGATTTTTTTTATTTCAGTTTTCTTTTCACATTTTTCAGATTTTCAACTTAATATTTTTAATTCAATTCTATTTTCAAATAGCTTATATTTTCTGGGTTGGTTTAGTTGGTTTTGTTTTACGGCATATCAACCTCAGTGGGTCATTTAATGCCGACAAAATTTTATAATAAATTCAGTCTTAATGGATAATCAAATTTTGTTTATAAACATGTTTTTCAATCTAATCCATAACAGGTACTACCACTCCGGGTCAGAGTGGACTAGGGAGCAATGGTGATGAAGGGGTGCTCCACATCCCCCAAACCTCCAAAACTGCCTTGGAACCTCACCATCAGATAGAGTTTAACGTCATTCCCAGGACATGTAGACCCTCAGTCACATCCTTCTAGCACCCATATGATAAAAAGGGGTTGGGGCTTGCCATAAGGACAATAGGGTTGGGGCAATCATATAGGTGCTAGGACTAGACGTGACGTGCCGATTGATCAAAAGGGGCCTCTCCGACCGCCCGTCTAGCCTAAGGAAGGTTCTAAGTGGAGTGTATATTTTCTGGTGTTTCCAATTCATCATATATCACTTATTCGTCCTTTAATTCATTCATTCTTTCTTTCATTTTCATTCATTTTCCTTCACTTTTTTTCTCTTTCACTCTATCCCTGGATTTTTTTTCATTATTTACTTCATAGTTAATTCTTCCTGTTATATTCTCGAAATTTTTTTTTTCTTTTTTTCTTTTTTTTTCTTCTTTTGTTTTCTATTTCACACCTCCCTAGTCATGTTCCTATAACATTTTCCTTCCATCGTGCAAGAACGTATTTCACGTTATTTTTTTTAAAAAGAGAGAAAAAATCGCCTCGTTCTGGCCAATGATTTATTTATAATGATAAGAAGATGTGTCATGAGACCCATCGGTAGAGTGTGTCGTGAGACGCACGGACAGTTGCAAGACACGTGTGTCCGCACCAATTCCTCACTCTTCTGTCTTCAGCAAATGACAGA
>CM042143.1:115544822-115554822 GCA_023376005.1 Doryteuthis pealeii | reverse complement strand
TTTTATTCCTATTTTACTCTGGTATTGACCTCAAGGACCATGTATGGACCCCGGTTGAGAACCATTACTCTGTGCCTTCTTTGTCATCTATACATATATAAAACGCCGTTGTGTGTAACTGTATGCTCGGAGAAAATTAAACAATTAACGACAAAGTAAATATATATACACATTGAATATCACCAGGGCTGGAGTTTGAGCAAAAATAATGAAGATTTGATTTATATTTGGGAAGATATTTAAAATTCAAATTTTAAAAGTAACTGAAGGGAAAGTCATTAGCGTGTTATTTTGTTTATCTTTTTTTTTTTTTTTGTATATATATAAATATCTTTTTTTCGCTTTGAAATATAATATTGATTGATAGAATTATTTAGAATTGATATAATGCATTATTTATATCTTTTTTTTATTGTAAATCATTGAATGGAAATTTCTTACTATATTGTTATATATTTCCGTGAGGATGTATATGGTTTGTTTTAATTTAAGGCATATCAACCTCGGTGGGTCATTTAATGCCGATAAAGTTGTGAAATAAATTCATTCTTAATACATGATACAATTTTGTTTATCAACTCATGTTTTTTCTATTTAACCCATAGATGGGACCATAACAGGTACTACCACTCCGGGTCAGAGTGGACCAGGGAGCAATGGTTGTGAAGGGGTGCTCCACATTCCCCAAACCTCCAAAACTGGAACCTCACCATCAGATAGAGTTTAACGTCATTCCCAGGACATGTAAACCCACAGTCACCGCCTTCTAGCACCCATATGATAAAAAGGGTTTGGGGCTTGTCGTTAGGGCAATAGGGTTGGGAAAATCATATAGGTGCTAGGGCTTGACGTGACCAGCCGATTGATCGGAGGGGGCCTCTCCGACCGCCCGTCTAGCCCAAGATAGGGCCAAAGTGGAGTATTGCAAGTCATGAACTGCTCATCCACCTGGGTTCTATCCTTAAGCATCACGGGTCGCCACGCACGGCCAACAGGTGGCCCCAGTGGGGGTCTTACCCCTCTGCAGAGGTGCAGTCGGTGCATTCTAATGCCCCAGCCGATTGGGCGGGAATTTTTATGGGGCTACCAGCGAGGATCTCAATGGCGATAAGTAATAAGGGATCTGCGAGACTAACTTTTAAAATCCTCACTCTACCCAGGCGACGCCGGATAGCCACTTCTAGTAGGTGTATATATGATTGTTTTACTCTTATATCAATTAGTTCGTAACATTCTAATGAGGTAAGATTCGCTTAATTCGCTCTCATATAAACTCTCATATTCACACACACAAAATTGCACGTAAATATTTAATATTGTAATTTACTCTTATCGGTAAGAATTTACATAGAAGGTTTTGTTCTTCACACTTGCGTGTGAACAACATCAAAAGTAGTCTATTGTTAGAGACGATAAACTTCTTGGTAATATAAATCTTTTCATTTCTCTGTGTGATATGAAGAAATGGGTCCGTTTTTGTGTTGTGGTGGTTGGCTTCCTTAACGTCCATTTTATAATAGTAATCTATTCATCTATTTTAAAAGGCTGCATCTTTCTTTCTTTCTTTCTTTGTGCTTCACTGTCCTCCACGAATCTAAGCAATAACTAAACATTTGTTGTATTTCACACTCTTGAGTAAACAGTCTCAATAAATTTAGTCTATTTTAGAGGATTTACGAGCTATTGTGGTTAATATACCTATCTGTCACGCAAGAGACTGGGTTTCGATTCCACTGCTGTAGATAGGTTTAAACTTTAATTTATCACCTTTGATTAACACACACACACACACACACACACACGTGTGTGCGTGCGTGCGTGCGTGCGTACACACACACACACTCAGAAACACACAGAGATATGGAGACAAAGAGAGAGAGAGAGAGAGAGAGAAGAGAGAGAGAGAGAGAGAGAGAAGGAGAGAGAGAGAAAGAGAGAGAGTCAGTAAAAACTGAATATGCCGTTTTTCTAGAAGAGACCACAAGGTTCCGTGTTCAATACCGGCCCTCACTAACTCAGCGCATGAAGAGCACAGCTTGGACATGCGCAGTAACATGGGCAGCTGATGGTAGATGTTGTTCTCCACTTCAGACTCAAAAAGATCTTCGTTGTCTAGTGCTAGGGAAAAGGGGAGGCTCGTGGACTAATGGTTATAGTCGTAGGAAATGGAATCGTTGACTCGAGTTCAATTCCTCAACGAAGCTGTTTGCATTTCACATGGCGCTAATACCCTTGGGAAAGGTGTGAATCCTAATTTCCCTCCATCTATAGGTAAAAAGCAGGGCAGACTGGACTCTTTAACCATGGCTAGGTAACCAGTCTAGGAGAAGGAAAACTCTGAATTCCAACCTGTTAAACCCCGCTTAAGAAATTGACCTTGCGTCTCATCCTGCTCGTGTGGAGGGGTTAGTAAATAAATAAATAAATGAATTAATATATAAATATATACTCCCTCACTGTCCGGCTGATACCAATAATAGGCTACTCCACCGACTTTACTTTTACTTACGTAAGGTTTGAATTCTAGTCATGTTAATCTTCGGTGACTCGGTAGCAATATTTCCTTAACAGAAATCGATGTCAATATACACATAGCAAATGCGTAAACTGCTATTAACAGGTTATCGATCATATAAAAATCTGATCTCTGATAAAATAAAACGGGAATTCTTTCAAATTGTTGTCGTATTAGTGCTACTGTATGGCTGCATCACTTGGACTCTGAGAAACGCTAGGAGTGCGTACTTTCTTGAATACAACCTGGAAGAATTATCCCACAAAACATCAGGTATGTGCCCCCCCCCCCATTATCTTTATCAGAAATTTGGTTTATCTGCCCCTATTAGTTCCTGAGAATCAGACGCCAGTGGGTAGAGCCCTAAAAATCACGAGAACAGATCGCGCTAGCACTAGGGACAGAACAGATCGCAGGCACAGAAGTCGGGCCGGTTTTAGCAGCGGCCGAATTAGTCTTGGCACCCACAGGGGCAAGACCAGACACATTCAACGAACAGAAAAGCACCCGTGAGAGGCACACGAGGAATTCGATAGGCTGACAACACAGTGGCAGCGACCTTAAAGAACAACTACAGAACAAATGCTGAGACATTACAACACGAGATAAGTTACCTTGTCTAATATATTATACAAACATAATATTTCCCGCCGAGCGACGTCTCTGGCAACTTAGGAACTCTCACATACACTTTGAACACTTTCCCCTGAAAATACATTTTATAAACTTAACACACATCTGCACATTGCACCCAATAAATTATTAACCCAATTATATACAAATATAAATTGCCTTGTCTCCTTTCCTTTGCAACAGAATTACTATTTCTCTCCAGTATTTCTGTTATCTTTTATTACACAAACAATGAAAGTAAGACGAATATGATTCCCAGGCACTGCTGGAGAAGTAAGGACGAGCTCATGTGACATACTCATACGGACTCTATTCATGGACACACCAGTATTGGCTGACCAGAAAAAATTGCAAACAACAGCTCTGTGTCGACACTGACTGCTGTGTTGAGGACTTGCCGGAAACGACGACTCATAGTGATGGATGGCGGCAAATAATCAAGCGAATCCGTGCTGTCAGCACGACATGATGGTTAAGATGATCATGTACGGTTTAAGATGAAATGAACTTGCTCCGATAATGGTGCCGTAGGCTATTTAAGTCCGATCTCACTGACAATTTAAAGCGACAATTCTTCAAAGCCATAGTTGTATCAGTGCTACTGTATGGCTGAACCACTTGGATTTTAACGAATCGCCTAGTGGATTAGCTAGAATGGAGTAGCACAAGACTGTTGCCTGCGATATTAAACAAATCGTGCAAACAACATCCCACATCTTATAATTTGTATTGTAGGTTTATTCACAATAAAGATTTAAGGCAACAATCATATGGTCGTCGTCGTCGTCGTCGGGGTGGCCTAAAGTCAGTATCAGCCAATCAGCGAGGGAGTCTGTCCTCTTTTCCCTAGCGCTAGACAAGGAGATTATTTTTTGCGTCTGAGGTGGAGCGCCACACCTACCATCAGTTCCTTACTTTACCGCACAGATCACTGTGCTACTTATACGCTGAGCTGGCGAGGGCCGGTATCGAACTAGGAACGTCGTGGTTTCTAGCCGAACACTCTACCGACTGAGCTAAACCGGCTCCATAACAAGCATATAAATACATTAAATATTACTTATTCATATAAATCAATATAAAACTTGTGACAAAACACACAAACATTACTTGATGCTTAAGGATGGACACCTGGCGGCTAAGCAGTTCATGTCATGCAGCACACCATTTTGGCCCTTTACTTGCGCTAGACGGGCTGGTCATGTCAAGCCCTAACACATATATGATTGCTCCAACCATATTGTCTTTATGGCAATCCCCAGTCCTTTTTTATTATACATATGCTAGAAGGCCGTGGCTGAGGGTCTTCATGTCTTGGGAATGATGTTAAACTCTATCTGATGGTGAGGTTCCAGTTCTGTAGGTCTGGGGAATGTGAAGCACCCCTTCATCACCATTGCTCCCAGGCCCACTCTGACCCGGAGTGGTAGTACCTGATAGGGTTCTATCTATGGGTTAAATAGGAAAATCTGTTTAGAAAAATAATGAGTATCCATTAAGAATGGATTTATTTCAAAACTTTGTCGGCACTAAATGACCCACTGAGGTTTATATGCCGTAAAACAAACCAAACAAAACCAAACATTCTCCAGGGCTTCAGAATTGGAACTATATAGAGTTTAACGCCATACCCAGGACACTAAGACTCTCGACCACCGCTTTCTAGCACATATAATAAGGGTTAGCGCTTGCCATAAGGGCAATAAGGCTGGAACAACCATATTTACGCTAGGGCTTGACGTGACCCGCCAATTGATCAGAGGGAGCCTCTCTGACCGACTGTAAATTCTAAGTAAGAGCCAAAGTGGAGTGTTTTATGTCAATGACTGCATAGCCACCAGGGTTCCATCCTTAAGCATCATGTCATGTTTATGTGTTTTGTCACAAGTTTTATATTGATTTATATAAATAAGTAATTTTTAATGTATTTATATGCTTGTTGCCTTAAATCTTTATTGTGAATAAACCTACAATACAAATTATAAGATGGCCCACAACTTTCTACATATATGTACCAGTTGTGATAATTACTCGTGTATGGCGTGCCTGTACAAAGTTCGTAACACACAAATCTATCACATGACAAACTGTATATTTGCTGGCACAGGTTATCAATAGTAAACCCCAAATTAGCAAACTTACCTATACGATAAGAGACGGACATGTCCATCAGTCTTAATCTGAATTATTATAGATTTATAGCAGTTGATATTCAGTTTAACCTCATTTTATTCAAGTTCTGCCTGAGGAATAAATATCGTGAATTGCATGATTAGAATAGCATAGACATAGAGACAACGGTGCTTGGTAATTGACAGTTTCTCGATAAAGCGATCTTTGGACCAAGTGAATAAACGTTGTGTACGTCTCTTTATATACATAGCAAGCCTTCATACCATACCCCATGTAACAGTTTAAGGACGAGAAACTGTCATAATAATAAATAAAAGGTTTAGCTTTTTTTAAATTATCATTGGAACAATTATTGCTACCGTTCGGTTTCCTGCTCAGTGACAGTCTTCAGGCATCGAAATTGTTTCTGAAAATGATACAAATGATATCTTTTGTATCATTTTCAAAAACAATATCGTTTGCCTGATGACTGCCACAGAGCAAGAAACCAAACGATGGTCATAATTGTTCCAATGATAATTAAAAAAAGCTAAACCTTTTGTTTATTCAATTATCTATCTATCAACGCTCTATCTAAGATATTGAGCACTTTTCTAATATCACTGTATGTTGGATTACTACCGCTTCTTCATGTATAATAGTGCCAACCATACACATTGACATATATATATATATATATATATATATATATATATAGAGAGAGAGAGAGAGACAGAGAGACAGAGAGACAGAGACAGAGACAGAGAGACAGACAGACAGACAGACAGTCAGAAAGATAGAGAGAGAAAGATAGATAGATATATAGAGAGAGAGAGAGAGAGAGAGAGAAAGAGAAAGAGAGAAAGAGAGAGAGAAAGTGAAAGAGAGAGAGATAAAAGATCGGTAGATAGATAATGAACAGCCTACGATTGATGATGAATATTTTGTAAATTATGGAATTAGATTAGCCGTATTCGGATAAAATTTATTTTGTGACATGTAGATACGCAAACAATTTAGATGACAAAAATTACCAACAAAAATGTTTTTGTTCTTTTTCTCCACAGATAAACAGTGTTTGTTAGTTTTCGTTACGTTTCGAGTCACTTCTTTATCTAAATACAAAAACCATGACACTTTCCATCCCATTTCTCAGCCATGGGATATTCTGAGAGGGTTACATGTCCAGTTGCAATTCATAATTCCGCCTCTTTGTTTCGAAGTTTTTTTTTTTTTGTTTTTCTTTTTTATTCATTCATTTAACCGCGTTTCAACACAAAGACACTTACTCATTTTGTCATTTGTCCCCGAACGTTTTTTGCTTGTTATTTTGGCAAAAAAATTTATTACAACTTTACACTTAGCGCGTGCGCAGACAAACACACAAGCACACCCATACAAATAAACAACGCGCACATGCTTGTAAATGCAAACACGCGCTCACACAAACGCGTGCGCGCGTATACACACATACACTCACACACATGCTTGTAAATGCAAGCACACACTCACACAAACGTGTGCGCGCGTACACACACACACACACACACACACACACACACACACACACACACACGCACGCACGCACACACACGTATACGTGCGCACATATGACACGTAAACGCTCTCATACACATTCACGTACACGAGATTTCACACGGGAATAAATACACCTCTACAGCAGATCCCACATTATTTTATTCACACACACACACACACACACACACACACACACACACACACACACACGCACGCACCCACGCACATACACACAGTCAAGCACATTTATATTCTCATTCAGTCATACACACTACCTCGATCACACATTTATTCCCACATACACATATACACACACATACACAGACACTCATTGATCGTGTACACAAAAAATGTCTCCTGGGTGTAGTGGCTAGCGTTTTGTTCTGCGACATTGTAGTAAGCGAGTTCGAACTCCAGTCGCGTAATTACATTCATTTTAGAACTAATATAGAATGGTTTGAACCGCTTTGTCAACCATAGCTATGATTTGAATAGTGTTGCCTCTGTTCTTCTATAAGGATGGTTTTGACATTGAATAACCCACGAATATTGATGCGCCATTAACAAAAGAAACCAAAACCGGAAACAGCAGTGCTAAGAATATTTAAAGGGAGTTTAGTTGACTTGTCAAATACCAGGCTTCGCATTGTAGCAGATATCAAAAAGTTATGAATCGCTGGAATTACCAGAAAACTTAGAAAAGTATTGAATTATTATCGGTGATACCAGTCATAATTGGAGCTCTTGAAAGAGTATTACGTTCACTTTAGGACTAATACATTGGGGAAAGGTACGAAACACTTCGCCACCAACAGGTATGGGTTAAATCTTCCCACTGCTGCTCTTCTACAAGGATGGGTTTGACATTAAATAACCCATGAAGTTTTGTATGCCATTAAAAGAAACAAACTATACAACCAATCCCAATTATGTTATACTGTTCCTCACTTATGGGTAAGTAATCTAAACATATTCCACAGGAAGCAGGATAGAATAGACACAAAGTCAAGGGTCCTTGGTGAGTTTAGTTTATGCCAGGGATCACCAAACTACGGCCCGCGTGCTGGATCCGGCCCGTGAAGGCATTTTATCAAACCCGCCGACGATACTTGAATTTTTTTGTTAAAACGCACGCTAGATGTTCTGACACCATTTAAATCTAAATCTAATTTAATTTTATTAGAATGTGTGTCCTATCCGGGGGGACATTGTAAAATATCTAGATTAATTTGCCGATAAAAAGCGAGAAACAGCGCATGGTATGTATCTAAGTTTGACCGTTTTTACGCCTGTTACCGACAAGGAAAAATATAGCGTAAATAAGGGCAGGAATCTGGGACAACAAAATGATTATAAACCCAAATAATACTACATTGTTTAAAAACTCAAAATTAGGTTGACCAAGAAAAAACAGAACCCACACATTTTGTAATAAAACTGTTAATTTTAACTATGGGGTCTAGGGTTAGGGTTTAGGATTAGGATTAGGGTTTGGGTTCGGGTTTATAGTTAGTTTAATGGGAAAATGAATAAATAATTTGGATTCTGTTTTTTCTGGGTCACCCTGTATACCCGTGACCCAGAAAAAACAGAACCCACAAATTTTGTAATAAAACTGTTAATTTTAATTAAGCGGGTTAAGGGTTAGGATTAGGGGTTAGGCTTCGGCTTAGGGATTAGGGTTAGGGTTGGGGTTGGCGTTTAAGGTTAGTTTAATGGGAAAATAAATAAATAATTTGGGTTCTGCTTTTTCTGGGTCACCCTAATTTTGAGGCCTGTGTGCAAGTTCAGCCAAATTGGGTTCATATGAACTTACTATGAGCGACAGGAGTCAAAATCCTTCACCTTATCTTTCTCTTCCGGCTGAACCCTGCAGAAATAATCTAGGGACAAGATAAGGAATTTAAAACAAGGAAAGTAGTAGATAGATATGAAAAGTCTGATGTTTAAATAATATTTTTATGAATTAATGAATCGGAGAGTATTTTCATCAAATAAATATTTATTTATATAATGAACAGTGACTATTACTATTTGCCCCATTATTTATCTGTCTGGTAGAGGTTGTATCTGAGTCATGAATTCTGATGTTTGAAAGGCTACGAAAAAAACAATAACAAAAAAAAGCAAACAAAAAAAGCCCAAAGAAACAACAAGATATTGGGGCGAAGCCGAGGACCAACCTATTTCACTAGAAATGGGTGGATCGGAGAATTCTGACGTCTTCGACACATTGGTCGCCGGTCCTAAGCATATCCTGTCCTTGGCCACACGCACGGACGTGTGCAAGGTCGTTCAAATGAACAATAGTCATTTTCCCCTGAGTTATTAGTTATATACTAGCAGGACCTGTGGATATACCACAGTATGATAATTTAATTATTACAACGTTTGATATGTTTACATAAGAGCTATTGATAAATAGTTCAATATATATACAAAATATAATAATCTTGATTGAACTCTTTCAAACTCATTTATTTCCTTCATTTCATCGTTTCAATGTGTTCGATTGCAACAGATTAGCGTTATCGCTACCGCATGCTCATCCCTTTTTCTCTGTCTTTACCTTATTCTCTTTTTTCTCATATATTTTCTGTGTAGCAGGAAAATTTTCTTCCCTTGTTTTTTTTTAAAAAAAAACGGAATGGTTTCTTATTTAGCTGAGGTAACGACATTCATAAGAAATAAGAATTCGGTAGATAAGCAACACCAGATAATCAGGATGTACATTTTTGCATTTTATTTGAAGATTTGGTGTCATTTTTAACCAGATGGTGTTGCAAGATGATAATGGTCGTACAATTAAGAGACACGAGTATTAATGTATAGATGTATTTATACATCTATTCGTCTGGGTTTGATTAATTGATCTGTTCGTTGATTTTGACTGCATGCTAACTCGTCTAGGGTTATTTTAAGCCAAAAGTTATGAAATGTGTTTATCCCGCTTTTGTGTTTACATTTCTGTATTTTTTCCTGCCTACTGGTTTCGAAAAAAGGAATGGCATGGTGCTTCTTTACTGATGTCATTAAGTTTATTTAATAAACACCGTGAAACTTTACAAGGAAAAACAAATTACATTTAATAACGGATAACAGTGAATACTTTTAAAAAGAAATAGAAATCCTCAAAGAAATAGAAATATCAAAGAATAGAAAATCACAAAGAATGTGAAAGCGCTTACCGTTGTCGCCTAT
>CM042143.1:115534822-115539822 GCA_023376005.1 Doryteuthis pealeii | reverse complement strand
TGTAGATTTGTGGGTGTAAATGAAATATTAAAGTTTAGTTTTCGCGTATTTTTCTTTCCTATTTTAATGGATCCGACAAGAATGTTAATTTTCTTTGCAGAACAAGAAACTTGATTGGTGTGTTTTTAAAGAGAATTCTTAGAAATGCTCCGTTCTCTTTCTTTTAATTTCTTCGTATAAATCTTCAGAGGCCGCGAAAACCTGGGCCAAAAGTGTCTGCATGTGACGATAAATAATAAGATAGAAAATATACAAGAGTTTGTTTGAAATGAACAGCAGTTGAAACATTTTTTCAAGAACAATCCTTTTGACAAACTGTGAGAAAGTCAGTCTGTCATGTTTTAGCCTGAAACAGTCAAATTCGACAAAATATTATATATTTTTTTTTATATTAAAAATATTTTATAAGATTTTTTTTCAACGCTAATTTATGAGAGCAACATTGTGCTCGCATTTTTGGACTAGTATTATCGTAATCGTTTTTAGTATTTTAGCTCAGTCGGTAGAGCGTCCGACAAGGAACCACGAGGTTCCGAGTTCGATAGCGACCCTCGCCAAATCAGCGTATGAGTAGCACAGAAATCTATCCGGTAAAGTGAGGAGTCTAGGCTAGGTGTGGCGCTCCACCTGTGACACCAAAACAATCTCCTTGGCTTAGCGCTAGTGAAAAGGGGATAGACTCCCTCACAGTTTGGCTGATACTGACTTTAGACCACCCCGAAAACTTTACTTACTTTATCACTAGCAAAGATTTGCACCCTCCGCTTTTAATGAGATGAAATATATTAAATTTGAATGACTAACGAAATTAAATAAGAACTCATATAACAAAATTATACTTGATTTAATTATATTTTAATTGATTTCTTAATAAAATCATTCATATGATTGATTTTAATACACTGGAAAAGGAAATACTAATATTAGAGATCAATGACACCAAGTAATTATTTATTGAACTCGGTTTTGTTATAACCAGTATGCAAATTAACCCAACAAAACGTTAGGGAAACCTTTATTACTTAGTGATATATAAGACATATTGCAGGATTTTAAACGCATTAATAACATGGGCTGTTTTGAGGCAAATCTTACTCAAATTTTCATAGCAACATCGTTAATAAATAAGATTCATTCTATTTATTAATAATTTTGTTTAAGTAAATATTCATTGATAAACTTACGCAAATCCTGATGGTATTGTGACGAAAGCAGATCAAAGGAAACACAAGAACGAACCGCAACAAATAAAAACACTAGTGACTAAGATGTATTTTTTCATAAGTGCGTTGCCGTGATGACGGACAGTGGCATAAGCATGCTGCTCAGAAACCAATGGTAGTAGTTGCACCTTAAATGTATTGTACACTATAATAAATAAATACAGTTCTTACAGAAGTAATTGAGCACTTTACTCTCATTTCTCCAATACTAACAAAGGATTAACTATATATATATATAATATAATAAAATAAATATATAAAGTATTACATATCTATTAATTTGATGGCAATAGAATAGTCACAACCTTAGGTTTCATACATGCAAAAATCGCATGCATTCATATATATATATTCCAACCTGAAGTTTGTGAACACCCTGAATTGTTTATCTATGCTCATAATAGTTGTTTGATTTTGTGTATTCGAATACATAAATTCACTTGTGTACATGCAAATCCCTGATATAAAATTCAAACCAGATAATGATCCAAAACAAAGCTCAAAACTGTGTTAGAATTATCTTGAATCATATAAAGACAATCGCATTTTGCAAATAATGATTTGGTCCCCTTTGTCTCCAAATCTTTCACCAAGTGAACTGTTCTGGGGCGGAATTCATTGTAAAGTTCGAAGTAAATGTTCTAGGAATAAGCAATAAGTGTTTAGTCATTCACACTGGCATACCCATGTGCGCAGCTCCCATCTAGCTTATTCTCAAGTTGGCTTGTTAGAGTTCAAGTGATGTAGCCATACGGCAGCACTGATACAACTACGATTTGGAAGAATTGCCGTTTTACCTTGCCAGTGAGATCGGATATCCAATTTACAGTTAGGCTCAAATAATTGAAAAATATGGAACTGACTTTCAGTAGAGAATAAAAGTCTTTCTATCTGATTTGTTTAGATAGGGCTTGTTAATTTGTATTATATAGACTTTTCGGACTATTGCCCTCATCTTTATTATTATACAGGGTAATTGAAAAGTAACTCCGATTAGAAAAAAATCCTTTTTTTAATATGCAGTTACGATTTTTCCCAATTCTTTAATGTATGTTCCTTAATATATGGCAATTAAATGTGTTTTTTTCTTTTTCCCTCCACATATTTCTATTATTTTCCGTGAAGTGCTGAATCATCATTTCCCTGGAAGATGGATGCGTAGTCGTGGTCCGCATGAGTGGCCGGCCTGAAGCCCTGATTTAACACACTGCGACTTTTTTCTTTGAGGTTGGTTGGAGGAGCAAGTCTATTCACGAATCACTTCAACCAACATAATTTTACAAGTTACCATAAGGGATACCAAGAATTTGCTCCGTAGTAATGAATGCTCATGGTGAATTCTTTGATGAAAAGAAAATATAAATTTACTGTAATTGACATTATAATTACTAGAAATATATGAACCCTCAAGGTGCAAGTATTTAAGTTTTAATGTAATAAATTATTATATTAAATTAGTAAGGCTAATGAAACTAAATAAGAATGCAATAAAACGATTTAAAACGGGGGGGGGGTAATCGAAAAAGAGAACAACTGAAACTTACTCTTCCATCACTCCCTTCTTTCATTGCTGAATTTTCCTAATTAAATTATTTAGTTAAAAGAGAAAGTAAAGAATAAAATTACACTTATTTCTTCATGTTAATCTATATTTTTAGATTTATCCCCAAGAATGTTGCACATATTCATTAAGATAAAACCAAACAATTAGAAATCAATAATACCAAGCACATATTTATCAAAATCAAATGTTTGATAGCAATATGCAAATTAGCCTACCCGTTCACACTGTAAACTGCTATTTTGTTGTCTATATAAATACAATTGCATGTTATTCGTATGTAGTATTAATGTAAACAGTATTAATAATGTAAAACAATTTTATTAATTGAGGTTTAGATAAAAATAAAATCATGGATAATGTGACATATTAACTCGACGAATCGTAACATGAGTTGTGATATAGTTACGGTTACAGACAAACCCACAATCTCCATTATAATAAAATTTTATATTAATTTTGATTTAGATTATTGCGCAAGTGCGTGCAAATATAGAAGAAAAAAAGAAGTTATTTCTTTTAAGACATAAAATTTGATTTATTCTTTAAGTTTAGAGGGAAAAATCAATGTTGTCACAAACTTTCGGTTTGTAGTGCGTATATTAAAAATATATTATTGCTTAGCAGTCTATATATATTATTATATAGAAGCATGTCCTGTAGATATACCTCAGTATGATAATTATTATAACGTTTGATATGTTTAATATTATGTTTCAAAATTAAGAACTATTTCTTAATAGTTCAATTCATGAAATCTATAATAACCTTGATTTAACTGTCTGTCACTCTTTTTCTTTCTTTCCTTTTTTTTCATCGATTGTAACAGATGAGCATAATTGATTTCGCATTGTCACCCTTTCTCCTCCCTATCTCTCTCTCTTTCCTCCTTTCTTTCTCCTCCTTTCTTTCTTATATTTTTTCTGTGCAACGTCCTTTATTTTTTATAACAAAAGCGGAGTTCTTCATAATTTTGACTAAGTGACGATACGCATAAGAAATAAGAATTCGGCGGATAAGCAACACCAGATAATTAGTATTTACATTTTTGCATTTCATCTTGGACGATTTGGACGGTCTCATTTTTAAACAGAGGGTGTTGGAAGATGATTACGGTAGTAAGATTAATGAATACCAGTGTTAATATATAGATTGATATCGTCCGTCAAGGTAAATGTTCATTGGTGTTGAGTATTGTTGTCATAGTAGCTATTTTTGGATATCCTGGGTATGACGTTAAACTGCATCTAATGGTGAGGTTCCTGTTCTGGACGTCTGGGGAATGTGGACCGCCCCTTTATCATTATTTCTCCCAGGTCCACTTTAACCCGGAGTGGTAGGTCATGTTAGGGTCAGATTTATGGGTTAAATGGAAAATTTGTTTATAAAAAAAATGAGTCAAAAACATTTCTTCCAAACTATCGTTACGAATCTTTCAAAACTTTGCCGGCATTAAATGACACCATAGTTGATATGCCGTAAAACAAAACAAACAAACAAACAAACAAACCTATTTTGGAACCTGTGTACATACTGATCAGAATAAAAGCTCGTGCATATAGATATGTGCAAGCATTACGGTTCGTTTGTTTGCAATCACTGCACCAGAGATTGTCATTCAAAGATTGGTCTGTTCAGCCACTCACGCAGTTGCAGATTTTTTTAAAGATGGGCACTACACCATCGTCTTTAATAGACGGAATGACGCCAACTTAACTTTATTTTACTATAGATATGTGAGTGCGTGTGTTTGTGTGAGTGTGCGTGTGCGATAGATAGATAGATAGATAGATAGAGAAAGAAAGAAAGAGAGAGAGGGAGAGAAATAGGGAGTAACATCATGTATATTTAGGCATTAGATGTCATATGTCAGATTATCATACATCTAATCTACGTTCTTTTTGTTCCGAATACAAATATGATAATATGTAAGTGCATGTGTTTGTGTAAGATAGATAGATAGATAGATAGAGAGAGAAATAGGGAGGAACATCATGTATATTTAGGCATTATATGTCATATGTCAGATTACCAGACAACTAATCTGCCTCCTTTTTGTTCCCAATACAAATATGATAATAATTCCCACAGCTATACTATGTCACTTTGATACGTTAATTCCTGAAAAAGGTTAAGTAACTTCCATATTCTTTACGAATTTCACTGATCCAACCCGAAACCAGTCCAGCTCACGAACCAATCAGTCAGACGCCGCA
>CM042143.1:115524822-115529822 GCA_023376005.1 Doryteuthis pealeii | reverse complement strand
ATATATATATACATATATATATGAAAAATGAATGGAAGTGAATTCGACAGTGTGAAATAAAATATTAGAAAAAAAACACATGATGTTAAAATTCGCTGACAGAATTCTGTTTCGACCCTTTATTGAAGTGGTCTTCATCAAGAGTCATCATCATACACAACTCGCTCTTGATGAAGACCACTTCAATAAAGGGTCGAAACAGAATTCTGTCAGCAAATTTTAACATCATGTGTTTGTTTTTTCTAAATATTTATTTCACACTGTCGGATTCACTTCCATTCATTTTTCATACTGTCTTTTGAAAAAACAAAAATACCAGGATTTCTACATCTTATCCGGTGAACATCGTGGTCTACAGTGCTGGGATTTTTGAACTTTTTGATACTTTCTTATACATTTTTATACACATTTACATCAAACTCTTTTGAGTTTTATTTGTGGACTATGATGCTTCTGATTTAATAAAATGAAATAAATTTATTTTATTTTATTTTCAAAACAGAATACGCATTTTCTAAACTTAAATTTTTTTTTAAATTTAGAAAAAAAAAAATTCCGGCTATAATATTGAACGTTTCATCTGCACCACTTTCGTCTCATAACGGTCCACTTTCACCGTTCTCTCTATCATACACTACTCACTCTTGATGAAGACCACTTCAATAAAGTGTCGAAACAGAATTCTGTCAGCGAATTTTAACATCATGTGTTTGTTTTTTCTAAAATTTATTTTCATATATATATATATATATATATATATATATATATATATTAATATATACGCACACACACATATATATATATATATATATATATATATATATATACATATATATATATACACAATGTGTATATAACATTGTATATATGATGGCTATTTAGTCATTCTTAAATTCACAATTCAAATTTATTATTTTAAGTTTAAATTACTATCGTCACAACTCGGTATCCAGTGCCCGATTCTAGCCTAGGGTGGTGACTCGTGATGCTTAAGGATAAAACCCTGGTTGCTGAACATTCACTGACATGAAACACGCCATTTTGTCCCTTACTTAAGCTAGAAGGGCGGTCGGAGAGACCCCTTTGATCAATCAGCTGGTCACGTCAAGCTCAGCTCCCTATATGATCATCTCAACCATAATACCCTTACGACAAGCTCCAGCCATTTTTATCATATATGTGCTAGAAGATGATGGCTGGGGAGTCTTAATGCCTTGGGAATTGAAAACTCACCATCAGATAGACTTTAACAGGACGTTAAAGTCTATCTGATGGTGAGGTTTCAATTCTGGAGCTCTGGGGGATGTGTAATACGCCTTCATCACTCTTACTCACATGTTCCCTCTGACCCGGAATCGTTGTACGTTTTAGGGTTCCATCTATGGGTTAAATAGTATAAAATGTGTTTTAAAAATGTGTTTAGAAAAATTGAGTTAAAAATATTGAGTATCCATCAAGAATGAATAAAACAAAACGTCTTCGTCATAAAATAACTCAACAGGGGTTGACAGGCCGTAAAATCCAACTAAGCAACTAATCAACTAACCAAATTTTAGTGGATAGATTCTTGTATAACCTAGCAGATATAGACGTCGATTCTTATTGCGGACGATTGCCTTCTCCTATTTGCTTAACCAAACTAAACTTTGGCATGAACATTCAAATAAAACCAACGCTGATGAGAATGATAGATAGTTACCTATCCCGTTCCTCAAGAATAGGATATGACACAACGTCGCAAGTTGAAGCATCCACTGAGGATCGAACTCACTATTCAGCCCTAAGAGTAACTTAGAAGTAGACCGTGGGGATGGATTTTAGAAAGAAAAAGAAGACGGTGAGGATAGCTAGGAGAAAGAAAAAAGACAGACAGACAGACAGACAGAAAGAAAGAAAGAAAGAAAGAAAGAAAGAAAGAAAGAAAGAAGTAGAATAAAGGGTAGCTAGAAGAATGAATGAAAGAAAGAAAGAAAGAAAGAAGTAGAATGAAGGGTAGATAGAAGAATGAATGAAAGAAAGAAAGAAAGAAAGAAAGAAGCAGAATAAAGGGTAGCAAGAAGAATGAATGAAAGAAAGAAAGAAAGAAAGAAAGAAAGAAGCAGAATAAAGGGTAGCTAGAAGAATGAATGAAAGAAAGAAAGAAAGAAAGAGGCAGAATAAAGGGTAGTTGGAAGAAAGAAAGAAAGAAAGAAAGAAAGAAGGGAACGGCAAAAAGATCAAGACGGGAGGAGGAACGGACATAAGAAAGAAAGAGAGAAAGAAAGTGAGAAAGAAAAAAAGAAAAAAAGAAAGAGACAAGTGGTTTAGAAAATACAAAACGAGGAAAGAATGAAAGAAAGAAAGTGAGAAAGAAAACGGTTACAATATCAAGACAGGAGGAGGGAACAAAACGTTAGAAAGTAAGAAAAAAATCATACAATAAAAGCAATTGATGAGGACAGAAAGTATATGCTAGAGTAACTTGTTAACCATTACACCAGGATAGGACACTTAACGACAATGAGAATGATAATCCGAATGAATATTTAGAAACAATAGAAACTATCGGGCGGCAATTAAGCTAGTTATTCACAAATTCATTTCCACACCAAAAATTTGTTATCGACAAAAAAAAAAAAAAAAAAAAAATAATAATAATCCGCTGCAAAAAATCAAGTAAAATTTGCCGAAAACAATCTCAGTAATTAAAACTTGGGTATCCAAAATTTCAGGATTGCGGGGCTGGTTTCGGTCTGGAATGTTTTGAACTTGCTCACAGAGTCTGTCTGATTTCAAAATGTTATGATAAGTTGGTCTACGGTCTCTATGAGTAGATTTGGAAAAAATATGACCCTACTGGCACACTGATTTTCGCATTTATTATTAGAGTTATATAGTTCCAGAACTTCAGGCAAGAAACAAGGTATTCTCCTCTCATCCCACTTATGAGGGCGTGACACAATGACATTTTTATGTGGGCCCACCCACAATCCGAAGCTCATGGGTGGTAGGCACAAAAATGCGTTTATCCCGTCGGCATTCCCCCTAAAGGGGGCGTCTCAGACACTGGGCCATAAATCCAGCCTTGTCCCTTTAAATCAAGGGGGTAGGTATTGCCTGTGGGATAGACCCCTGGGATCAACGCTGTTAATTTTACTTTGCTGCTCCAGAGGCCGAAGCACTCTGAAGCAGGCTCAAGCCAGAAACAACGTAACGTCTAGATTAACTCGAAAAGTGTCTCATTGGGTTTTGAACAGAAGTAAAAGGTATCTTCTGTAGTTCCTGCCAATGCTTGGTACCACCAGTTTACAACGTTTGTCTGAATGACTACAATGAATAAGAAGGGACGTTGTTAAGTAAGAATGCAAAATAAGCCGCGACACTCAACGCTGCGTAATAACCTTGCGGCACTGATGTGATAAATTCAAAATGGCGTTTCTGTTGGCCATAAATCGGGATGACGCCATTACAGAGAGAAGGAAATAGGGAAAGAGAAGAGAAAATTGGGTGACATTTCTGGTGGGGTCTGCAGACACATTGAAAATAAACTGAGCTAAATGAATCAAAACTGATTCACCGTTTTTTTTTTCTTCTCTTTTCTTTTTTGTATTTTTTAAAGAAAGCTGTCGTATTGATAGTAACAGCCCTTGTTAAGTCTACGAAGGGACACATGGAGATTTTGGATGTAGTGTAAATCCACAAACCATTGAATTAAATTATATTTCTAAAAACACAGAAAATAGGATAGATACTTTTATTAATAAAGAAAAGGGTTTTGTCTTTAAAAAATCATTCAAATTAGAATGTTCAAAGCATGTGGTATATGTAATTCCCTAATTTGGATCCTGCAGGCTCTCTCCTCTCTCTCTCTCTTTCTCTCTCTCCCTATATATATATATATATATATATATATATATATATATATATATATATATATGTGTGTGTGTGTGTGTGTGTGTGTTTGTTTGTGTGTGTGTGAGGTATCCAAAACTTGGTAGTAAGGGATGATTCTAGATGTGATATCTAAGACACACTGTATTATTATTGTATGATCCAGTATGTATAAATACAGTGAATCTTTAAATCACTACAGAGAGCTCAATGTATTATAATCTTTTTAGATTAAATACAGAGCAATATTTATCTATAAAAGGAAGGAAAAGCTCAACACCGATTTTGGTCGAAATACATTTATTATGGAATAACGGTGTTGAGTTTTTCCATCCTTTCAAAGATATATATATATATATATATATATATATATAATATATATATATATATATATATATAGGCAGCAGTTCTTCTTTAAGTCATATTTTGTTGAACTACTACTAAATTCCGTAAAATACTCAGTGACAACACTACCATTTTAGAAAAAGAAACATGTAAACAAAAAGTAAAGATTTTAGAAGCCCTGCATATTAGATATAAAAATCCTAAACTAAACAAAATAAACTTCGATAATAGCACTAATGTTCTAAAATGCCTGTAACTACAATAATAATTTATACAATAATAATAATATTAACAATAATAATAATAGTGCAAACAGTGATAATAATAACAATGATAATAAAACTAATAATAATAGCAACAACAATAAATAGAATAAAAGGCAGTAATAGGAAAAATGATAATTGATCCATCTGTTTATCTTTCTATGTATCAATTAATCAATCTATCAGTTATACACTCGTTAAACATATCGTTCATCTTTAAATCACACGTTTCCGGTTGGGGGTCAAGTGGAGGTTATTACTAGTCAATCATTAACCAAAACAATTAACGTAATTTTTCACTCAACCCTCTACAATTTTGAATCCAACGAATTCCGATTTTAAAATATCTAGCTACAGTACTTACATAATTCCTAGGCTATCCATTAATTATATGACATATCTATCTATCAATCCATCAAGCCAATACAATAAAAGTGTCGTGTCCTTTATTTTCTATTTGGTCTTATTTCATATCAAATTGAGCAAGTCCAAAATCCTTTCTCTCTTCAGCCGACAGTTCTT
>CM042143.1:115427322-115519822 GCA_023376005.1 Doryteuthis pealeii | reverse complement strand
TTTCTTTCATCATTTTCTTTTCCCGTCAGCCATTTTCCTTTGTACCTTCACCTCCAAGCCAATGTCGCTTCTCTTCAGTCCATTGACGTCTTCTTGTTGTCTTTCTGCGCCCTTTTTTTTATTAGGGAACGTGAAGAAGAAGAAGAAGAAGAAGACAGATTTGTGTGTTGATTTCCGGTCGCCTGATAAACAGGAAATTGGCCTTTTCTCAAAAAGACAAAATTTTATCTTATTTTCATTCACTATTTCTTAATTTTCTTTTTCAGATAAATTCATTCTTTTTTTTCCTCTTCCTTTTTTTCCCATTATTTATTCTTTCTTTCTTTCTTTCTTTCTTTTTTCTTTCTTTCTTTCTTTATTTCTTTAAAATCTTTCAAGCAGTTTATCTTTTGCTCTTCTTTTCTTTTTGAGTCATTCATTTCGTCTCCATTTAAAAAAAGATTGTTCTTCTGTTTTATGCGTTTTTATTTTATTTAAACATTAATTTTGTAAATTTCAACATTCTTTCCTTACTTAATTTACTTTTCTTTTAATTTTCTATTTTTATTTCTTCACTCCTCCAGCATTCGGTTATATTTACCAATTTTTCTTTTTTTTTTCTTTTCTTATTTAATTTTCCATTTAGATTTTACTTCTTTCTTTCTTTCTTTCTTTCTTTCTTTCTCTTTCTCTTTCTCTTTATTTCCTTCGTTCTCTTTCTTTCTTCATTTCTCTCTCTCTCTTTCTTTCCTTCTTTCACTCTTTCTTTCTTCATTTCTTTCTTTCTTTACTTTTGTTATTTCTATTTTATCTTTTCTTTCTTCCTGTCATTTTTCTTTCTGTTTTTCTTTCACTCTTTCTTTCTCTCTTTAAATCTATTTCATTTTTTTTACATTCTTTCATTTTTTCTGTCTTTCTATTTTACTTTTCATTTCTCGTTTTTTCTTTTTCTTTTTCTTATTTACTTACTTTCTTCCCTTTTCTTCATTTCTTTCTTTCTATCATATGTTTCTTTTTCCTTTCGTTCTTTTCCTTTTTTTTTTCCTTTTTGTTTACTCTTATTTCTTTCTTTCTTTCTTTCTTTCTTTCTTTCTTTCTTTCTTTCTTTACCTTTGTTTTATATCTTTTTTCATTTTATTTTACTTCTTTCTTTCGTTTAAATTTCTTTCTTTCGTTCTTTCTTTCTTTCGGTCTTTCTTTCTTATGCAATACTTATCTTTCCCTATTTGATTTCAATCTTTTCTCCTATTTTCTTTGATTTATCTAATTGTTCGTTTATTCATTCTTCCATTCATATAGGATTTTCGATCTTATTTTATTTATAACTTTATGTCTTTACTTATTTATTCTGTTAGTTTTTTTTCCGTTTTTCTCTGTCAATCAATTATTTTTTTAATGATCGTTCTTTCCTTCTTCTTTTTTTTTTTCTTATTCTCTTCCGCCACCAAATCAACCTCATTTTCTTTTCTTTCTCTATTTCTTTATTTTTTGTTTCCTTCTTTCTTTCACTTTCTTTCTTTCGTGTTTTCTTTCTTTACCTTTGTCTTTGATCTCTTCATTTTTATTTTTAAATTCTTCTTTATCAAAAATAAAAATATCAACCAATAAATAATTATTTATCTGATGACATTTCTGCATCATTAAATTTTATTATGCAATTGTTAATTTGGTTCAAATTTTTTCTCCCTCCATTTTGTTTTTCTTTTTCTTTTTTTATTTAACTGTTTATTTAATGCAACTGACTTCCGATTTTTCTTGTTTTCATTTATTTTCTATCTTTGTTTTGACGTCATCTTTTTATCGTTTCTCATTTTATTATCCAGAATTAATATATGTAATTATTTTATCTAAATACAATAGGCACATTATATTCCCTAATTGTATTTAATAATTTTCTTATAATAATTTCATTAAGATATTTAGACAACTGTTAGTTTTCCAATAATGGTCAGTGCTGCCCCAGGGTGGGTAAATAAGGTAAAATAAATCCCGTGGTCCCAGGGCACCGTCCCCACAAACAACACCTTCTTCCTTGCCTAAAAGGGACTGGGCCGGGTTTATTACCCGATGCTTGAGACACCTATTAAGGTGAATAACGACCAGGCATTCTTGGTCATTGCATGAGCTTCAGTTAATGCGTGGTTTTCTGTGTAAAAACGAATTTCTGTTAATTTGGACAAGTTGGTGACCAGGAAAATAAATGTCATGACCAGTGAGTTTAATAATTAATTACACCGTTACTACAGCCTTGTACCAGACTTATCTATAATTAGTAAATATCTTATTAATAAAAGGGAACTCGTGAGTATTACACATTAGGTTGAAATTAATTTCCGTATACTTAAAATACGCTGACTCTATATCCAGAAAAAAGACTGTCCTGAATGACTCTGATGGTGAGGCCCCCCCTTTATGGAGTTTTGCGGAATGCAGCCTACATCTTTATTACCATTACTCCCAGGTCCACTCAGACACGGGGTGACTCACAATAAACTCATCTTAAATCAGTGAGTTGTCATTTTTTATTCAACTTGTACAAAATTCTGTGGGTGGATTTTATTTTACATTGACTGTATCCCCTACAGAAGGGTAAGATCGACCTCTAAAAAAGCAGAGATATCCCCTGCGTGAAAATAACCTGCATTTGATGCTGAAGGGCCAGTTCTGGAGATCTGGTGAATGTAGGGTACCCATTTTTGACATTTCTCCCAGGTTCACTCTTATCATCTATAATAATACCTGTTTGGGTCAAGTTGATCTGCTTGAAAGTTATTCATATTCGATGGGACTGAGTCCATAAAACACTTAAGAAAAGAAACAATTACAAAAAAAACATGAATGCAATTCCCTAACATCACGTAACATGGCGTAAAAATCACTCGATCAATCAACTAACCCAGATTAATTATACGAGATAAGTAAATATCTATCTGACTGTCGAGATTAAATGAATGGATATAAGGCAAAGTATATATTCAAGGTGTGTCAAAAAAGTACCAAGTTTAAAACAGTATTTAAAAAGATGGAAATGAAGAATAAATGGAAAGTTATTTTCTTTCAGAATACAAGGGGTGTCAACAATACAAAAAGTGTCGATACTTTTTTGATACAGCTTTATATATATATATATTATATATATATATTATATATATATATATATATATATATAAACCCACACACACACGAGTAGGATATGACAGAAAGTCAATCTTTTTCCAGATGTGAAATCCAAATTTTCTTTTCCCTTGATTGGTTGCCGAACCAAGGTTAAAGCGCCCAGTCTGCCCTACTATTTACCCATAGCTGTTAGGAGATTAGCTGGACTCAAACCTTTCCGAAATATATCAGCGCTATGTTAAATGCAACCAGTTTCGTCTGGGATTTGAATTCGGGTCGCTGTCCATATTTTACAACGATAGCCATTACATCCCGCGCCTCCAAAATGTGTATAATTTACTAGGGAGTGTGATCCTCCCTTTTGTTTGCCTTCATAAGAACATTTCACATAAGTAAGTTAAATTTACAAAATAACTATTTATTTTAGCACACCATTTTGTTATTCTTTTCCGTTTCAGAAATGTTCTTGTTGGCTTGATTTATTATTTGGATGTCTTCGTTGTCAGCGTTTTATAAATTTTCTTCTGAATACATTTTAATTGTAGTTAGCATAGAACTCAAAAAAAGTAAACGAGTATCTCTCGAAGAGTCTTTAAAATGTTTTTTTTCTGTTGATTAGTTTGTTACTTTATTTAATGGCATATCAAACCTATTTAATTCCAAATCTTGATGTTTGTATATATGATTTGAAAGCAAATAGTTTATTCAGAAATGTCTTATTTTGGTTTTACAAACTGTTAGAAATAATTTTCTTTTACTTCATGTGTATTAATAAACTGGTTTGGTTTGGTTGGTTGGGTTTTACGGCATGTAAACCTCTTGGGTTATTTTATGCCAAATACTTTTATTGGTAATTTGGTATTAAAAAATGTTTAATGCCGACAAAGTTTTGAAATAATTTCATTTTTAATGGATGATACAATTTTGTTTATCAACTCATGTTTTCTATTTAACCCATAGATGGGACCCTAAAAGGTACTACCACTCCGGGTCAGAGTGGACCAGGGATCAATGGTGATGAAGGGGTGCTTCACATTCCCCAAACCTCCAAATCTGGAACCTCACCATCAGAGAGAGTTTAACGTAATTCCCAGGACATGTAGACACGCAGCCACCGCCTTCTAGCACCCATATTATAAAAAGGGATTGGGGCTCGCCATAAGGGCAATAGGGTTGGGAAAATCATATGGGTGCTAGGGCTTGACGTGGACAGCCGATTGATCGGAGGGGGCCTCTCCGATCGCCCGCCTAGCCTAAGTAAGGTTCTAAGTGGAGTGTTGCATGTCATGGACTGCTCATCCACCAAGACTCCGTCTTTAAGCATTACGGGTCGCCACCCAAGGCAAACAGGTGTTCCCTTTGAGGGAGTCTTACCCCTCTGCCGAGGTGCAGTCGGTGCATTCTAACGCCCCAGCCGACAGGGAGGATTAATAAACTGGTAGAATTGTTTTCAACTAAATGCGGCTACCCAACGTTGCCTGGGTAGAAGGCAGATGGACATAAAAAAATCCTATTCTATTGATTTGTTTAAATATGAGATTTACAAATTCTGGATATTTTAAAGTAGAATTTCAATGCTATTTTTATGTATATTTTAATTTTAAATCTTCATAATCTTTGCACAAAACGTAGGAACAGGTGATATATAATGTGTATACATATTTACTTTATCGGTAATTGTTTTATTTTTATAGTTTCCTTCGGACATACATATATATACACATCATTCTGACCCCAAATAATCCTAACAAGTACTACCACTCCTAAGCAATTTCTAGAGTTGTAGTCGGCTTATTCTAAAGACTCTCTCTTTTTAAACTCGTAAGTTGGGACACTCGTAAGTCAAGGTAACACTGCAATTATCAACCCATTTGCATGAAATGATAATGACACAAGGTCATTTTTTTAAGGTTCAGAGAGATAAGATTTCTATAAGGTCGTTAACCAGTAAATATTAGTCTATCGTTTTCCCATGGGTGTGTTTTTGAAATCGTTTTCACAGGAGGAATCACCTAATTACTATTGATAAAAATAATAATAGAAATGATCGAAGAGAAAAAGGTGTCAGAATGGCTATATATAATGGTCTATGGCCGGATTGGTTAAGACGACATCCATGGAAAACAAAGTAGAGAAAAGCGACCACCCAGTTAGCTGGGTTTTTAGAATAGGCCGACTGTACCTCAGCAAGATTTATAGTGTGATAGTACTTGCGAGGGTCGCATCTATCGGTCATGGGTTTTTAGGATAGGCCCACTGCACCTCTGCAAAGCTATAGTTGTAATAATAATTAGTATGTCAATCTATGGGCCAGNAAAAAAAACAGGCAGGAGAGAGATGGGTAAAGATAATGTATTAACTGGGTGTTCTGAGTCATTAGTTGGTTATTAACAGGCTCAGTTAGGTAGGTGGGGTTTCTTTCTCGACACTCTTTTTTTTTTTTTTACATCTTCTCTGAGGTTGTTATTGTTGTATAGATTGCGAAATAGTTGTGTCGTTGATAATCATAATCTAATGCTATTAGTCTATTTTGCTACACTCAGGTGATTTAATTGGTTTCAAATATTGTCATATATCGTTAAAAGGTAGAAAACTATTATAAATGGATGATTCGGTCTTCGTACTTTTCTTCACACCGTCTCTGCCCTTAGGTTCATGCATCAATACATCATGTCGAGCAGTTTTGCACGGATATCCATAACAATCTCTCGCCCACATTCTATCATTCTTTCTCCCATGGAGGTCCTCTGGCATGCAGCATCTAGGTATCACGCAGAGTTAGAGTCCAAAATGTATGGGGTCTTGCTGGGCGGCCCACCAATTAAGCCCAAAGATATCATTGTGTTGGCTTTCCACTGGAGAAGTGTCGAAGTACCACCTCACTGTTGTCTTTTTTTTTGGGGGGGCCGGGTTACAGTCCAAGTAGCAGTAATCTACGAGACGCATACGGTCACTTAAACACGCTGAAATCAATGGGTAGCAGCGTGGGTGGATGTTGAGACAACGGTGGACGAACCTAACGTGGGCCGGTGATATCTCCCAAAGATGCTGGGGCGGATGAGCCCCAAAAGTGGGGCCAACGCCCAGGATCAAAACAGTTCAGTCAGGAAACCACTGCTCCTCATTCTCTAAGTCCTGGCGTTTATGGATGCCTTACAAACAGCCACAGAAAAGGTATCGATAAAATCGAGCCATAACCAAACCTGCTTAGGTTCATTACCCGAAATCCTCAACACATAGAATAATAAAAGCATTTGGATTTTGAATTTAATTGATTTTAACTGTGAAAAAAGATTGAATTTCCTTAGAAAGAAAAGATATTCCATTTTGAATTTTGGTATGGTTGGTTGTTGGTTGGTTGGGTTTTTAACGACATATCAACCCCTTGGGGTTATTTTTAATGCCGAAATACTTCATATTGGTTAATTAGGTATTCGAACAATGTATAGGGGGTTTATTGCTGTAATCAAGTTTTTCTGTTTGATAATTTTAACACCAAGAGAGTAAGTTTTGTTTGTTTTGATTTTCATAGGTCTATGAAACTTACAGGCTCTCGGTGATATAGACATGGCCGGTTCTTGTTCAAAAGAGTTTAATATCCTACTTGGGATTTATTTTCCCAATAGTTATGTCATGCTGTCAACATTATAGAACTTCTTCGAAGTGTCGGAGAGGTGTTGTGCATGGTCAATCAAGAATTTGTTTATTGTGTACGCGGGTTCCACATGACATTTAGGTGGAGGTTTCGTTCTGTTTAAAATGAAAGAGCGTTGGGTAATCCTGGTGTGGCCCAATGCGTAGCTGGGTGGGAATTATTACTAGGATTAGGTGTCATTTTTTAATGTGGCTGTAGTTTGTAGAGTTTGTTGTGGGGATTTTTTCATCCCATAATTGCCGCCATTTGATTGTCTATTATTTGCTTGATTTTTGGTTTAAGATACACTGTATGTATTTTTGGTAGTTTTTGTCTGGCCTCCATGTCAGTTGGCAGATTAGCTCAAATAAATACCATGCTATTGATTTGAATTTTTAGAGAAAAACTATTTTATGTCTATTATTAAAATATAATACTTTAAAGATCTGTTTATATTTTTCACGAACGACTGTGGTTGTCGATAAGATCTAGATGAAATTTTTTGTTTTAAATATTTTTTTTACAATAACATTAAGAATATTATAGGAGTAATAGCAATGAAGGAGCTTCAGTACTGGAGCCAACCTATCAGAAACGGGTCAGGGGAATTATACAGAATAAACCTTTTTGGAGTAGGTATATGTTTTCTGCAAGTGAGTATAGTCTCTGCAGTAATCTATTATTCACGACACACACACACACACACACACACACACACACACACGTCTCTCTCTCTCTCTCTCCTCTCTCTCTCTCTCTCTCATCTCTCTCTTCCTCTCTCTCTCGTCTCTCTCTCTCTCTCTCTCTTTCCTCGTATCTATCTCTGTTCTTTTCCTGTCCTCTCTCTGTCTCTCTTGTCTTATCTCTATCTCTGTCTCTGTCTCTCTGTCTCTGCTCTCTATTTTCCTCTTCTGCTGTCTCTCTCCCCATGCACATCACCAGCATCACACACACATCACACAGGTCACACACACACACATATAATATATATTATATATATATATATAATCTATATATATATAGAGAGAGAGAGAGAGGGAGAGGGAAGAGAGGGTGGAAGAGATGGAGAGAAGGAGAGAGAATGTTGGTAAATTAACGCTGAAGAATATACCAGAAAAACTGAAAAAGTACGTTTGACTTATGTAATAATAATAATCTATTTTTCTTAAATACATAATTCATTTTGCGGACCTTCTTTTTTTATTATGATTTTAATTTTTCTCCCGTTGGACCATATTTATATATATATATTAAATATACTATGTGTGGTGTTGTGTGTGTTGTGTGTGTGGTGTGTGTGTAAGGGGACTATTCAGAAAGATCTAAGAAATCACCCAGAAAGTAGATCAAATAGATCTAGAAATTAGAAGCAAGAAAAAAATAATTGAGATTTCTCTCTTAATTCATGTGCCGATTCATCTTTACAAAGGTAAGTGACAAATCTAAAAATTGAAGAAAACATAGGTCTGATTTATATATATATATATATATATATTATATATAATATATATATTATATATATAGAGAGAGAGAGAGAGAGAGAGAGAGAGAGAGAGAGAGGAGACAGAGAGACAGACAGACAGACAGACAGACAGAGACAGAGAGACAGAGATAAAGAGAAAGAGCGTACATCCCTATATATATATATATATATATATCTATATATATATATAGTATATATATATATATATATATATATTATTTTCAATAAACGTATATCTTTTATTTCTATAATCATCTTACTTTTTACACATATTCGCATTCATTCGAAGTGAATTTTTTTTTTTAATTTAGGCATAATCAATTTTTTCAAATTCAAATATATATAACACATTTAAAAGTTGATAGTTTTGAAGTTGAACATTCTAGTTATATTTTAACCTGAAGACGACTGCTCACCTGAGTAAAATTAATACAACTTCGTCTAGACGAGTTAACACTAATTCCCATTAAGCTTTGAGCTTCAGATTTTTTGCGAGTCATACGCCCACCTGAAGATCGGGTGCGTAGAAACTCAGCGTCGCGTGTTTTTGCCATGTTTTAGTTTATACTCTAGATAATTCCTGTACATAGAGCACAATGTTTTTATTGATTTAGACCGTCTTAGCGGTAAATTTTAATCATATGAATATATATATATATATATTGTATGGGAATGTAAAACAATGCGTATTTTCTTTTGTTTCTAAAGGTGCTAGATACTCATTCCCGATAATTTTCGCGCTTGTCACGGGATTTATGGAGAATAGTCAGCCAGGAAAGGGCGCGAAATTCGAAATGACGGAGTCTGTTCGTGTGGCGTGTTGTGGAAGGTACCGGCGGGGCGGATAGTTTTATTGCTAATTTTATACTTAATACATCTGACCTTCTTGACCGACTAAGTAACAAGCGCTGTAGATCACAGCGCGGCCGGACGCGATGTTTTGTTGTGTTTTAAATTCAGTTGTTGTGGTGAAACACCAATAGATTCACAATCTATGAACTTAGCTTGAAATGAAGACACACAGCATAAACACACACCACACACAACACACACACACTTACACATACACGCGCGTGCCACACGCGTTGCGCACGTAATAGCATAAATACTTAGAAGAAGCGTGTGGTGCAATATTTAGAGTCGTATGGAAATGCGACTTCTCGACCCGAGTTCAAATACTGTACGGAAGCTGCTTGCATTTTAACATAGGCGCTAACACCTTGGGAAGAGGGTAAGGCATCTAAACTATCGTCCTCCAGCTATGGTTGTAAATAGTAGGACAAGACTATTACACTATTAACATTCCTTTTGGACTAAAACCTTGAGAAAGGTATTAACCCCTCATCCCCAACTTAGGGGTTAATAGTACCAGACTATTGTTCTTTCTACAGAAATGGCTTTTGCATCCCATTATGGTATAATAGTAAGCAAATTTCACAGATCCATTATAACTGAAAAGTGAATTTGATCCTTTCTAGATACCCTAACTTGCGACCTTCTTCTGGCACATTTCTACCTGTATGAAACGGGTTGGGTAGATACTTACAAGGATGGGTTTTGCATTTAAATAACTATGAAGGTTGATATGCCGTTCGATCCTCACTGGATGCCCCATACTTGCGACCTTCCTGTCACATCCTACCGGAAAGCCCGGCGAAAAAGAGACCGATTTCCTCTTTCTGTCCGTTTGAAAGTCACTCAGATAGAGTTTAACGTCATACCCAGGATATGAAGAGCCTTAGTCACTGCCCTTGTACCACATATATGATAAAAACGATTGGGGCTTGCCATAAGAGCTATAGGGTTTGCGACAATTATATAGTTGCTAGAGCTTGACGTGACCAGCCGATTGATCGGACCTGGCCTTTCAGACAAGCCGTCTAGCCTAAGTAGGGCAATGTGGAGTGTTGCGTGACATGGACTGCTTCAGCCACCTGGATTCCATCCTTAAGCATCATGGGTTACCACTCATGGCTGATATGGGGGTCTTGCCCCTTCGAAGAGTTTCAATCAGTGTAATTCGAAAGTCTTAACCCACAGGGCTAGTTTTTGGGGAGGTCTGAGGAAATTCATGGGTGTATATTATTCACCAACCCTCGCCAAACGAGTTGGATGTGACACAAGATCAATTTCTTAATTGGAGTGAACAGGTTTGAATTCCGAGGGTTTTTTTTTCGCCTAGACTGATTACCAATACAAGGTTAAAAAGCACAGTCTGACCAACCAATAGTTGAAGAGATAGTAGTTGGATGCATACCTTTCCTGAGGGTATTAGCGCTATCTGAAATTTAAACAGTCTCGTCCAGGATTTGAACTCGGGTTGACGAGTCCATTTCCTACGACTCTAACCATTACACCACGCGCCTCCTTTGTAGATTTGTGGGTGTAAATGAAATATTAAAGTTTAGTTTTCGCGTATTTTTCTTTCCTATTTTAATGGATCCGACAAGAATGTTAATTTTCTTTGCAGAACAAGAAACTTGATTGGTGTGTTTTTAAAGAGAATTCTTAGAAATGCTCCGTTCTCTTTCTTTTATTTCTTCGTATAAATCTTCAGAGGCCGCGAAAAACCTGGGCCAAAGTGTCTGCATGTGACGATAAATATAAGATAGAAAAATAACAAGAGTTTGTTTGAAATGAACAGCAGTTGAAACATTTTTTTCAAGAAACAATCCCTTTTGACAAACTGTGAGAAAGTCAGTCTGTCATGTTTTAGCCTGAAAACAGTCAATTCGACAAAATTATTATATTTTTTTTTTTATATTAAAAATATTTTATAAGATTTTTTTTCAACGCTAATTTATGAGAGCAACATTGTGCTCGCATTTTTGGACTAGTATTATCGTAATCGTTTTTAGTATTTTAGCTCAGTCGGTAGAGCGTCCGACAAGGAACCATGAGGTTCCGAGTTCGATACCGACCCTTGCCAAATCAGCGTATCAGTAGCACAGAAATCTATCTGGTAAAGTGAAGAGTTGAGGCTAGGTGTGGCGCTCCACCTGCGACACCAAAACAATCTCCTTGGCTTAGCGCTAGTGAAAAGGGGATAGACGCTCTCGCTGTCTGGCTGATATTAGACCACCCCGACGGCTTTATTTACTTTATCACTAGCAAAATTATACACACTCCGGTCGTAAGTATTTATGTTTTAATGTGATGAAATATATTAAATTTGAATGACTAACGAAATTAAATAAGAACTCATACAAAAATTATATTCAATTATATTTTAATTGATTTCTTAATAAAATCATTCATATGATTGATTTTAATACGTTGGAAAATGAAATACTAATATTAGAGATCAATGACACCAAGTAATTATTTATTGAACTCGGTTTTCTTATAACCAGTATGCAAATTAACCCAACAAAACGTTAGGGAAACCTTTATTACTTAGTGATATATAAGACATATTTGCAAGGATTTTAAACGCATTAATAACATGGGCTGTTTTGAGGCAAATCTTACTCAAATTTTCATAGCAACATCGTTAATAAATAAAATTCATTCTTTTTATATTATAATTTTTGTTTAAGTAAATATTCATTGATAAACTTACGCAATCCCTGATGGTATTGTGACGAAAAGCAGATCAAAGGAAACAAAAGAACGAACCGCAACAAATAAAAACACTAGTGACTAAGATGTATTTTTCATAAGTGTGTTGCGTGATGACGGACAAGCGGCATAAGCATGCTGCTCAGAAACCAAATGGTAGTAATTGCAACCATGAATGTATTTACACTATAATAAATAAAATACAGCTTTACAGAAGTAATTGAACACTTTTTACTTCATTTCCTCGCATACTAACAAAGGATTAACTATATATATATATATTATATAAAATAAATATATAAAGGTATTACATATCTATTAATTTGATGGCAATAGAACAGTCACAACCTTAGGTTTCATACATGCAAAATCGCATGCATTCATATATATATTTCCAACTGAAGTTTGTGAACACCCTGAAATTTGTTTATCTATGTTCATAATAGTTGTTTATTTCCGTATGCGAATACATAAATTCCTTGTGTACATGCAAATCCCTTATATAAAATTCAAACCAGATAATGATCCAAAACAAAGCTCAAAACTGTGTGTTAGAATTATCTTGAATCATATAAGACAATCGCATTTTGCAAATAATGATTTGGTCCCCTTTGTCTCCAAATCTTTCACCAAGTGAACTGTTCTGGGGCGGAATTCATTGTAAAGTTTCGAAAGTAAATGTTCTAGGAATAAGCAATAAGTGTTTAGTCATTCACACTGGCATACCCATGTGCGCAGCTCCCATCTAGCTTATTCTCAAGGTGGCTTGTTAGAGTTCAAAGTGATGTAGCCATACGGAAGCACTGATACAACTACGGTTTGGAAGAATTGCCGCTTTACCTTGCCAGTGAGATCGGATATCCAATTTACAGTTAGGCTCAAATAATTGAAAAATATGGAACTGACTTTCAGTAGAGAATAAAAGTCTTTCTATCTGATTTGTTTTAGATAGGGCTTGTTAAAATTTGTATTATATGGACTTTTCGGACTATTGCCCTCATCTTTTATTATTATACAGGGTAATTGAAAAGTAACTCCGATTAGAAAAAATATCCTTTTTTTTTAAATATGCAGTTACGATTTTCCCAATTCTTTAATGTATGTTCCTTAATATATGGCAATTAAATGTGTTTTTTTTTTTTCCCTCCACATATTTCTATTGTTTTTCCGTGAAGTGCTGAATCATCATTTCCCTGGAAGATGGATGCGTAGTCGTGATCCGCATGAGTGGCCGGCCTGAAGCCCTGATTTAACACACTGCGACTTTTTTCTTTTGAGGTTGGTTGGAGGAGCAAGTCTATTCACGAATCACTTCGCAACCAACATAATTTTACAAGTTACAATAAGGGGATACCAAGAATTTGCTCCGTAGTAATGAATGCTCATGGTGAATTCTTTGATGAAAAGAAATATAAATTTACTGTAATTGACATTAATAATTACTAGAAATATATGCACCCTCAGGTGCAAGTATTTAAGTTTTAATGTAATAAATTATTAGATTAGATTAGAAAGGCTAATGAAACTAAATAAGAATGCAGGTAAAACGATTTGAAACAGGGGGTTATAATCGAAAAAGAGAACAACTGAAACTTACTCTTCCATCACTCCCTTCTTTCATTGCTGAATTTTCCTAATTCAATTATTTAGTTAAAAGAGAAAGTAAAGAATAAAATTACAGTTATTTCTTCATGTTAATCTATATTTTTAGATTTATCCCCTAGAATGTTGCACATATTCATTAAGATAAAACCAAACAATTAGAAATCAATAATACCAAGCACATATTTATCAAAATCAAATGTTTGATAGCAATATGCAAATTAGCCTACCCGTTCACACTGTAAACTGCTATTTTGTTGTATATATAAATACAATTGCATGTTATTCGTATGTAGTATTAATGTAAACAGTATTAATAATGTAAACAATTTTATTAATTGAGGTTTAGATAAAAATAAAAATCATGGATAATGTGACATATTAACTCGACGAATCGTAACATGAGTTGTGATATAGCTACGGTTACAGACAAACCCAAATCTCCATTATAATAGAATTTTATATTAATTTTGATTTAGATTATTGCGCAAGTGCGTGCAAATATAGAAGAAAAAAAGAAGTTATTTCTTTTAAGACATAAAATTTTATTTATTCTTTAAGTTTAGAGGGAAAAATCAATGTTGTCACAAACTTTCGGTTTGTAGTGCGTATATTAAAAATATATTATTGCTTAGCAGTCTATATATATTATTATATAGAAGCATGTCCTGTAGATATACCTCAGTATGATAATTATTATAACGTTTGATATGTTTAATATTCTGTTTAAAAATTAAGAACTATTTCTTAATAGTTCAATTCATGAAATCTATAATAACCTTGATTTAACTGTCTCTCACTCTTTTTCTTTCTTTCCTTTTTTTTCATCGATTGTAACAGATGAGCATAATTGATTTCGCATTGTCTCCCCTTTCTCCTCCCTCTCTCTCTCTCTCTTTCTCCTCCTTTCTTTCTCATCCTTTCTTTCTTATATTTTTTCTGTGCAACGTCCTTTATTTTTTATAACAAAAGCGGAGTTCTTCATAATTTTTGACTAAGTGACGATACGCATAAGAAAAAGAATTCGGCGGATAAGCAACACCAGATAATTAGTATTTACATTTTTGCATTTCATCTTGGACGATTTGGACGGTCTCATTTTTAAACAGAGGGGTGTTGGAAGATGATTACGGTAGTAAGATTAATGAATACCAGTGTTAATATATAGATTGATATCGTCCCTCAAGGTAAATGTTCATTGGTGTTTGAGTATTGTTGTCATAGTAGCTATTTTTTGGATATCCTGGGTATGACGTTAAACTGCATCTAATGGTGAGGTTCCTGTTCTGGACGTCTGGGGAATGTGGACCGCCCCTTTATCATTATTTCTCCCAGGTCCACTTTAACCCGGAGTGGTAGGTCATGTTAGGGTCAGATTTATGGGTTAAATGGAAAATTTGTTTATAAAAAAAATGAGTCAAAAACATTTCTTCCAAACTATCGTTACGAATCTTTCAAAACTTTGCCGGCATTAAATGACACCATAGTTGATATGCCGTAAAACAAACAAACAAACAGACAAACAAACAAACAAACCTATTTTGGAACCTGTGTACATACTGATCAGAATAAAAGCTCGTGCATATAGATATGTGCAAGCATTACGGTTCGTTTGTTTGCAATCACTGCACCAGAGATTGCCATTCAAAGATTGGTCTGTTCAGCCACTCACGCAGTTGCAGATTCTTTTAAAGATGGGCACTACACCATCGTCTTTAATAGACGGAATGACGCCAACTTAACTTTATTTTACTATAGATATGTGAGTGCGTGTGTTTGTGTGAGTGTGCGTGTGCATAGATAGATAGATAGATAGAGAAAGAAAGAGAGAGAGGGAGAAAAATAGGGAGGAACATCATGTATATTTAGGCATTAATGTCATATGTCATATTATCAGACATCTAATTTACGTTCTTTTTGTTCCGAATACGAATATGATAATATGTAAGTGCATGTGTTTGTGTAAGAGTGTCTGAGATAGATAGATAGATAGATAGATAGATAGAAAGAGAGAGAGAGAGAGAGAGAGAGAGAGAGAGAGAGAGAGAGAGAGAGAGAGAGAGAAATAGGGAGGAACATCATGTATATTTTAGGCATTAGATGTCATATGTCAGATTATCAGACAACTAATCTGCCTCCTTTTTGTTCCAATACAAATATGATAATATTCCCACAGCTATACTATGTCACTTTGATACGTTAATTCCTGAAAAAGGTTAAGTAACTTCCATATTCTTTTACGAATTTCACTGATCCAACCCGAAACCAGTCCAGCTCACGAACCAATCAGTCAGACGCCGCATACCACAGAGATTCTATAGACGATTTATTGTTCTCACCGGGTGAACAGCTCTCGAAAAGGCAACACCCCCCCCCCCCCCGCTTAGTTAATTTAGAAAAAACATTGAGAAGTTTATGTGACAGGGTTTGCCGTCGACCATTACTCAATACAAACTTGATTGGTCCTGGGTGGATTAAAATTGCTCTGATGGACACAGGGGTTTCACGAAAGGTAGCAATGGGGTCGATGCTTATTCGGACAAAACAGAAAATAAGTGGCCCTCAACAACGGAAACAAACGAATATATCGCAGGGTCAATAATGTGGGTTTATGGCGTGCGGGTTACGAGAGGTGGAACCCGTGCGAAGGTGCAACAAATATAAGGGAATGCCCACGCGAGAATCGTGCTGACAAGGTTGCACATCGTTCCGCAACACTCTTCGAAATATTTCTCCTCAAAACGATTACTGTTACAAATGCTGAATTATTTGTTTGAGCTGTCAGGAGAAAGATCACGAGTTGAAATTTATCTTAAAATGTCTGAAAATTTGGAGAGAAAAAAAATTGACAATATATTCTCACGGCTTGAATTTCACAAAGAAGTACCATATCAAACAGTTTTCATTTCAATATATATATATATATATATATATATATTATATATATATATATATAATATATATATTAAACAGTTTATATATATATATATTAAACAGTTTATATATATATATATACAATATAAAACAGTATAAAATATATATATAAACAATATCAAATAGTTTTCATTTCCTCGGTCGGTAGACCGTTCGGCTAGAAACCCCAAGGTTCCTAGTTCGATACCCGCCCTCACCAACTCAGCGTATGAGTAACACATGGACCTGTGCGGTAAAGTAAGGAGCTGATGGTAGGTGTGGCGTCCGACCTCAGACGCTAAATAATCTACTTGGTCTAGCGTTAGTGAAAAGGGGATAGACTCCCTCGCTGCATGGCTGATACCGACATTAGGCCGCCCCGACGACTTACTTTATATATATATATATATATAAATACATATATATATATATATATATGACTTTATCAATATATATATATATATATATATATATATATATATATGTGTGTGTGTGTGTGTGTTTGTGTGTGTCTGTGTCTGTGTGTGTCTGTGTGTGTATGATCCAAAGGGAACGTAAGGAACCAATGCAGTTTGGTAACTGTTGCGTCGCAGGAGTTGTGGGTAGCACTGGATATCGGAGTTTTCCTTGTCCTAGATGGCCTGCCATCCAAGGCTAAGGAGCTCCTTCTAACCTATTCACATAAATACAGAAATCTTCAAAATCTAATGGAAACGATTTAGAAACACGTGGAAAGTCGAATTTTTAAATCATAAGTTTTAACGTTCAAGTTTTATTTTCCCATCAAGTAAATTCCTTAATTTTAATTCTTGTTATGCAAACAATAAGGAAATAAACAAAAATTCTGTGGATGCCCGAACAATGAAACCGGTTGGTACTAACAAATTTATATATTTTCTACTACTTTCTGTGTGTCTAGTTTTTGTTCATATCATCTATCTGTCTATGGAGGCGCATTACGTAATTATTATTGTCTTAGATATGAAGACAGGGAATTGAGTTCAAATCCTAGACGAGGATGTTTGTATTTCACATTAAGCTAATATCATTTAGAACGGTTTGTATGAAACTAATATTCAACAATCTATGGGTAAAATAGAAGGGAAGACTGGGCTTCTGAACGCTGGTGCATACACACTCGCTTATGTATATATATATAGGAAGCGCGTGGTGCGATGGTTAAAGTCATGGGAAATGGACTCGTCGCCCCGAGTTCAAATCCTAGATGTGATAATTGCATTTAACTTTGCGCTAATACCATTGGGAAAGGTATTAATCCTACTCTCCCTCCAGCTATGGATAAATAGTAGGGCAGACTGGGCTCTTTAACCTTGGTTAGGTAACCAGTCTAGGAGAAGGAAAACTCTGAATTCAAACCTGTTGAACTCCGCTTAAGAAATTGACCTTGTATCACATCCTGCTCGTGCGGAGAGGTTGGTAAATATATATATATATATATATGTAGAAAGTTTTGTAGAAAAAACAACAAGATGTTTAAAGTTTTGCTGACAGAAATCTGTTTCAACCATATGCGGTCTTTATCAAAGCAACATTATATATTATTTGAAAATTCCGGTACTGATCGAGAGCGTTCTGTGCCTCGTGATTAATGATATATTTATTTCGTTTTTCCGTTTACAATGTTGCTTTGATAAAGACCGCATATGGTTGAAACAGATTTCTGTCAGCAAAACTTTAAACATCTTGTTGCTTTTTCAACAAAAGTTTCTACATATATTGTCGGATTCATATCCATTTTACCTTTCTTAATATATATATATATATATATATATATATATATATATGAGTAGTGGCTTAACTACGATTAATATAAATAAACTCACATTTCATACTAATATCATATCTATTTAATTTTAAATTTTTTTATTTTTTTATTATTATTATTTTATTTTTATTATTACTTTTATTTTTACTTTTGTCCCTTTATTTTTATTTTTATATAATTAACCGTATTAAACCACTCTAAACCTCTATTATTATAACGCCTACGTTCGGTCGTTTTCACATACTCTCTAACCAAACCAAAACCAACCAATAAATAATTTTAATCTTTTTCACTTATTTAACCACACTCACGCCCCGTAATCTACCCTTCATTAAATAACAATTGAAAAAGTAATTCCCAAAATTAATTCACATTTTCTAATACAATAAACAAAAACAGTTTCCGGTGAGTTTTTTTAAATCCATAAACAAGCGTTCATCTATAACGATAAGACCCGTTTAAACAGACATACGTGGTATCAGCTGATATTAATCGAAATCTCGATTAATTCAGTGGATGTAACCCTGACGATTCAGATGATGAAACTCGAGTAGGTTACTTTATATCCATTTCTTAAATATATATATAAATGTGTGTGTTTTCTTTAATTCTAATTAATAGAAAAATACCTTATTCAATTGAGTAACAATGTTGATCAAATATAGCGTATTTTGAAATCTTTATGTACAAGTTTAACTAGGTGAGGGGACAAGTTATAAAATTGTGTGTCTATGTTTTATTGTATTATAAGTTGAGATGATACTAGATTCTACAATTTTTCTTAGTTTTTGCTGTGTATCCTAACTAAAATTTTGGATTCTTTAAAATTAAAAAGGTGGTTGGTTTCTAAAATCTGTTTATTTAATGCATTGTTCAATTGCCCGTTATATATATATATATATATATATATATATATATATATATATATATATATATATATATATATATAGTGTGAGATAGTCACTGTTTCAGTTTTTGCTGGAATGGTGTACCAAAGGCAGTATTATTGGTAGAGTGCTCAATATAAAATAGAGCTGTTATATAATATAATAAGATACATATATAAAGGTTTTTCATATCTATTTATTATTTTTATATATTTATCTTATAATATTATATATATATATATATATATATATATATATATATATATATATATATATATATGTATATATATATATATATAAGAGTTTTATAATTTGCTTGAAGCATTGTGTATATATTGGTTAGGAGGATGATTTAGAAGGCTATCACAATGCAGGTGTAAAGAAAAGAAAAATAATAATACGGTAACAATGGTGTTGTGTGCTAACCTGTATTTTTTAATAATATAAATATAATAATAATAATATAAATTATAATATGTATAATAATACAGGTTAACACACAACACCATTGTTACCGTATTATTATTTTTTTCTTTTCTTTACACCAGCATTGTGATAGTCTTCTAAATCAACCTCCTAACCAATATATATATATATATATATATATATATATATATATATATAAGTGCCACATGCAAGATGTCGCTCGAAGTCAATTTTAAAGCGCAGTAAAGCTGGTTAGAATTTACCTTGTAGACCTTCTTGACGTCAGATTGTTCTATGTGTGTGTATGTGTATGTGTGTGTATGTGTGTGGTGAAAGTTGAGTGTGCTCAAATGTCTGTGAATGCATTCAAAATTGTGTGTGTGAGAGAGAGGGGCGATTTTTGTGCATATATGTGTAAGAAAAAAGATAAAGAAACACAAGCACATAAACACACATGCACACAAGCACACACAAAGAGATGAATAGATTAATAGATACGTAGATAGATAGATAGATAGATAGAGAGAGAGAGAGAGAGAGAGAGAGGGGGGGGCGATGTTTGCGCATATATGTGTAAACAAAAAGATAAAGAAACACAAGCATATACGCGCACACAATCACACACAAAAAGATAGATAGATTAATAGATACGTAGGTAGGTAGATAGATAGATAGATAGATTGATTGATAGATATATAGATAGAGAGAGAGAGAGGGAGAGAGGGAGAGAGAGAGGGGGCGATGTTTGCGCATATATGTGTAACAAAAAAGATAAAGAAATACAAGCACATACACGCACACAATCACACAAAAAGAGATAGATAGATTAATAGATACGTAGGTAGGTAGATAGATAGATAGATAGATTGATAGATATATAGATAGATAGAGAGAGAGAGAGAGAGAGAGAGAGAGAGAGAGAGAGAGAGAGAGAGAGGGGGGGATAATTTAGTCTTAGTGTATGTGTGGACATTTACCTATATGCGTGTGCATATGCGTTAGTGGTTGTGTCTGAAATTTATGATCTATTATGAAAGATGGCTATGGCAGAGGTCAGTCAAAGTCACCAGTGCAAGATGGCACCCGGCAGGGGAGATGTAGAATAATGCGCCAACCACTTCTAGCAACTTTTGCCTTTGGTAATAACATTGAGACACGATGAAATAACGAGTGATAGATAGATAGATATGACACATGATCATAAATAAAAATCATTTTTGAAAAGAACTTCCCCTCACAGTCATAAATTAAAGTCATTTTCCTTTCCTCACATTTTATGATTCTTGCTGGCTTATTCACCCGGTTCCAAAATGCAGATTTTTTAGCCTGATTATATTTTTCTTATAATATATATATATATATACACACACACACACACACATATATATATATATATGTGTGTGTGTGTGGGGGGGGGTGCGTGTGTGTGTGTGTGTGTTGTCTGTGTGACTATGTGTCTGTGTCTGTGTTAGTGTGTGCTTACAATTATATAATTATATATATGTATGTGGGTGTGTCCGCGTGTGTGCATGTATAAATGGACGATATACATAGTCATATATTCCTAATATATACACCTATTGAATCATATATATATATATATATATATATATATATATATATATATATATATGTGTGTGTGTGTGTGTGTGTGTGTGTGTGTGTGTGTGTGTATATGAAAAATGAATGGAAGTGAATCCGACAGTGTGAAAATAAATATTTAGAAAAAACAAACACATGATGTTAAAATTCGCTGACAGAATTCTGTTTCGACCCTTTATTGAAGTGGTTTTCATCAAGAGTCATCATCATACACAACTCGCTCTTGATGAAGACCACTTCAATAAAGGGTCGAAACAGAATTCTGTCAGCAAATTTTAACATCATGTGTTTGTTTTTTTCTAAATATTTATTTCACACTGTCGGATTCACTTCCATTCATTTTTCATATTGTCTTTTGAAAAAACAAAAATACCAGGATTTCTACATCTTATCCGGTGAACATCGTGGTCTACAGTGCTGGGATTTTTGAACTTTTTGATACTTTCTTATACATTTTTATACATATTTACATCAAACTCTTTTGAGTTTTATTTGTGGACTATAATGCTTCTGATTTAATAAAATGAAATAAAATTTATTTTATTTTATTTTCAAAACAAAATACGCATTTTCTAAACTTTAAATTTTTTTTTAATTAAAAAAAAAACAATTCCGGATATAATATTGAACGTTTCATCTGCACCACTTTCACCGTTCTCTCTATCATACACAACTCGCTCTTGATGAAGACCACTTCAATAAAGGGTCGAAACAGATTTCTGTCAGCGAATTTTAACGTGTTTGTTTTTTTCTAATATTTATTTTCATATATATATATATATATATATATATATATATATATATATATATATATATATATATAATATTGTATATATGATGGCTATTTAGTCATTCGTAAATTCACAATTCAAATTTATTACTTTAAATTTAAATTACTATCGTCACAACTCGGTATCTAGTGCCCGATTCTAGCCTTGGGTGGTGACCCGTGATGCTTAAGGATAAAACCCTGGTAGCTGATCATTCACTGACATGCAACACCCCATTTTGTCCCTTACTTAAGCTAGAAGGCTGGTCGGAGAGGCCCCTCTGATCAATCAGCTGGTCACGTCAAGCTCAGGACTCTATATGATCGTCTCAACCCCAATACCCTTACGACAAGCTCCAGCCCTTTGTATCAAATATGTGCTAAACGGTGATGACTGGGGGTCTTAATGCCTTGGGTATGACGTTAAAGTCTATCTGATGGTGAAGTTTCAATTCTGCAGCTCTGGGGGATGTGTAATACGCTTTCATCACCCTTACTCCCAGGTTTCCTCTGACCCGGAGTTGAAGTACCTTTTAGAATTCTATCTATTGATTAAATAGTATAAAATGTGTTTTAAAAATGTGTTTAGAAAAATTGAGTTAAAAATATTGAGTACCCATCAAGCGTGAATATAACAAAACGTCTTCGTCATTAAATAACCCAACAAGGGCTGGTATGCCGTAAAATCCAACTAAGCACCTAACACAATTTTAATGGATAGATTCTTGTATAACCGAGCAGATATAGACGTCGATTCTTATTGTGGACGATTGCCTTCTCCTAGATGTGTTGCCTAACCAAGCTATACTTCAAATAAAAACAACGCCGATGAGAATGATAGGTATTTATCTATCCCGTTCATCAAGACACATGGTCGCAAGTTGAAGCATCCACCCAGGATCGAACTCACTATTCAGCCCAGAGAGTAACTTAGAAGTAGACTGTGGGGATGGATTGGGGAAAGAGAGAAAGAAAAAAAAGAATCCTATTTTTAGAAAGAAAAAAGAAGACGGTGAGAATATCTAGGAGAAAGAAAAAAGACAGACAGACAGACAGAAAGAAAAAGAAAGAAGTAGAATGAAGGGTAGTCTAGAAGAAAGAAAGAAAGAAAGAAAAGAAAAAAGAAAGATAGGGAACGGTAATAGATTCAAGACGGAGGAGGGAACGACATAAGAAAGAAACCAATAAAAGAAAGAAAGAGAGAAAGAAAGTGAGAAAGAAAAAAGAAAAAAGAAAGAGACAAGTGTATTAGAAAATACAAAAAAGAAGAAAGAAATAAAGAAAGACAAAAGGAAACGGTTATAATATCGAGACGGGAGGAGGGAACAAATCGTTAGAAAGAAAGAAAAAATCATACAATAAAAGCAATTGATGAGGACAGAATGATATGCGAGAGTAACTTGTTAAGTTCATTAACACCAGGATAGACACTTAACGACAATGAGAATGGTAATCGAATGAATTTACGAATATTTAGAAACCATCATAACTATGAGGGCAATTAAGCTTAGTTATTCACAAATTCATTTTCCACGCCCAAAAATTTGTTACGGACAACCTCCCCCAAAAAAAAAAACCAATCCGCTGCAAAATCAAGTAAATTACCGAAAACAATCTCAGTAATTAAAACTTGGGTATCCAAAATTTCAGGAATGCAGGGGCTGGTTTTCGGTCTGGAATGTTTTGAACTTGCTCACAGAGTTCTGTCTGATTTCAAAATGGGTATGATAAGTTTGGTCTACGGTTCTATGAGTAGTTTGAAAAAATATGACCCTTACTGACACACTGACTTTCGCATTTAATATTGGTTATATAGGTCCAGAACTTCAGGCAAGAACAATATATTTTCCTCTTATCCCACTTATGAGGGCGTGACACAATGACATTTTTATGTGGGCACACCCACAAGTCGAAGCTCATGGGTGGTTAGGCATCAGAAAATGCGTTGATACCGTCGGCATTCCCCCTCAGGGGGCGCCTCAGACACTGGGCAATAACCCAGCCCTGTCCCTTTAAAATCAAGGGGGTAGGTATTGCCTGTGAAAATAGACCCCTGGGATCAACGCTGTTAATTTTACTTTGCCGCTCCAGAGGCCGAAGCACTCTGAAGCAGGCTCAAACAGAAACAACGTAGACGTCTAGATTTAACTCGAAAAAGTGTCTCATTGGTTTTGAACAGAAGTAAAAGGTATCTTCTGTTTTTCTGCCAATGCTTGGTACCACCAGTTTACAACGTTTTTCTGAATGACTACAAATGAATAAGAAGGGACGTTGTTTAAGTAAGAATGCAAAAATAAGCCGCGACACTCAACGCTGCGTAATAACCTTACGGCACTGATGTGATAAATTTCAAAATGGCGTTCTGTTGGCCATAAATCGGGATGACGCCATTACAGGAGAGAAGGAAATAGGGAAATGAGAAGGAGAAAATTGGGTGACATTTCTGGTGGGTCCTGCAGACATCATGAAAATAAACTGAGCTAAGATGAATCAAGAACTGATTTCACGTTTTTTTTTTCTTCTCTTGTTCTTGTGATGCTGTATTCGTGTTAAAGAAAAGTTGTCGTAGTTGGTAGTTAACAGCCGCTGTTAAGTCTACGAAGGGACACATGGAGTTTTGAATGTAGTGTAAATCCCAAACCCATTTCAATTAAATTATTTTCTAAAAACACAGAAAATAGGAGTAGATCTTTTATTATAAAGAAAGGTTTTATGCTTAAAAATCCATTCAAATAGAATATTAAGTATGTGGTATAGTAATTCCCTAATTTTGGATCCTGCAGGCTCTCCCTCTTTTCCTCTCTCTCTCTCTCTCTCTCTCTGATATATATATATAATATATATATATATATATATATATATATAGTATAGTATACTGGGAGATTTATGTGCTAATTAAAGGTCATGCTAATTGTAATTATTTATAATTAAATGGAATTAGGCGTGCATATCGTTTAAAATGGAAAGCGAAACTAAATCGGAGAAATAATTGGCGCCTTCGCGCATTTCATAACACATTGTTTGACATTCATATATGGATATATATGATATATATATATCTATATTATATATATATATATAATATATATAATATATTATATATTTGTGTGTGTGTGCGTGCGTGTGTGTGAGGTATGCAAAACTTGTAGTAAGGCATGATTCTATATGTGATACGTCTAAGAAACACGTGTATTATTATTGTATGATCCAGTAGTATAAATACAGTGAATCTTTAAGAATCAGTACAGAGAGTCGTGTATATATAATCTTTGTTATGATTTAAATCAAGAGCAATAGTTTATCTTTGAAGGAAGAAAAAGCTTCAACACGTTATTTCCTAATAAGATTTTATTTCGACCAAAATTGGGCTTTATGATATCTAAGTTGATTTATATAGCTCCCCAGAAAATAGTCTCATCAGAGTGGATAATCATCAATAATTTCAACAATAGTTATTGATGATTATACGATCTGATGAGACTTGATTTTAAGGACTTTGTTAATCCATTTAGTGTTAAAGTTTCCTGACGCCATCCTTGCCAGTTAGAAAGGACTTAAAGTAAAAGTAAGTAAGTAAGGTCTTGAGGCTATATAGAATATTTTGGAAGTGAATTAAGTCCTGGTTAGGTATCCTGCGCTAGTTGTCAAAGTGATCTAATCCTATGTTCCGTCGTCCACGAAGGTTAAAGCATAAGTGCGTAGGTATGTACAGAGACAGCCGGTATAAATACAAAGTATCAGCAGCAACCAGACTGCCAGTGGAATTGGCCAATAGGTTGGTCATCGATGGGTTATCGGCGAGTCTATAATGTAGAAGTGGTCAGTTTGACAGATCGTCTTATATCCAAAGAAACGCCAACACTGTCGAAGTTTATAAAGGCCCCCGTATTTTGGTCGAAGATACATCTTATTATGGAATAACAGGTGTTGAGTTTTTCGCAGTCCTTTCAAAGAATATGATATATATATTATAATATATATATTATATATAATGGACTTCTCCCGTCGATTATGCGAGTATTGAGGTTCAGTACACACAAATGAACACCCACACAGGGTTTGTTTATAGTGGTGAATCGTTTGTGTTGGATCCATCCCACGAGCTTTTTTGGCACAGTCGATAGGAAAGAATGGTGGCATCAAAGTGCCACATAACCCAATCAACGAACGACCGTCATGAATTTTTGAATTGCGTAAGTTATCCTCTCTCAGACTGGTTACCTACCCAAGGCTGAAGAGGTCGCCAGTCCTGCCCACTATTAATCCATAGCTGGAGGAGAATTATTATGGATTCAGTACCTTTCCGAAGGGTATTAGCGGCTTGTGAAAATGCCAACACTTGTTAGAATTTGAACTCGAATCGAACGAGGTCCATTTTCATGACTCTATACCACTATACGTCACGCGCCTCCATATATATACTTTATAGGTTAAGGCAGGCTAGTTCTTCTTTAAGTCATATTGTGTTGAACTACTTACTAACGATTCTGCGTAAAATACTCGAATGACAACACTACCATTTTAGAAAGAGAACATGTAAACAAAGCATAATAGATTTTAGAAGGCCTGCGATATTAGATATAGAAATCCTAAACCTAAAACAAAAGTAAAACTCGATAATAGCACTAAGATGTCTAAGAATGCCTTTTATACAATATAATATTAAAATAATATAATATTATCATAAATATAATATGTGGAAATAATGATAATAATAAAGGATAATAAAATAATAATAAATATGGCGACAACAATTAAATAGAATAAAGGCAGTAATAGGAAAAAGATATTGTTCCATCTGTTTATCTTCTATGTATCTATCAATGCTATCTTATCTGTTTAAACATAGTCGTTCATCTTTAATCACCGTTTTCCGGTTGGGGTCCAAGTGAAGGTATTACTGTTATGCTATTGGTTATTAACCAAACGGGTTATGGGTAATTTCCACTCAATCCCCTCGCGATCTTGAACTCTGATTTTAAAAAATAGCTACAGTATTACATAATTTCAATAAGGTTATGCATTTGATTATGTAACATATCTATCTATCTATCTATCCATTCTGTAATACAAATAGAGGTGTCGTTGTCCTTTTTATTTTTTATTTGGTTTAAAATTTCATATCAAATTGAAGTCAAAGTCCAAAATCCTGTTCTCTCTTCAGCCGACAGTTCTACTTTTATTTTCGTTTTATTTAATCTGTCTTTGATAAAATGGATTTGTGTGAAAGTGATAATAGAAAAAATGATAACTGATGCTCTCAGTCTATCTTTTTATCTAATACTGTTATACACTCGTTAACAGGATTATCTTCATCTTTAAATCACACGTTTCCGGTTGGGGTCAAGTGGGGGTTTATTACTAGTATCATTAACCAAAACAATTAACGTAATTTTTTCCACTCAACCTTCTACAATTTTGATCCAGACGAACTCTGATTTAAAAATATCTAGCTACAGTACTTACATAATTCCTAGGCTATCCATTAATCATATAATTAATATCTAGCTACAGTACTTACATAATTCCTAGGCTATCCATTAATTATATTATTAATATCTAGCTACAGTACTTACATAATTCCTAGGCCATCCATTAATACATATTGCATATCTAATCTATCAATCCATCAACCCAATACAATAGAGTTGTCGTGTCCTTTATTTTTTATTTGGTCTTATTTCATATCAAATTGAACAAGATCCAAAATCCTTTCTCTCTTCAGGCCGACAGTTCTACACTTTTATTTTTCGTTTTATTTAATCTTGTCTTTGATAAAATGGATAAGTGTGAATGTGGTTAATAGAAAACATGATAACTGATCCATCAAATCTATCTATCTATCTATCTATCTATCTGTTATTACACTCGTTAAAACTTATCGTTTATCTTGAATCACACGTTTCCGATTGGGGTCAAGTGGAGGTTATTACTAGTCAATCATTAACCAAAACGGTTAAGGTAATTTTTCAACTCAACCCTCTACAATTTTCAATTCAACGAACTTCTGATTAGAAATATCTAGCTACAGTGACTTACAATTCCTAAGGCTATCCACTTATTATCTAGAGCATATCTATCTATCATTCATTCAAGCTAAATACAATGAGTGTCATGTTCTTTATTTTTTATTTTGGTTTTATTTCATATCAATTGAGCAAGCCCAATTCCTTACTGCTCTTCAGCCGACAGTTGTAAGCTTTTATTTTCGTTTTCGTTAATCTGTCTTTGATAAAATGGACCAGTGTGAAAGTGATAATAGAAAAAATGATAACTGGTCCATCAGTCTATCTATCTATCTATCTATTTATCTATCTATCTGTTATACACTCGTTAAACATATCGTTCATCTTTAAATCACACGTTTCCGGTTGGGGTCAAGTGAGGGTTATTACTTGGCAATCATTAACCAAAACGGTTAAGTTATTTTCCACTCAACCCCCGCCCCCGATTTTGAATCTAACGAACTCTGATTCAAAGATTTATAGCTACAGTACTTATATAATTAATAGGCTATCCATGAATTATGTAACATATTTATCTATCTATCCATTTGTAATACAATAGAGGTGTCGTGTCCTTTATTTTCTATTTGGTCTTATTTCATATCAAATTGAACAAGTCCAAAATCCTTTCTCTCTTCAGCCGACAGTTCTACACTTTTATTTTCGTTTTATTTAATCTGTCTTTGATAAAATGGATCAGTATGAAAATGGTAATAGAAAAAATGATAACTGATCCATCAGTCTATCTATCTATCTATCTATCTATCTATCTGTTATACACTCGTTAAACATATCGTTCATCTTTAAATCACACGTTTCCGATTGGAGTCAAGTGGAGGTTATTACTAGTCAATCATTAAACAAAACAATTAACGTAATTTTCCACTCAACCCTCTACAATTTTGAAACCAACGAACTCTGATTTAAAAATATCTAGCTACAGTACTTACATAATTCCTAGGGTATCCATTAATCATATAATTAATATCTAGCTACAGTACTTACATAATTCCTAGGCTATCCATTAATTATATAATTAATATCTAGCTACAGTACTTACATAATTCCTAGGCCATCCATTAATCATATTGCATATCTATCTATCAATCCATCAACCCAATACAATAGAGTTGTCGTGTCCTTTATTTTTTATTTGGTCTTATTTCATATCAAATTGAACAAGTCCAAAATCCTTTCTCTCTTCAGCCGACAGTTCTACGCTTTTATTTTCGTTTTATTTAATCTGTCTTTGATAAAAATGGATTCGTGTGAAAGTGATAATAGAAAAAATGATAACTGATCCATCAGTCTATCTATCTATCTATCTATCTATCTATCTGTTATACACTTGTTAAACATATCGTTCATCTTTAAATCACACGTTTCCGATTGGGGTCAAGTGGAGGTTATTACTAGTCAATCATTAACCAAAACGGTTAAGGTAATTTTCCACTCAACCCTCTACAATTTTGAATCCAACGAACTCTGATTTAGAAATATCTAGCTACAGTACTTACATAATTCCTAGGCTATCCATTAATTATATAACATATCTATCTATCAATCCATCAATCCAATACAACAGAAGTGTCTTGTTCTTTATTTTTTATTTCATATCAAATTGAGCAAGTCCAAAATCCTTTCTCTCTTCAGCCGACAGTTCTACGCTTCTATTTTCGTTTTATTTAATCTGTCTTTGATAAAATGGATTCGTGTGAAAGTGATAATAGAAAAAATGATAACTGATCCATCAGTCTATCTATCTATCTATCTATCTATCTGTTATACACTCGTTAAACATATCGTTCATCTTTAAATCACACGTTTCCGGTTGGGGGTCATGTGGAGGTTATTACTAGTCAATCAATAATCAAAACAATTAACGTAATTTTCCACTCAACCCTCTACAATTTTGAATCAAACGAACACTGATTTAAAAATATCTAGCTACCGTACTTACATAATTCCTAGGCTATCCATTAATTATATAACATATCTATCTATCAATCCATCAATCCAATACAACAGAAGTGTTGTGTCCTTTATTTTTTATTTGGTTTTATTTCATATCAATTGAGCAAGTCCCAAAATCCTTTCTCTCTTCAGCGCCGACGTTTCTTCGCTTTTACTTTTATTTTATTTAATCTGTCTTGATAAATGGATTTGGTGAAAGTGATAATAGAAAAAATGATAACTGTACGAAAAAAAAACATCAAATACAACGCACTAAAACAGATAGAAAGGAAAGAAAGAAAATGAAAGAAATGTTAAGAATCAGCTGAAATAAAATACGGTTTCTATTACTCTTGTGTTCCGGTTATTTATCACGAAGCGTTATTCAATCACTTTTTACAATGTTTCACGACTCTTATCTTCTTGGAGCGCTTAATTAGAAGAACAAAGTAGGAAGCTGATAGGAAATCCCGATCTTTTACATTTTCAAACACAAAAAATAGGAAGAAAAAATCGAAACTGAAATTTTAAGAAAATGAATTAAATCTTAACAGAAACAGCGGATCTCTTTGTCGTGTAACTTTTTTTTTAATTTTTATTTCTCTTTTTCTTCAATGTCTTTCTGCAAAAGACAAAGAATCTTCTTTCTCAGCAGTTATTTAGTTTATTTTTAGAAGTTCCTTGTCAGTATTTGTATGCGTTCGTTCATTATTCACTGTTTCGCTTTCTCATTTCTTTACAATTTCATTAATTATCTATCTATCACAATATTCTATCTATCTATCTATCATCTATCTATCTATCTATCTATCTATTTGTAGATCTTAGTCTATTCGGCCTCCTTCTTCTTTCTGTGTGTCTGTCTGTCTTTTCTTTATACTATAATATATATATAAATATATATATATATATATTGATATATACAGTATATATATATTATATATGTATTATATCATATATATATATATGTGTGGTGTGTGTGTGTGTGTGTGTGTGTGTGTGTGTGTGTGTGTGGGTATAATAGTCTTTTTCAATCTATTTTCCTTCTATTTACTTTATCCATATAAGATATTTCATTCTTTTATCTATCTCTATTAGACTAGCTACTTCTAGCTAGCTAGCTAGCTATCTAGCTATCAATTATTATCTCTTTTTTCTTTCTTTCTCTCTCTCTACTTTCTCATCTCTCGATCTATATATATATATATATAATATATATATATATATTATATATATATATATATATATATATCAGTCATTTTGCATCTATCTATCTCTCTGTCTGTCTGCTGTGTCAATTCTTTTTTAAAATTCATTGTGTTTAGTAATATATACATTCTTCTTTAATTTTATACATTGATTAAATGGATTGTTTTCTTTAGTTTTTCTCTCTCCTTTCTTCCAAGATTATTCAACTCTACTCTCAGCGGTATTTTCCTCGTTACAAGTTTATTCCATTCCATTTCTTTCTTTGATTTTCTTTTAAAATTATTTCAGACCCCTTTTTCTCTGTTTTTACTTTAAAAGAAAGAATAAACTAATGAAGAATAGAGAGAAAGATAAAGAAACAAAGAAATAATTTATCTGAATGAAAAAGAAAAAAAATCGATTTTACTAAGAAAGTACAAGCTTTTGCTCAGAAAATAGAAGATTTTGCTCAGAAATTTGAAGATTTTGTAAGAGAATTGTAGATTTTGCTAAGAAAGTAGTAGCCTTTGCTAAAAAAAAAAAATATTTGATTTTACTGAGGAATACTTTGCAAGGACACAATAATGGATTTGCTTAGAAAATAGTAGTTTTTTTCTTAATAAATTAGTAGCTCTTACAAGAATATAAGATTGCGCTAGGAAAATAGTATCTTTTGCTAAGAAAATATAAGATTGCTCTAAGAAAATAGTATCTTTTGCTAAGAAATATAAGATTGCGCTAGAAAATAGTATCTTTTGCTAAGAAAAATATAAGATTGGCGCTAAGAAAATAGTATTGCGCCCTAAGAAAATAGTACTTTTGCTAAGAAATATATAAGATTGCGCTAGAAATAGTAGTCTTTTGCTAAGAAAATGTAAGATTGCGCTAAGAAAATAGTATCTTTTGCTAAGAAAATGCTAAGAATTGCGCTAAGAAAAAGATACTATTTTGCTCAGAAAATATAAGATTGCGCTGAGAAAATAGTATCTTTTGCTTAGAAAATATAAGATTGCACTAAGAAAATAGTATCTTTTGCTAAGGAAATATAAGATTGCGCTAAGAAAATAGTATCTTTTGCTAAGAAATATAAGATTGCGCTAAGAAAATAGTATCTTTTGCTAAGAAAATATAAATTGCGCTAAGAAAATAGATCTATTTTGCTCAGAATATAAGATTGCGCTGAGAAAATAGTATCTTTTGCTTAGAAAATATAAGATTGCACTAAGAAAATAGTATCTTTTGCTTAGAAAATATAAGATTGCACTAGAAAATAGTATCTTTTTGCTTAGAAAATATAAGATTGCACTAAGAAAATAGTATCTTTTGCTTAGAAAATATAAGATTGCACTAAGAAATAGTATCTTTTGCTAAGAAAATATAAGATTGCGCTAAGAAAATAGTATCTTTTGCTTAGAAAATTAAGATTGCGCTAAGAAAATAGTATCTTTTGCTAAGAAAATATAAGATTGCGCTAAGAAAATAGATACTATTTTGCTCAGAAAATATAAGATTGCGCTGAGAAATAGTATCTTTTGCTTAGAAAATATAAGATTGCGCTAAGAAAATAGTATCTTTTGCTAAGAAAATATAAAGATTGCACTAAGAAATAGTATCTTTTGCTAAGAAAATATAAGATTGCGCTAAGAAAATAGATACTATTTTGCTCAGAAAATATAAGATTGCGCTGAGAAAATAGCATCTTTTGCTAGAAAATATAAGATAAGAAAATAGTATCTTTTGCTAAGAAAATATAAGATTGCACTAAGAAAATAGAAGAAAATATAAGATTGCGCTAAGAAAATAGATACTATTTTGCTCAGAAAATATAAGATTGCGCTGAGAAAATAGTATCTTTTGCTTAGAAAATATAAGATTGCACTAAGAAAATAGTAGAAAATAGTATCTTTTGCTAAGAAAATATAAGATTGCGCTAGAAAATAGTATCTTTGCTAAGAAATATAAGATTGCGCTAAGAAAATAGTATCTTTTGCTAAGAAAATATAAGATTGCGCTAAGAAAATAGATACTATTTGCTCAGAAAATATAAGATTGCGCTGAGAAAATAGTATCTTTTGCTTAGAAAATATAAGATTGCACTAAGAAAATAGTATCTTTTGCTAAGGAAATATAAGATTGCGCTAAGAAAATAGTATCTTTTGCTAAGAAAATATAAGATTGCGCTAAGAAAATAGTATCTTTGCTAAGAAAATATAAGATTGCCTAAGAAAATAGTATCTTTTGCTAGAAAATATAAGATTGTCCTAAGAAAATAGTATCTTTTGCTAAGAAAATATAAGATTGCGCTAGAAAATAGTATTTTTGCTAAGAAATATAAGATTGCGCTAAGAAAATAGATACTATTTTGCTCAGAAAATATAAGATTGCGCTGAGAAAATAGTATCTTTTGCTTAGAAAATATAAGATTGCACTAAGAAAATAGTATCTTTTGCTAAGGAAATATAAATTGCGCTAAGAAAAATAGTATCTTTGGCTTAGAAAATATAAGATTGCGCTAAGAAAATAGTATCTTTTGCTAAGAAAATATAAGATTGCGCTAAGAAATAGATACTATTTTGCTCAGAAAATATAGATTGCGCTGAGAAAATAGTATCTTTTGCTTAGAAAATATAAGATTGCACTAAGAAAATAGTATCTTTTGCTAAGAAATATAAGATTGCGCTAAGAAAATAGTATCTTTTGCTAAGAAAATATAAGATTGCTCTAAGAAAATAGTATCTTTTGCTAAGAAAATATAAGATTGTCCTAAGAAAATAGATACTATTTTGCTCAGAAAATATAAGATTGCACTAAGAAAATAGTATCTTTTGCTAAGGAAATATAAGATTGCGCTAAGAAAATAGTATCTTTTCCTAAGAAAATATAAGATTGCACTAAGAAAATAGTATCTTTTGCTAAGAAAATATAAGATTGCGCTAAGAAAATAGTATCTTTTGCTAAGAAACTAGTTGCTTTTACTAAGGGCAATAGTAGGTTTTGCAAAGAACTACAAGAGCTTTTGCTATTACTAAGAATAATTGTAGATTTTGCTAAGAAAAAAGCGGCTTTTGCTTGGAAAATAAAAGTTGTTCTCTTTTTCTTTCATCACTCGATTGTCATGTTTTCTTTTTTGTACTCAATGATTCTATGTCTTTCTTGCTATGGACTTCGCTTTCTTTTCTTTTTTTTCTTTCTTTTATTGTATTGTCTTTCTTTTCACCTATTTGATTCTGTAGAACTTCCTGAAACGTTTCGTTACTTTGGAAACCCATACATTATTTTATCATTATCATTGTTGTTTCCTTTTTCCTTTTTTCTTTTTTCTTTTTTCTGGTGGGGGTTACATTACTTTACCCGATTTGCCTTTTTCTTTCATCATTTTCTTTTCCCGTCAACCATTTTCCTTTGTACCTTCACCTCCAAGCCAATGCCGCTTCTCTTCAGTCCATTGACGTCTTCTTGTTGTCTTTCTGCGCCCTTTTTTTTTATTAGGGAACGTGAAGAAAAAGAAGAAGAAGACAGATTTGTGTGTTGATTTCCGGTCGCCTGATAAACAGGAAATTGGCCTTTTCTCAAAAAGACAAAATTTTATCTTATTTTCATTCACTATTTCTTAATTTTCTTTTTCAGATAAATTCATTCTTTTTTTCCACTTCTTTTTTTTTCTTCCATTATTTATTCTTTCTTTCTTTCTTTAAAATCTTTCAAGCAATTTATCTTTTTCTTTTTTTTTCTTTTTGAGTAATTCATTTCGTCTCCATTTTTAAAAATTTGTTTTGTTTTATGCGTTTTTATTTTATTTAAATGTTAATTTTTTAAATTTCAATATTCTTTCCTTACTTAATTTATTTTCTTTTAATTTTCTATTATTATTTATTCACTCCTTCAGTATTCGGTTACACTTACCATTTTTTTTCTTTTCTTATTTAATTTTCCACTTAGATTTTACTTCTTTCTTTCTTTCTTTCTTTCTTTTTTTCTTCTTCTTTCTCTCTCTCTCTCTCTCTCTCTCTCTCTTCTCTCTCTCTCTCTCTTCTCTCTCTTTCTTTCATTCTTTCTGTTTTTTTCTTCATTTCTTTCTCTCTTTACTTTTGTTATTTCTATTTTTTCTTTTTCCTATCTTTTCCTTATTTTTCTTTCTGTTTTTCTTTCACTCTTTATTTCTACTTTACATCTTTCTCTTTCTTTCTATCTTTAAATCGATTTTATTTTTATTTTATTTCCCTTTTTTATGTATTTCTATTTTACTTTTTAATTCTGTTTTTTTTTTTCTCTCATTTACTTACTTTATTCCTTTCTTCATTTCTTTCTTTCTATGTTTTTTCTTTTTCCTTTCGTTCTTTTCCTTTCTTTTTTTTACTCTTCTTTCTTTCTTTCTTTCTTTCTTTCTTTACGTTTGTTTTTCTATCCTTCATTTTATTTTACTTCTTTCTTTCCTTTAAATTTCATTCTTTCGTTCTTTCTTTCTTTCTTTCTTATGCAATACTTATCTTTCCCTATTTGATTTCATTCTTTTCTTATATTTTCCTTGATTTATCTAATTGTTCGTTTATTCATTCTTCCATTCATATAGGATTTTCGATCTTATTTTATTTATACTTTATGTCTTTACTTATTTATCCTGTTAGTTTTTTTTTTTCGTTTTTCTCTGTTGATCAATTATTTTTTTAATGATCGTTCTTTCCTTCTTTTTTTTCTTTCTCATTCTCTTCGGCCACCAAATCAACTTCATTTCCTTTTCTTTCTCTATTTCTTTATTTTATCTTTCCCTCTTTCTTTCAATTTCTTTCTTTCGTGTTTTCTTTCTTTACATTTGTCTTTGATCTCTTCATTTTTATTTTTAAATTCTTCTTTATCAAAAATAAAAATATCAACCAATAAATAATTATTTATCTGATGACATTTCTGCATCATTAAATTTTATTATGCAATTGTTAATTTGGTTCAAATTTTTTCTCCCTCCATTTTGGTTTTCTTTTTCTTTTTTTATTTAACTGTTTATTTAATGCAACTGACTTCCGATTTTTCTTGTTTTCATTTATTTTCTATCTTTGTTTTGACGTCATCTTTTTATCGTTTCGTATTTTATTATCCAGAATTAATCTATGTAATTATTTTATCTAAATACAATAGGCACATTATATTCCCTAATTGTATTTAATAATTTTCTTATAATAATTTCATTAAGATATTTAGACAACTGTTAGTTTTCCAATAATGGTCAGTGCTGCCCCAGGGTGGGTAAATAAGGTAAAATAAATCCCGTGGTCCCAGGGCACCGTCCCCACAAACAACACCTTCTTCCTTGCCTAAAAGGGACTGGGCCGGGTTTATTTCCCGGTGCTTGAGACGCCTATCGAGGTGAATAACGACCAGGCATGTTTGCATTGGCCATTGCATGAGCTTCAGTTAATGCGTGGGTTTCCGCGTAAAAGAAAATTTCTGTTATTTCGGCCAAGTTGGAGACCAGGAAAATAAATGCCATGACCAGTGAGTTTAATCATTAATTACGCCGTTACTACAGCCTTGTAACAGACTTATCTATAATTAGTAAATATCTGATTAATAACGCATAAATAAAAAAAGGGAACTCGTGAGTATTACACATTAGGTTGAAATAAATTACCGGATCCTTGTTTGTGATACTTAAAATACGCTGACTCTATATCTAGAGATAAAAACTGACCTGAATGACTCTGATGGTGAGGCGCCCCTTTCTGGGGTTTTACGGAATGCAGCCTACATCTTTATTACCATTACCCCCAGGTCCACTCAGACACGGAGTGACTCACAATTAGCTCATCTTAAATCAGTGAGTTGTAATTTTTTTCAACTTGTACAAAATTATGTGGGTGGATCTTATTTTACATTGACTGTATCCCCTACAGAAGAGTAAGAACGACCTCTAAAAACGCAGAGATCTACTGTGCATGAAAATAACCTGCATCTGATGCTGAAGGGCCAGTTCTGGAGATCTGTTGAATGTGGGGTACCCTTTTTTGCCATTACTCATAGGTACACTTTATCCTCTATATAATATACCTGTTTGGGTCAAGTTGATTCTACTTAAAAGTTTATTCATATTCGATGGGGACTGAGTCCATAAAACACTTAAAAAAGAAACAATTACAAAAAAAAAAAAAACATGAATGCAATTCCCTAACATCACGAGAGAGAATAATCCTAGACATTTGACATGGCGTAAAACTTAATAGACCAATCAACTAACCCAGATTAATTATACGAGATAAATAGATATCTATCCGACTGTCGAGATTACATGAATGGATATAAGGGAAAGTATATATACAAGGTGTGTCAAAAAAGTACCAAGTTTAAAACTGTATTTACCAAAATAGTAATGAAAAATGAATGGAACGTCATTTTCTTTCAGAATACAAGGTGTGTCAAAAATACAAAAATTTTCGAACCTTTTTTTTGATACAGCTTATATATATATATATATATATATATAATATATATATATATATATATATAGTGTGTGTGTGTGTGTGTGTGGGTGTGTGTGTGTGTGTGTGTATGTATAAACCCACACACACGAGTAGGATATGACAGAAAGTCAATCTTTTAAGCGGGGTTTGCCGATTTTTCTTTCACCTTGCTTGGTTGCCGAAACAAGGTTAAAGCGCTCAGTCTGCCCTAATATTTACCCATAGCTGTTGGGAGATTAGCTGGACTCAAACCTTCCGAAATATATTAGCGCTATTTAAAATGCAACGACCTTCGTCTGGGATTTGATCTCGGGTCGCTGACCATATCTTACACACGATAGATATTACACCCCGCGCCACCAAAATGTGTATAATTTACTAGGGGGTGTGATCCTCCCTTTTGTTTGCCTTCATAAGAACCTTTCATATAAGTAAGTTAAATTTACAAAATAATTATTTATTTTAGCACACCATTTTGTTATTCTTTTTCGTTTCAGAAATGTTCTTGTTGGCTTGATTCATTATTTGGGTGTTTTCATTGTCAGCGTTTTATAAATTTTCTTCTAAATACATTTTAATTGTATCTAGTATAGAACTCAAATAAAAGTAAACTCGAAGAGAATTTAAATGACTTTCTGTTGATTAGTTGGTTATTTTATTTAATGACATATCAAACATATTTAATTCCAAATCTTGATTATTGTATATATTATTTGAAAGCAAATAATTTGGTTTTAAAAACTGTTAGAAATAATTTTCTTTCACTTCATGTGTATTAATAAACTGGTAGAATTATTTTCAACTAGAAGCAGCTACTCAACGTTGTCAGGGTAGAGGGTGGGCATGTTACATAATCTATGCGGTTGCATAAGATTATTGTCGGTCCCCTGTAATTCTGAGGGGATGACCCTTTTCATGGAAAATTACAGAAGCCCGCCAAAATACGTGAAGTCACGTGGGATCTGTTCGGTCGCCAGTTTTCAGTTAGACGTCAGGCAGAGAAGTCGACCATTTTAGGTCCTGCCTAAAACTGGAACTCACGCGTGCTATGTTAGTCAGATATTTAGTTACATGATATGTATAATTAAGGAAATAAAAGTTTGTATAAATAATATGTTCTTGTGGTTGATGAATGTCTTGGTAACAAGACTAAGAAATGAATCCAGGACGACCAGCCAGCAGGAACATAGCAATAGAAAACCAGACCTTAGGAGATCCGAGATCCGAGACGCTAGACTAGACCAAGTCAAGATGTTAGAAGAGAGAACCAAAGCCGGCCAGAAGAAAATATGACCAGAGATAAGAATTTAAGAAAGGGTATACAACAGACGTAAAAAATATTAGTATATTGATTTGTGTATTTTTGAGATTTACAAATGCTGGACATTTTGAAGTAGAATTTCAATGCTATTTTTATGTATATTTTAATATTTAATCTTGATAATTTTTGCACAAAACGTAGGAACAGGTATTATTTAATGTGTATACATATTTACTTTGTCGTTAATTGTTTTATTTTTATAGTTTCCTCCGAACATACATATGTATACACACCAACTCCTTTTATATATATATATGGATAGATAACTGGCAAACAAATCTATTTGACTGATATTTCACCCGAAAATAAGACCCTAACAAGTACTACCACTCCTAAGCAATTTCTATAGTTGCAGTCGGCTTATTCTAAAGACCCCTGATCAATAGATGGAACCCTAATTACGATTAAAACTTAGCCCTTTGCAGAGGAGCAGTGGGCCTATCCTAAAAACCCTTGACCTATAGATGCGGCCCTCACAAGTACTATCACACCTTAATCATTTGCTGAGGTACAGTCGGCCTATTCTAAACACCCAGCTGACTGGGTGGGCGCTTTCTCTACTTTGTTTTCCATGGATGTCGTCTTAACCAATCCGACCACGGAAGACCATATCTATAGCCATTCTGACACCTTTTCTTCTTCGATCATTTCTGATTATTATTATTATTAATAGTAATTAAGCTGATTCATCTTGTGAAAACGATTTCAAAACACACATGGGGAAAGCATGGGCTAATATTGACAGGTTAACGACCTTGTGGAAATCTTATCTCTCTGAACCTTAAAAAATGACTTTGTGTCATATCATATTCATGCGAATGGGTTGGTAATTGCAGTGATTAAGGTGATTCATCTTGACTTACGAGTGTTCCAGCTTATGAGTTTTCCAAGTCACGAGTTGTTACTCAGTCGATTTTTTTCTGTGTTGGGAGCTAAAACTTTAACTAAGAGCGAGCTTCAGATACGCTTATTATATATATATAAGTTCACTAAAAACATTTAAGTTTACATTTTAATTACATCCACGAAAAATATTATTTACAAAAAAAGACAAAACAAAAAAAAAACATATTACAGCACATAATTCATTACATTCTATGTTATTTTTGTATACAATATAGTGCTATCTTTTCTATTTAAATATAGCGTAACTAAAAAAAGCTGTTTTTGGTGGGACTGAAACAGATTAATGGTATTTCAGTTTATTTCAATGGCGAAAATTGATTTGATATACGTGTAACTTGAGTTACAAGTGAAACGAATTAAACCCGTAAGTCAAGGTACAACTGCATTAATTCGCTGAAAATTCTTCAAACTTTAGCAAAATCGACCTCAGAAAAGTTTATTGTGAATAAAATACATGTTTTAATTCGAACTTGTGTATATTCATGTTTTATATGCCAGTGAGACGCGTGGTTTAATTTTTATCGTCGAATGAAATGGACTCTGGACGAGACTACTTGCATTATACATAGAATGGGAAAAATATGAATCCAACTATTCTTCAAACAAAAAAATATAGATTTGATTTGTGTATGTGTGTGTGGGGGGAGGGTATCGAAATAATGGCAATTCAGTTTATTTCAATGGGGAAAGTTTATTTTATATACGAAGAAAGTGAGATATGATCGAAACGAATTAAAGAAGTCAAGGTACGACTGTACATAAAATTCCACTCAAAATCTGTCTCTGTTCGAAAACAAAATTTCTTTTTTCTCTGAAATTTTTTGGATGAGGCTTGATAATTAGTATTATTTGTATTATTTGGACTATTGTCCTCATCTTCATTGTTGTCTGTAGAATGTTTCAGAGTCCGAGTAGCTTCCCGAGTCCGACGAGTGATACATGAAAAAGGCCGGAGGACACATGAAGTATCTGTTTGAAAATGTCAACATGGAGGATATTCTCTCCTTTTTGACGGAAACAACAATATACCAGGGAATATAGATATGAAACAAATCAATACCATACAACATAATCCCCAATAATGTTAACACATTGTTAAAACCAATTACTAAAAGTATATACATAAATACACAATATGTATTACATCATAACCGGTAGGCATGACATAACCCCGGACGGGTTGATATGCCGTTAAAACCAATAAACAAACAACATCGGCCGAGAAGTTGTACAGATAATAATGAAGATGAGGATAATAGTCCGAATAATACAAATAATACTAAAATTTCTTTTATTCGGGGTTACTTTTAACTGGACAGAAATGAACTAAAGAGGAATGAGAATTTCCTGTTTTTGGCATGTGAACCGTTTTTAAAAAAACAGATCAGATCATACAGTTTTGTATTCATTGATAATAGCAAATCTCATCAGCTGAATAAGCGGATCTTTTGGAAAGGTATCGATTGCAATGAGTAGGCAGAAAGGTGCTAGAAACAAGATACAAAGGGACACAATAGTGAATCCCTGAATATTCGGTGGCGAAAGGATTGAAATCAAACAGTTTATGTCTGGATGGTTGCTATCAGGTTTCTGTGATATTAACTATTCGATGGTCAAAATCATTAACACCTTGAAACTTGAAAAACAAAACAAAACAAAAATTGGAGAGAGTACAAAAAAGAAAAGGAAAATGTGAAAGAAAATGAAAAGCCACAATGAAAAAGTTAAGAAAGGAGAAAGATAATTAAGGGAAAGTGATAACATTGAAAAATGATAAAGAAAAAATGAATAGAAAGAAATGGAAAATATCAAAAGAAAGAAAGAAAGAAAGAAAGAAAGAAAGAAAATTACATTGATTTTTTTAAGTTCAAATCAAATGTTATAGATGAAAAGAGAGAGAGAAAGAAACAAACAATCAAATTTCACATTTATCTTAATTAAAATCAAATATTAATGATAGGAAGGAAAGAAAGAAGGAAAGAAAGAAAGAAAGAAAGAAAGAGGAGCATATGAAAAGAAAGAAGAATAAAATAAATAACGAGAGAAAGAAAGAAACAAATAAACAGATTACACTGGTTATTTTAAATCCAAAGATTAGAAGATTATCCATGAAAAAAAGAAGAAACATTTTTATGTACTTTTGTTCTCTTCCTTTTTGCTAATCATTCTAACCATCCTCTCTCACTAACCCCTTTCTCCCTCCCCTCTCTCCCCTCTCTCCCCCTCTCTCTCTCCTCCCTCTCTCCCCCTCTCTCTCTCTCTCTCTCTCTCTCTCTCTCTCTCTCTCTCTCTCTCTCTTTCTTGTGGCATACTCTTTATTTTGTTTCGTTTTGTTTTTACTTTCTGTTTGCTTGTTTCTTTCTTTTCCTTCTTACTTATTATGAATTTTCTTTCTTTCTTTCTTTCTTTCTTTCTTTCTTTATTCTTTTAAATTTATACTTAATTATTTTTTATTACTTTTCTGCTTGTAAAATGGATATTTGCTTAACTCCTTAATTCTTTCAATATTTTTATATTCACTTTTTGCATCTTTATTACATCAAGTAAGATTATCTCCCCTTTCAATATATTTTATTTAAAAAAACCTCCATCAAATTTCCTTATTTATACAAGGGGCCAGTTTATCTGACTTGCTGTCTAGGCAATATCAACGTTCCTGGTCCTGGCTGATACCAGTCCTTGCCAACCAAGCGCCTGAGTAGCACAGATTGGATAATCTGCTCTGTGCAGTAAGGCGGGGAGCTGATGGTACGTTTGGCGCTCAACTCAGCAAAAATAATTTTCCCAGTCTAGCGCAAACGAAAATGGCATAGACTCTCCAACTGCCCGGTTCATACCGACAATAGGCCACTCCGTCGACCTTTTAATACTAGGCACTGCCATAATGTTATCTGCTTTTCATTTTATAAACGAATTAAATTAAACAAATCGATTATTAAGGTCAAATCAATTATTCAAGGTCAATATTTTGCACCCTAAAAATAAGGAGGGTGTCAAAGTTCAGTGACATATAAAAAATCAGAAGGTTTTGAAATAAAATTGAAAACTGATGCATTATAAAATTAATTCATTGATAAATCAATACTGAAAATCTCATTAAAATCGGATAATTCCATGATTTTCTTTTTCAATCGGAGGGAGTAAATTTATTTTGTAAAATACAGATTTTACGCTATCTTTGGTAGTGTCTATTTTATACTTTCTTTAAATATGTAGCGTTCCTATTATTTATCTCTTCCTTTTAATGTTCAATTTCATTTCTTTCGCTTTTTTTTATTTTCCATATTTTCTTCTTTTCGCAATCAATTCATTTATATATTTCATTGCATAATCTTTTCTCTTCTTTTATTTGTCTACTTTTTTGTTTCTTTTCTTCTTTCTTGTTTTTTTCCCTTTTATTCGTCCAGTTCTTCAAGCCGAGAAATTCACTTTTTCAACCTGCTAAGTCCAGTAATTGCGTGGAACATGAGGTCATTCCCAGTCTGGCCCGATGATGGACAATCGCCAGTTTTCGAGGTGTCAGTACATTAGTGGATAGAGAAAAGGTGATGGAAATAAGGAAGGAGAGATACAGAGTCAGTGTTAGGTTTCGTGTCTAAGTGCTGGTTCAGAGGTGACACCGGCTGCTGCTGGTGTTTCTGCTGTGAAGGGTCAGAAATAAGGCACAGATGAAGAATAGTAATCTGATTTGATGTGAAATATTAAAGATTTCAGAGGTTGATAGGAAAGAAAGAAGAAAAAAGAGAGAAAGAACGAGGGATGAGAAATATAAAGAGAAAGTCAAAAAGTGTTTTTTTTTTAATAAAGAATGATAGGAAAGAAAGAGATAAAAAGAGGATATTTAAAAGAAAGAGAAGCAACAAAGATTTTTTTTTAAATGAAAGAAGAAGGAAAGGAATTAAAGTAAATGAAAATAATGATTGAGAGGTAAATGAAAATAAAGAAGAAGAAAACGGTTTGAGAAAGAAAGGAAGAAATGAATAAAGAAACAAAACAAACAAATAAACAATAGAAAAAGAAAGAAAAAGAGAGAAGAAAGATTTTTTAAATGAAAGAAAGAAGGAAAGGGAATTAAAGTAAATGAAAATAATGATTGAGAGGTAATATGAAAATAAAGAAAGAAGAAAAACGGTTTGAGAAAGAAAGGAAGAAATGAATAAAGAAACAAACAAACAAATAAACAATAGAAAAAGAAAGAAAAAGAAAGAAAGAAAGAAAATCGAAACAATAATGAAAAGAAAGAAAAAAAAGAATGATAGGAAAGAAAGAGATAAAAAAGAGGATTTTAAAAAGAAAGAGAAACAAAAAAGATCTAAAATAAAAAAGAATGAAAGAGAATGAAAGAAAATGAATATAATAAATGATAGGTAATATAAAAATATAGAAAAAAAACAGTTTGGGAAAGAAAGAAATAAAGAAGGAAAGAAACAAACAAATAAACAAACAAATAAACGAAAGAAAAGAAAGATAGAAAGAAAGAAAAGAGAAAATGGGTGATAGATAAACTAGAAACAAAAATATACAATAAACTTGAATAAACGAATGAATGAATGAATTAACTAATGAATGAATGAAAAAGAACGAAAAATAAGAAAGAAGGAAATTGTTTACGGGAAACAACATAAGATTTAACGTTTCAGAAAGCAAGATAGTAAAGAAAAAACCTGAGAAATGACTGAAAAAGGGAAGCAAAAAGAAGAAGAAAGAAAGAAAAGAAAGAAGGAAGGAAAAAAAGGAAAGAGGAAGTAAGCAAGCAAAGGAAAGTGAGTAAGTAAAATAAAGAAAGAACAAAACACAAACGAAAGTGGAAAACTTAACCAATGAAGAAATAAAAGTAAACAATTATTATGAAAATACTCCCTACCCTTGATTAATGGTAAGTAGTATTGAAAGAACCAGTAAAATAAAGAAAAAGGGAAAGATAGAATGTAAAAGGAAAAATAGAGAAAAAAAGTAAAAGTAAAAATGAACAAAAAAAGATAGAAAGAAAAAAATGAATAAATAAAGTATTAAAAAAAGGAAAAATAATTCCAAAGCAAAAAAATGAAAGAAAAAAAATAGAAAGAAATATAAATTAATAAAGTTAAAGTAAAAAGAAAGAAAGAAAGAAAGAAAAGAAACGGTAAAATGAAGGAAGAAATAAATAAATTTATAAAATTGAAGAAAATAAAAACTTTAAATGAAAATAGAATGAAGGGAAAATGTTTAATTAGAAAGAGAAACAAACAAAAGATGAAAAAGTGGATTGGGAAAACTTTAAAATATAATCTTTTTTGAAAGAAAAGGAAGAAAGGAAGAAAAGAGCAAAGAATTAAAAGTAAACAAAGAAAGCAGAAAGAAAATAAAGTAGAGCGAGAAAGAAAGCAATAAATTAAACGTAAAGAAAGAAAGAAAGAAAGAGAGAGAGAGAGAGAGAGAGAGAGAGAGAGAGAGAGAAGAGGAAGAAAGCAAAGAAAATAATAAAGTAAAAGTTAAAGAAAGAAGAAAGAAAGAAAGAAAGAGAAAAAAGGGAAGGAAAGCAAAAACAATAAAAGTAAAGTAAAATAAGAAAGAAAAAAAAAAAGAAAGGAAGAACGAAAGAAAGAAAGAAAGAAAGAAAAAAAAAAGAATACAAGTGGAAATAATTTAACGAATAAACAAAAAGTATAAAATTGTCATTAAAATATTATCTACTCCTTAGAAAAATAGAGAGTATTAAAAGAACCAGAGAATTCGGAAAGAAAGTTGGAGGCGCGTGGTGTAATGTTTATAGTCGTATGAAATGGACTCGTCGACCCAATTTCAAATCCTGGAGGACGCTACATTTCACATGGCGCTAATACCCTTGGGAAATTTATGAATCCAACTCCACTCCCTCCAGCTATGGATAAATAGTAAGGCATACTGAGCTATTTAACTCTGGTAAGGCAACCAGTCTAGGAGAAGGAAGAATTGAATCCAACGCTGTTAAACTCTGCTTGGGGTGGTAACTACTAGAATAGCAACAGTTGTAATTAGTGATCTCTTTCACTAATAATTTTAAAAAATTAATCTTAAAAAGAAAAATTACTCAATGATATTCCTGATGACATTTTTCTTGTCACAGCTGTAGCTGTTATATTTGAAATATCATTTCGAACTTATATAATACGTGAAGTTTTATAATTTTCATAGGGCAGTCTGGGCTTTTTAACCTTGGTTAGGCAACCAGTCTAGAAGAAGGAAAGCCCAGAATTCAAACCTGTTAAATTTCACTTAGGAAATTTACCTTCTGTCACATCCAACTCAGATCACCTAATCCCAGCCAGGAGACCCGACCTAGACTTAATCGTCAAGAAAAAGAGAGCCTGTCATCTTGTGGACTTTGCCGTCCCGGCCGTCCAGCTACTGAAAATGAAAGAAAGCAAATAGATAGATAAATACTTAGACCTTGCCAGAGAACTGAGGAAACTTTGGAACATAAAGGTGAAGGTCGTACCAATTGTAATCGGTGCCCTTGGAACGATCCCCAAAGCTCTTGAAAATAATTTGCGTGAATTGGAAATCAGAGGAAGAACCGAAACCATCCAAACTACAGCACTGTTGGGATTGGCTAGAATATCCAGAGTCCTGGAAACCTGAGGAGACTTGCTGTCACTTAGCCTCCAGTAAGCCGCCGGCTACAGCAGGTTTGATACACCCATAATAATAATACATATTGCCAGAAAATAAAATAAAAACTTTGAAAAGATGAGGGTAAAATAGATAGAAATTGTTGTTCGGGCAATTGGAACGGTCTCCTAAAGATTTTAAAAAAAGACGTGGGTGGGTAGAAATAAGAGGGAAAATTGAGACCATCTACACATCTATAGTGTTATGATCAGGCTAGAATACTCAGAAAAGTCATGCAGACATTACTGTTATTTAAGGAGCCGGGTTAGCTCAGTCGGTATAAGCGTTCGGCTAGAAACCACAAGGTTCCTAGTTCGATACCGGTCCAACTCAGCGTATGAGTAGCACAGGGGTCCTTGTGGTAAAGTAAGGAGCTGATGGTTGATGTGGCGCTCCACCTCAGACGCCAAAACAATCTCCTTGGTCTAGCGCTATTGGAAAGGAGATAGACTCCCTCGCTGACTTGTTGATACCGACTTTAAGCCGCCCCGTCGAGTTAAGGACCACCAGCTCACACTGAAAAAATCGCAAAGTATGCAAAAAAACAAACTGTATGCAAAAAGACCCCAAAAAACTCTTCAGAAACAACTACACAAAAAATTATAATATAAACGTACCATGAACGCGATTCTCAAACCTCTATGCATAAAACGATCCTAGACGGGTTGACATACCGTTAAAAAATCCAATCAATTAATCAATCATTCAATTACAACAGAGAAACTCGTTTTTAATGCCAAGACTCACAAATGAGTGTATAGGGTATTTTCAAGCTGAACCAAAGTATAATAATCTTAATTGCCTATTAAAAACTATATAAATAGATTATAAACACAGACCTACTAAAGAGGATGACTTTTTTTTTTCTTGATAACTGAATTAAGAACTTATCAAAGGTTAAGGTCACTAACAGACGCTACAAAATGACAAGTCGATTAACCCTGTTTTTCTGTGGCATCATTGAAAACACGTGCGTCTTGGAGGCGGGACCAGACACACCGTATCTAATCGACAAAAGGAAAGAAACCTTTTGAATTTCCAGCGTCTGCGATAATACCATCATTGGGAGGCGTTGCGTCTCAAGAACGTTCAGGTCTTCTCTATTTTGTTCTTGTTTATTTGGCTTTAATTTCTCTTGGATCATTCTTGAAGTTATCGGGTTTTCTGGGCGTTGGATTTTCTCGAAAGCGACAGAGAAAACCTTTTTTTTTTCTTAAAGGCTTAAGGTTAGATCATATATATATATATATATAATATATATATATATATAGAGAGAGAGAAGAGAGAGAGAGAGAGAGAAGAGGGAAGAGGGAGAGAGAGTGTGTGTTTGAGAGAGAGAGAGAGAGAGAGAGAGAGAGAGAGAGAGAGGAGAAACGGATAAAGTGAGAGAAAGAGTAAGTTGAGATCTTTTTTTTGAATGAATCTCTCTTTTAGAAAAACTAATTTAAGAAACAATTTTTAGAACAAAATTTTCTGTATTGGACTTTTACATATTTATAAATAAATCAATAGATAAATGTGTGTGTGTGTGTGTGTGTGTGTGTGTGTGTGTGTGTGTGTGTGTGTGTGTGTGTGAAATGAATCCGACGGGAAAAAACATTATAATTTGTAAACACCCAAATTTTATCAAACCCAAATTTTTCCCTAAATACATAACAGCTAGGCTTATTATTAGATCAAAGATTTCTAAACATCCCTGTTTAAAAAACCTTTTAAAACTTTCAAAACATAATCTGTTAAACATATTTACATATTTTTTCAAACCAGTAAACTCTTTTGATTTTTAAAAAAGATTCCATTTCTGGCAGATCTTGCAGCAGTTCAGTGTTCTGAATGGTTTCAATTCTTCCTCTGATTTCCAAACTTTCCAAACCCTTTTCCAATCCTTTTGGGACTGTTCCAAGTGCACCAACTACAATTGGTATAACTTTCACTTTCATATTCCATAACTTTTTCAGTTCTCTGGCAAGGTCCAGATATTTGTCCATTTTTTCATTTTCCTTTAGCTTTACCCTGTGATCTGTTGGAACTGCAAAATCCACCAGTTGACAAGTTCTTTCTTTTTTCTTTATCAACACTAGGTCTGGTCTTCTTGCTGGGACAAGGTGATCCGTTTTTATTTCAAAGTCCCAGAGATTTTTGTGCGTTTCGTTCTCAAGAACAGATTCTGGTTTATGCATATACCACTTTGTTGTGTGGTCAAAATTTAATTTTTTGCATGATAATAATAATAATAATAATTATTATTATTATTATTATTATTATTATTATCACTCCTTTTGAGTTTTTCACATCAGCGTTAGCTGATGGCCTTTCAATGGAGTCTGAGTGGCAACAAGTCTCCCCAGGTCTCCAGGACAATTATTATTATTATATTATTATTATTATTATTATTATTATTATTATTATTATTATTATCTTCTACCGAAGGAAGCTAATCTAAGTAAAATATTTATATTAATTGTGTAAAATGCGTGTGTGCGAGAGAGAGAGAGAGAGAGAGAGAGAGAGAGAGAGAGAGAGAGAGAGAGAGAGAGAGAGAGAGAGAGAGAGAGAGAGAGGGAGATATTGGCAACATCGTATGCATAAGTTGATATAATTAATTCTAATACAATAGTCTCATATTCATCCATTAGTCTATCTTTGGTATGTCTGACTCTTGATGTACAACGTGTCTCTTAGAAACGGTCAGAGTTCATAATCCAATATTTATTCCAAATATTAATCACAACGTCTATAAATATTGGTTACTCTTAGTATTGGAATTGTTACTCTGTTTTGACATCTAATTTCTGTGGCTTTTATCGCAACTCTTAGACTGTTAAGGGAACAACTTGAATTACAAAATAAATAACAAGTATCTGGAAAATGTGAAATCGCTTGGAGATACTTGCGTATTTACCTCGCATCTCACTTATATGGGTATGACACAAGGTCGTTTAATGTGGGACCACTCACGAACCGAAGCTCATGGGCTGGCAGGTGCAAAAAATGCGTGGATTCCGTCGGTATTCTGCCTCAAGATGAACGCCTTAGGCACTGGGCAATAAACCTAGCCTTGCCCCTTTAAATCAAGGGGGCATGTGTTGCCTGGGGGAAGGACACCTGAGATCACTTCGTTACTTTAGCGAAGCCACCGGACCCCGAAGCCACCGGCTTCACCCCGAAGAGCAGTCATCGAAATATTTGGTAGCATGTATGACAACGCCGTTACTGATTTGGCACGAAGTTTTAACAGGTAGGAAAACTCTGTAAATAAGATTATGAAATAGATCAGTAATTAGGACTGAGCCTATTCTAGTAGTGACCACCCCAAGCGAAGTTTAACCGGGTATTCAGAGTTTTCCTTCTCCTAGACTGGTTGCCTAACCAAACTTTAAGAGCCCAGTCTGCCCTACTATTTACCCATAGGTGGAGGGGAGTTGGATTAATGCCTTTCCCAATGGTATTAGCGCTATGTGAACTGTAGCTTCGTCCTGGATTTGAACTCGAGTCGACGATACCATTTCCTACGACTCTAAACATTAGACCACGCACCTCCAACATCATTGTTGTTGTTGTTGTTGTTGTCGTTGTTGTTCTTCTTCTTCTTCTTCTTTTCAAAACAATGGTACATCTACGAAAAAAAACTCAATCGTTAAATAAAACTTCATTTAGAAATAAAGTTTATATCTCTCATTTATGTATTCTACTTTGTGAAACTAATAGTAATTAAACAACAGGAAGACGATGAAATCTTAATTCCATTTTAGTTTTTTGGTTGACCCTATACTCTTCTGGAATCTGACAAAATGACTTTTTAATCAGCATATTCCGTGTATTCTTCCATCAGTATTGCAGTGCTTCGACTAGATCTGTCAAAAGTCATCAAAAGCAGATAAAACGTCCTGATGTAAAATTTTAATTCAGGAAACTTTTCTCGTATATATATATATATATATATATATATATATATATATATATACTAGCAAATATATGCACCCTCCGGGTGCAAGTATTTAAGTTTTAATGTAATAAAATATTGTATTAAATTAGAAAGGCTAATGAAACTAAATAAGAATGCAGATAAAATATTTGAAACAGAGAGTATAATCGAAAAAAATAGAACAACTGAACTTACTCTTCCATCACTCTCGTCTTTCATTGTTATTTTTCTAATTTAAGTATTTAGTTAAAAGAGGAAGTAAAGAATAAAATGACAGTTATCTTTTCTTGTTAATGGATTTCATTTAAGATTCATTGAAGAGATTTTTACTTATATTCATTAAAATAAAACCAAACAGTTAGAAATCAATAATACTAAGCACATATTTATTAAATTCGATTTTTTAATATTAATATGCAAATTAGCCTTCCCGTTTACACTGTAAATCGCATTGCATGTTATTAGTATGTAGACATAGTTAACAGTATTAATAATGTAAGATAATTTTATTAATAATTGAGGTTAAATAAAAATAAAATCATGGAGAATGTGATGTCAATTCTAAGAGAATTGTGACTTGAGTAGGAATATAGTTTCGGTTACAGACAGAAAAACACACAATCTCCATTATAATAAGATATATATATATATATATAAAGTGTGTCACAAAAGTATCGAGATTGAAGCTGTATTTACCAAGATAGAAATGAACAATCAATGGAATGCTAATTTTTTTTTTTCAGAATACAAGGTATGTCATGAAAGTGCCGACTTTGAAACTGTATTTACCAAAATACAAATAAACAGTGAATAGAACGTTATTTTTTCAGACATACCTTGCATATATATATATATATATGGGAGTAAATATGGAAATTAATCCGACAATATAAAGAAAATTTGAAAAAACAAGTATTCCGAAATTGGGATGAATTTAATAATCGATGTTTAAAACATTTCGGCCACACTGAACCCTCATCAGGATGTCTTTTGGGGTGAAGAAAATGATGGATGTCTTTATATGTGACAGGAGATGAAAATCTTTTTAGTTATGTAACTGTATTTGATCAGCGTTTTAATTTTGAAAGGCAAGCCGCGATCTACTCACGCGAAGGTGTCATGACGCGTGACGCCACTCGAAGAAATGCAAAAGACGAGAAAAAGTATTAATGGACTGATTATTTTTAGAGAACATAGGGAAACAAAGGGAATGATAACTAAATAAATAATATATATATATATATATATATTATATATATAATATATATATATATATATATATATATATATATAAGCTATCGTTGAAATAAATTCAACCCCGTTTTGTATTTCTCGGTTCCTCGCTTATGCGATCATTGGCCAAGACCAAGATATATATATATATATATATATATATATTATATATATATATATATGTGTGTGTGTGTGTGTGTGTGTGTGTGTGTGTGTGTGAGTGTATATATATATATATATATAATACTTGAAATTAATTATTTATATAAATTTCTTAGATGAGGCTTGATAATTTGTTTTATTTGTATTGTTCGGACTGTTGTCTTCATCTTTATTGTTATATACATTACATGGTCCCTATTCCTTCCGAACATCTTCTGATGTTTCATGTTGAACTTAAACAAATTCTTATCAATCTTCAGAGACTTCCGGTCGGAATCAGGAGCCTTCATGTAACTTCGAAACAAATCTCCTATTTTATACATTGTTACTCCATATAAGTGTTAAGGTATCTTAAATAATCTATGTTATTTTCGCATGTAGACAGGATTGAAACTGCAGACTCAACAATGATTGTCACTTAGAACTGTATTAATTCAAAGTTTATATCCTTTACGCCATGCGTCCGAATGGAATGAAATCCAGCAGAATGAGAAATATAATCTAAACTTATAGGTTTCATTAGAGGTCTAGTTTCATCAGATTGCAAATGATGACGATAAGCCTTCAAACGATGTATGTCAGTCTGACTTTTTTTTAACTATCCCCATCTTTCTCGTGTATATGTTTTTAAGTGATACTTTTCCCAACTTCCGGATTTTATGACTTCATTGAAATTTCCCTTGGAAAACAGAATGTTTTTAAAACGGTCGCCTTCAATTCCTACGTTTGGCACAATTCATCCATTACGCGATAACTGACGACAAATTATCAAAGAATAAATCAATTTGTTGTAATTGGTTTTAGATGAAAAGGTGAAAAATGAGGAGGTTGGCTGCGAATCTTTTTGTGGTGAAATGTGTAATCTTTTCGCTTATAAAATGCCGTAGAAAATGTCCGCCCCAGGAAGCGTGGACAAATGGCTTATGAAAGAGAAACTGCGGGGGCGTTTACATTGTCAGGTGTGAAACGAAGACATATTGAAGCCATATGCGACTTGGAATCGAGATATCTTGGGAAATGGCCGAAGAAGATGGAGAAAATTTGAAATTGATGGCAGACTTATAGTCTGTCAAGTTTAGACTGAAAGAGTGAAGTCCCTTTTTCGTCTTTGCAATCTGTCAAGGCTTCCTCAAAGTCACACAGTGTTGTGGTGCTACCCATAACGAAACACGTAGGCGTACACATCGCTGTAGACAAACAGACGGAAGGCTGTGTTATTTCCTCTCAGTGTTACCTATTTATATAGTATATATATATATATATATATAATATATATATATATATATATATATATATATATATATGTATATATATGTGTGTGTGTGTGTGTGTGTGAATAAAAGAAGTGAATCCGACGGTATGTAGTATAATAAAAAATTGAAAAACACAGGTTTAAATTATTATCGTGTGAGTTTATTAAGCCGAATCTGAAGTGATTTCAAATCATATCTATGATGAGGCCTAATAGGCCGAAATGTACATACAGATATTGATTTTCTCGATTTGTTTAGCCATACATTTAAATAGGCATTTAATTCATTATTAATTAATTAATTTTCAAATTAGGTACGACTCTAATTAAGCAATATTCTATATTATATTACATATTATATATATATATATATATATATATATATATATATATATATTTCTTTTTCATTCTATACATATTTCTGCTAATATGAACGCAGTTTGGTTTGGTTTGGTTTGTTTGTTTTACGGCATATCAATCTCAGTGGGTCATTTAATGCCGATAAAGTTTAGAAATAAATTCATTCTTAATGTATACCATTTTAATAAACCATTTTTCTATTTAACCCATAGATAGGACCCTAACAGGTACTACCACTCCGGGTCAGATTGGACCTGTGAGCAATGGTGATGAAGGGGTGCTCCATATTCTCAAACCTCCAAAACTGTAACCCCACCATCAGATAATGTCTAACGTCATTCCCATGATAGGAAGTCCCTCAGCTACCGCCTTCTAGCACCCATATGATAAAAAGTGTTGGAGGTTGCCATAAGGTAATAGGTTGGAACAAACTTATAAGTGCTAGGGCCTGACATGACCAGCCGAGAGGGGGGGCTCTCCGACCGCCGATCTAGCCTAAGTAAGGGTCTAAGTGGAGTGCTGTGTAAAGCCTATTATATAAAGCATATTTCTAAAAATATCATCATCAGTATCATACCGTGCTAGTAGCATGGATATCCATGACAATCCCTCGTCAACCGTCCCATTCCTTCATTGCACTCGGGAGATCCTCTGTGAAGCATTCAGCTGGTCAATGTAGGTCTTCGCTGGCGTGTCCATGTGCTGCTCTCCACAGAAGAACGTCGCTTAACAGTTCGCCATTGCTTCTCCAGCAATGTCCAGCATATCCTTTTCATCTCACTCGGATGGTTGGTGTGATATGTAGAAAGAGGCCGTACATAAATTAACATGCATATTAATTCCAATTTGGATAAAATCTTGCATACATAAACATATACAGATGTTAACTGGTTTGCATTCTTAATTGGTAAATCATCAAAACATTGACTTTAGTCTAAAATACTAAATTTTGTGGAAAATCTGGATACATTTTGTTTTGTGTTTAGTAGTATAACCAATTTTTCGTCTGCTTTTCATTTGAAAAAAATAATTAAAATTAATTAAATCGATTTAGATATTTTCTGATAGTAACACATGCAAGAGATTTTTTTAAATATTCTAAATTTGAATGTAAGTATTTCAGGTATCATATAAAATTACATATTTTAAAAATTTACATTGTAAATTTTACAATATATCCAGTTTAATTCATCTGATTAATCTCGCAATTGAAAATTCTTAAATATAAAATGTTTTCCCTTTTATTCCATACATGAAACCTAATGCAATATGAAAAAAAAAATCAATGAAAAATGTTAGAAGATATAAAATGCAAATATTGTCTAACGAAAATAAAATAAAATAATATTTCTAAATGTAAGTTTATTTAATATTTATTGCTTTTATAATCCATGAGTAATATCTTTTTTTTATAGAAGATGAATTTCTGGGGTGTTAATAGACTATATTATTCAAAAACAAGTACAAGTGTAGATAAGCAATTATTTGATAATGTACATTTTCTTTTTCAAACTAAAAAAGGTAAGAAACAGATGATAACCCACATAAGCTATTACTGATTCGGACTACGCAGATGGACAAGATCTTCTCGCAAATACACCTGCACAAAGCAAAAGTCTGGAGAGTTACCTATTCAAGGCAGCGAGTGGCATTTACCTATAAGCGAACGGAGTTCATGTGTTTTTAATAACATATAGTCCTCTCCACGCAAACCTCAGAAATTAGTCGACTGGCCCACATACCTGGTAACAATATCTCATTTATATATTATTACTTGATGTCCATCGTATCCGATAATAACACCACACGAATCATTTTCCTCCAATTTATTATTCGGTTGCGTCTTGCCAACTGTCTATGGGGATGTTAAAGTCCTTCAGATTTATCTTGATATTGTCTTTGTGCCTAAGCTTTGGTCTGTTGATCCCACGTGATGCCTCTCTCAGTTGAGCATACAGAATCTGCTTTGGTAGTCTGTTATCCCCAAGTCTGTTTAAGTGACCAGCCCATCTCAGGTTGCGTTGACAAGTATTTCGTGTATGTCAGGGAGTCCAGTTCTCTTCGGGGTGGTTCTTTTTAAACATGTTACCACCACTTGACATTTAATATACTGCGCAAGTAATGTATGTAGTAGACGTGTAGTCTATAGGCATCCGCTTTGTATATTGTTCCGGCTTCCGCACCATATAGGAGAGTTGAGAGAACTATGGCACGGTAACTTGCACACTTTGTTTTTAAGATGTCTGTTGAACCAGACTCGCCTCTTCAGCCGACAAAATGCTTTGGAAGCATTTGAAATTCAGAGATCAAGCTCTGCATTGTCTATTGTTGATGGCAGGTACCTGAATGTATTTACCTGAGCTAGAATCTGACCTTCTATCATTATGTCTTTTTCAGTGTCATGTGATGTCGGATGGGGCTGATACATAACTTTGGTCTTATTGAGGTTTAGTTTCATCCCAAATGCTTTTTCAGAGTCTGCGAATCGTGTGATTATTTCTTGGGTGTCTTTGTGGTTGTGTGCCAGGAAGACAGGGTTGTCTGCATACATGAGTTCACGCACCAGAATGCGTTTGGTCTTTCTTGCAGATCTGAATTGTTTGATATTGAACAGGTCTGCCCCTGGTCTAGTCTGTATCCATACTCCTTGGGTGGAGTTAGTGAAGGCATCGGATAAGACCATAGAGAGAAAAATTGAGAACAACGTGGGTGCAAGGACTCAGCCCTGTTTTACTCCGCTCCCAAATTTAAATGACTCTGAGAATCCCCCCCCCTTAAACTGACCGATGCCCTCATTCCTGTATGCAAGGCAGATACAAGCTTGCTGAAGGGGTCAGGGCACCCCAGTCTCCGTAGCATGTCCACAGTGCTTGCCTGTTCACTGTGTCGAAGGCTTTTGTGAAGTCAACAAAGATCATTAGAGAGGCATATTCTGTTCAATGCATTTCTCCTGGATTTGTCTCAAGGAAAAAATCATGTCCGTAGATCCCCGGTTTGCACGGAATCCACACTGTGCCCCAGGTAAAAATTTATTCTCTATAATTGATAGTCTGTTGAGCAATATGCAGGCGAAAACTTTTCCCGGTATGGACAAAAGTGAGATCCCGCAGTAGGCTCGCCTGTCTCCCTTCTTGAAAATGGTGGCATTGTATTATTCATTATTATTGGATATTGAATATTCTTTTTTAAATTCAATTTAAACATATTTTTAAAACTCTTCTATTAAAACTACTTCATTTAACCCATAGATGGAATTCTAACAGGTACTATTACTCCGCGTTTGGGTGGAGCTGGGAGTAATGGCGATTAAATTTTCGGAATGTAAGGGCCTACATATGTCAAATTGTCTTTAAATTAAGCGTCAGCCAAAGAATTATCCTTAAACTTCTAAAAGCGTAGTTTAAATATCAATACAATACTTAAATACAGCAAACAATTTTGAGTTCTTCTGTAGTCTATTGCTACCTATCCAGTGATGCTGATAGCTTTTTGATTTAGTGCGTACTAGGACGCACATACTTGCTTTGAATGAGGCCCCGGGAAAATTTATGGGTCCCCAATAAAGTTTCTTAATGAATTGTTGAGTTTTTATTTATGATCTGGGGTAATAACTAAAGGCATCTAACCCTTACTTTGTAACCTATCCTGTGTAATTTATTTCTAAGAAAATATTGAAATGTATTTACAGTTAGCTTGAAGTTGTGGAGGAAGCAAAAATAAAAACACTTGAACACATATATAATTTTACTCCGTCCTTTTAGATTTGTATGCGTCAGGGATGCAGTATGTGTCCCTATCAGCATCTCTGCCTTTTGCAGGATCTAGCTTAATTGCCACCCAATAATGGCGGCTTTTAAGCTAGAGTAAAAATATGTTTGTAAGTCTGAGAGTCTTTTCAACATGAGCTGGGACGAACGAAAATTAATTAATGGATCATCGTTAGAATTTCCTCCAACGCTAAAGTAACATAAATCTAACGGCATCAATTTATACTAAACGATGTTGGCTTGTTCGCAGGCCTTAATGGAAAAGCAAACAATTCCTTCGTTTGAAATGAAGGCGTTTTTGTACTAAGACAAGGTTTAATGAATCAAATAAAGGATTTTTCCTCATGTACTATCCTGCCAATTCAATGCCTGTTTAAATGCGTAGGATATAAAATCATGGTCTTAGAATGTTCTACCCAACTTGTTATATATAGTAAAAATCATTTCCAATTTTTTTTATAGTAAAAATTACTTCCAATACATTTTTATAGTAAAGATTATTTCCAATGCATTTTTATAGTAATAATAATTGTCAATGCCTTTTTATAGTAATAATCATGTTCAATACATTTTTATCGTAAAAATCATTTCCTATGCATTTGTATAGTAAAAATCATTTTCAATGCTTTTATATAGTAATGATCATTTCCAATTCTTTTTTATCGTAAAAATCATTGGAAATAGATTTTTTACGATAGAAATGCATAAGAAATGATTATTACTATACAATGATCATTTCCTATGCATTTTTATCGTAAAAATAATTCCTATGACTTTTTTTTAGTATGAATTATTTTCAATACATATATATAGTAATAATCTTTTTCAATTCTTTTTTGTTGTAAAAATGACTTCCTATGCATTTTTATAGTAGTAATCATTTCCTATACATTTTTATATTAAAAATCATTTCCTATACATTTTTATCTTAAAAATCATTTCCTATGCATTTTTATAATAAAAGTCATTTTCAATGAATTTATATAGTTAGAATAATTTCCTGTGGATTCTGATTAAAAATCATTTCCAGTGCATTCTTTAGCAAAATGACAATTAAACACAGCAATAACTCCAGCGAGTCTTGGAATGATTTTACCTCAGAAGCAATCATTCGTCACGGGTTTGGTTTCTTTGTTTTCGATGACTATTTATTGTGAAAGCCATCCTTGTAGAAGAACAGTAAAAGTAAAGTAGGTAGAGTATCTTATTGTTGGTCTCAGCAGGACAGCGAGGGAGACTATCCACTTTTCCCGTGCGCAGGAACAAGAAGATTCTTTATGCACATGAGAGGGAGTGCCAAACCTACCATCTGCACCCCACTTTACTACATAGATCCAAGCTGTGCTACTCAGGCGCTGATTTGGCAAGGGTCGGTATTGAGCCCTGAACCTTGTAGTTCCAAAGTGGATTTTCTAACGATAGCTGATCATTTAACCTATAGCAGGTGGATGAAACAAAACGTTTTTGGCATAAAATAACCAAACAAGGGTTGACATGCCGTAAAATCCAACCAACCAACAAATCTTATTAAAAAATGTTGCAACTCAGTCTTTCTTAAATAATCTCATATGAACTCAGAAAATATCATATATATATATATATATATATATATATATATATATATATATATATATATATATATATATATATATTTGGGAGAATATGTACATAATTAATGTCGTACCTAATTTTGGAAGTTAATTAATTAATAATTAATTAATTAGGCGGGCATACCTATTCAAATGTAAGGCTAAACAAATCGAGAAAAATCCATCTATGTATGTACATTTCGGCCTATTAGGCCTCATCAACAGAGCTATAGATAGGAAGACCGACTTGTGCGTGATTCGAAACCTGACTGTCAAGCTGACAGGCGAGGACCGTAACCCCTACACCAACCGGACTTTCTTAGATTTTTCGTTTTGCTTAGAAGTAGGTATTATTCCTCTTATAGTGACTATATATATATATATATATATATATAATATATATATATATATATATATAATATATATAATAGAGAGAGAGAGAGAGAGAGAGAGGGGGGCAGAGATGGGTAGATAGATAGATAGATAGATATGTATATGTGTATAGTATAGCTGATAGAACAGCTGTGTATGTGTTCGTACGGTTCATTCTGCAATTATAACGGCTCAGACACTGAAGTCGAAACATTATTCAATAGGTCTTCATTTTTTTTATTTCCTTTCTTCTACATCTTTCTTTTCTTTTCTTCTCCCTTTTTTTTCTTCTTCATTCCACCTGCTGTGCTGCATTCAGCTTTCTCCGCAGCTGGTGTTAAATAATCACCAGCGAAACATCAACAACAACAACAAAATATACATAAAAGGAGACTAACCCCCTCACAAAAAGGCCAATCCTTTTTAAATCCGGGTGGTAGGCCCGAGACGCGTCCTCTCATTAAAACACACCATTCCCATTTCTTCCCTGAAAAATATTTACGACCTGACTTAATCTCACTCAAGCCGTTAGGGTCGCTTCTTTTCTTCCGTCAACCGGCCCCATCCCTGGGCACGGGCTTTAGGGGCCCTGCGATAATTTTTGTTGCTGTGACACTGTCAATAATACACTTCATTCGAACATTACGGCGCAGGCGGTGCCTTTGCTGAGCAAGATCCAGCGACGGGATTCAAAGGTTACAGCGATGTCAAGAACAAACGTGCCCTTAATGTTCAGGCGTGATTGCAAATAGGCTTATATGAATAAATAGCACATTTCAAATCGTCTTCTTTTTTCTTCTCTTTCTTTCTTTTGTTCTCGATTTGTCATTTCTATTTTTTTTTCCTTGACTTCATAATTCTTTTATCTCCTACCTTTCCGATTTTTTTTCTTTTCTTAAAAAAACACAACATTTTTCATTCTCATTTTCAGTTCTCATCTACATTCATTTTATTTATAGTTTGTTATTCACACAATTTTTCCTCCTCCTCCTCCTCCTCCTCTTCTTCTTCTTCTTCTTCTTCTTCTTCTTCTTATTATTATTATTATTATTATTATTATTATTATTATTATTATATTTGTATTTCTCCTACTTTTTCACTTCATATTCTTCTTATTTTTCATGATCATATCCTTCATTTTATCTTCATTTCTGTTCTTGTTATTATTCTTGTTCATTTTCTTGTTGTTGTTGTTGTTTTCTTCTTCTTCTTCTTCTTCTTATTATTATTATTATTATTATTATTATTATTATTATTATTATTATTGCTTTTTTAAAATCTGTATTGTATCTTTTGATTTGTTTTATTTTCCAGTTTCATTGTTTAATTCTTCTTCTTCTTCTTCTTCTTCTTCTTCTTCTTCTTCTTCTTCTTCTTCTTCTTTTTTTTTTTTTTTTTTAATATTTCAGAGGGATCAAGTGACAGTATGCCTGATCAGGATTCCAGTACTATTCCCGATATTATTGTTTATATTTAAAATGATTTCGTCTTCTTTTTAATATTTCAATTCGTTTTATATCTCCACTACGATAAGAACAGTTTTCTCTCAATTCCATTAATCTATTATTTACTCCTCACATCAGCGTTAGCTGATGGTCTTTCACTAGCTTCACCCTGTGATCTGCTGGCACTTAGTTGACAATTATCAACACTAGGTCTGGTCTATTATTATTATTATTATTATTATTATTATTATTATTATTATTATTATTATCCCTTGCGAGTTTTTTCAGACCATTGTTAGATGGTGGTCTTTCATTGGAGTCTGGGTGACAGCAAGTCTCCTCATGTCACCAGGACTCTTCTGAGTATTGAAGTCCATCTTAACAATGCTGTTGTTTGAGTGGTCTCTATTTTTCCAATTATTTTCAATTCCTCTATTCCGTTTTCCAAAACCCGATGGACTGTTCCATGGGCACCAACTACAATTTATATCACTCTTACCATTTTGTTCCATTTTGTTTTTGTGTTTTTATCAATTGATTGGTTGGATATTACAGCATGTCTAATCTTGTAGCTTTATTTTATTCTAATTTATGGATTATTTTGTTTTATTTATTCTTGATGTGTATTCACATTTTTTTTTTAATATTAACTCAGTTTCTTAAACGCCATCAAACATTTTAAATTTAAACTCAAATTTACACGTTCTTATTAATACTCATTTTTTTAAATGCCATCAAACATTTTAAATTCAACCTCAAATTTAAACATTTTTAGTGAAACTCATTTTTTTAAAGGTATTCAAACATTTTAAATTTAACCTCAAATTTAAACATTCTTATTGATACTCATTTTTTTAAACGTATTCAAACATTTTAAATTCAAACTCAAATTTAAACATTTTTATTGAAACTCAATTTTTTAAACACATTCAAACATTTTAAACATAAGACTATATCAGACTTATAAAATATACACTTTTCATGGGTCGCGCGCACCTGACAGACGCTAAAAGTTGCATTTCCGCAACTAAAAGCACGGACAATATCTATAATCATACAGACTGGACATGTCACAGTATGATAATTTATTTATAACAACGTTTGATATTACTATTTAAGAGATATTGACAAATATTTCAATATGTAAAAAAGTATAATAATCTAAATTTAACTCTTCTTTCTTTCTTTCCTCGTTTTCATCTTTTTATTATGTTCGATTGAAACAGATTAGCGTTATCGCGTCCGCGCGTCTTTACACTACTCTATTTATTTTTTTATATTATATTTTTTCGGTGTAGCATGTCCTTTTCTCAAGTTTATTTATATATAATAAAACGAATGATTTCATTATTTAACTGAGTTGACAACACTCACAAGAAATAAAAAAATGGCAGGTGCACAACAGTAGATAATTAAGATTTATATTTTTGCATTTAATTTTGGACGATTTGGCCGGTCACATTTTTAACCACAGGGTGTTGTAAAATGCTAACAGTCTTACATTTAAGGAACACGAATATCAATATATAGATAATGATAATTTGCAGGTTTTATGGTATCAAGTATTCCTATCCAACCAAAATAATCTTCACATTTTTGTAATAACAATGATAATAGTTTGCATGGTTATATGGTATTAAGTATTCCTATTCAATACAAATAATCTTCACACAGTTATGGTATTAAGTATGCTTATCCAATACAAATAATATTCACACAGTTATATGGTATTAAGTATTCCTATCCAATACAAATAAGCTTCACACAGTTATATTTTATTAAGTATTCCTATCCAATACAAATAAGCTTCACAAAGTTATATGGTATTAAGTATTCCTATCCCATACAAATAAACTACACACAGTTATATGGTATTAAGTATTCCAATCTAATACAAATAATCTTCACACAGTTATATTTATAGTGATGAATCCAATTAAATATATTTGGAAATGTTCAGTCTGTTTTTTTTTAATACTCAATCGAAACTTCATATTTCGAAATAGTTAAACATTGGATATTATCATAATAAGGGTGTTGCAAGATGATAACGGTTGTAGAATTAAGCAACACGAGTATTATTATAATACAGATTATTCTTCTCTTTAAGAGATCAAAACTGCTATAAATAATTTCAACCAACAAAACAAGAAAAATAACGTTTGGCAATAACAAATCACAACAGAAGTAATCAATACATAAAATAAATCTCTTGCCTAAGCCCGGCCAATATGGCAAGCTTATCACCGATCAAACCCCAATATTTTTTACTTGTTTTTATGACCGTTGGATTAGAGAATTGACTGCATTTAGATGTTCCCACGTCAACACATGATGCTGGGCGTGTTGTGGGATGAAATGTGGTTCTATTCAGTCACTTAAATCGTAGCATTTATCAAGGGTCTTAAGTCTTAGCCCCCTGGGGCGTTAGAATTCACCGACTTCACCTCTGCATAGGGGTAAGACTCCCCCAAATTGGGCCACCTGTTGGTCGTGGGTTGCGACACGTGCGGCTTAAGGACGGAGTCTTGGTGAATGAGCAGTACATGACCTGTAACACTCACTTAGACACTTACTTAGGCTAGAGAGGCGGACGGAGAGGCTCAGTCCGATCAATCGGCTGGTCACATCAAACCATAGTACCTATATGATTGCCCCAACCCTATTGCCCTTATGGCAAGTCCCAACACTTTTTATCATATGGGTGCTAGAAGGCGGTGGCTGAGGGTCTACATGTCCTGGGAATAACGTTAAAATCTATCTGATGGTGAGGTTCCAGTTTTGGAGGTTTGGGTAATGTGGAGCACCCCTTCATAACCATTGTTCTCTAGTCCACTCTGACCCAGAGTGGTAGTAGCTGTTAGGGTTCTATCTATGGGTTAAATAGAAAAATGTATTTATAAAAAAATTGTATCATCCATTAAGAATGGATTTATTTCAAAACATTATCGGCATTAAATGACAAACTGAGGTTGATATGCTGTAAAGCAAAACAAACCAAAACAAACTTAAGTCTTATCTTGTGTTACTGTGAATCTGCTAAAATGTGGAAGGAATTGGTGATTTCAGTCGTGAGAGAATCATTTAAGAATTTTGAAGGGTTAATATTATTATTTATATGCTAAGTAGAATCAAACAGATGTGGATACATATACATGGACACCCATGGATATTTATATCTGTTTTTGTTTTCTTTCACTTTTATTCTGTGGTCCACCGGATCGGTTAATACACCAGGTGACAAGTTCTTTTTATCTTGTTAATGAATACTAGGTCTGGTCTTCTGTCAGGATGAGGTGATCCGTTTGTATCTCCAAATACTAAATAATTTTATGTGTCTAATTCTCTCGGTTTTTTTCTATACGATTTGGGAGTATGATCAACATTTTATTTGTTGCATAATTCTCAGTGAATCACCTTTCCAGCCCAGTCGTACCTAGTGTTATATACATTCTATGCTAGTTTCGCTTATTATATGATTAAGGGTTTCATTTCTCTCACCACAAATCCTAAACTTGCTATTCTGTTGAGTATTATATATTTAATATAATTGGTCTTTATGGCCTTATATTGAGCTTCTCTTATGCGAAATTGTGTGTCCTCTTTCTTAGTAATATTAAGGTCTTTTCGTACTCAATCCCTATATCCTAACCTAGCTACATAATTCATGAGAAGATTATGAATTATGTACGTACCTGTAGTAATTTTGAATAAAATTCGTTAGATTTAATATCGGAGGTAGGAAATCTCCATAGCCGATTGGCATGATGATGACTCCAAATTCACCTTTCCGAAAAGCGTGCGATGGGGTGTGAGTTTTAGATTAGATGTGACCAGGTCTCTTGCTCTGGGGGTCGGGCTCCCCGCAGTGGAATTATGGGCTGGGTTGTTGAAATAAAAGTCGTGTTTGTTAAGTTAATTAAAACAAGAGACGACAACCCGGAAAAGAAGAAGAACCAACCCTTAACAGAAAGCCCTAAAGGGAAGTCAGACTGAAGAACATGGCGTCCGGTCGAATTAGGGTTAACAAGTAAGATCCTCATCTCATCATCTCATCTCAACTACTCTTTCTCAATCCCCCCTCTCTCTCTCTCTCTCTCTATATATATATATTATATATATATATATATATATATATATATATAGGGTCATCCACAGACACGTGTTTCGACTTATCAAGTCTCTTCGGTGTGGCTAGACATTTTGTAAGCTACCTACAGTCGGAATTGAACTCCGGTCGGTTGGGTGTCAGTCCGGCACCTTAACCATTAGGCTGTCTTCACTTACAGAATGGGAAGGGGATTTTAACTGTTTTAATACACACATCGCTTTGTGTGTAAAGGCCGTCACAGAGTGCCCCATTCATATATATATATATCGCATTATATACCCGATATATTGAGTGGGTATGCAACACCTATACTTGCTATATTGTTGCGTATTATCAATAAGTACTGGAAACAGCACCCCACAAGGAAGCTGATGTACGGCCAACTGCCCCCTATCTCACAAAACCATCCGAGTGAGACGAACAAGGCATGCTGGACACTGCTGGAGCAGCAAGGACGAACTCATAAGCGACGTTCTCCTGTGGAAGCCAACACATGGACATGATAATGTGGAACGCCCACCAAGAACCTAGATTGACCAACTCTGCGACGATGATTGGATGCCGCGCAGAGGACCTCCCTGAGACAATGAATGATAAGGAAGGTTGGCGAGAGATTGTCATGGATATCCGTGCTGACTGCGTGACATGATGATGATGATGATGAGAATGATGATGATGATGATGATGCATTATTTCATGCAGCTATTAAAAAAGTTCAGTTTCTGCGGAGTCGCACATTTTAATTATGTTCGGGTCATCACAAATGCAATTTTCTAAGTTGGTCGTTTGAAGAACCCATTCATTTGTTTTTCTTCACACTTTTGTTTTCTAGATTTTTGTTATTTTTATGTTTGTTAATAGTTACTGCTTCTTGTATTGCAGTTACTAGCAGCTGTGCGTAGTCATTTATTCATTCATTTTTGTAGATTGCTTGAGTCCCTGATTTGGTGCACCCACGCAATCATCAATGCAGTTTTCTATCCAGAGCTCAATGGGTGACCCAAGGGGTCACATATTGTCTAGTATATATATATATATATATATATATATATATATATATATATCAACCCCTCCGCACGAGCAGGATGTAACACAAGGTCAATTTCTTAAGCGGGGTTCAACAGGTTTGAATTCAGAGTTTTCCTTCTCCTAGACCGGTTGTCTAACCAAGGTTAAAGAGCCCAGTCTGCCCTACTATTTATCCATAACTGGAAGGAGAGTATGATTCATACCTTTCCCAAGGGTATTAGCACAAAGTGAAATGCAATGATCACATCCAGGATTTGAACTCGGGGCGACGAGTCCATTTCCCATGACTTTAACCATTATACCACGCGCTTCCCCCTCTCTCTATTTCTCTCTCTCTCTCTCTCTCTCTCTCTCTCTATATATATATATATATATATATATATATATATATGGTGTGTGTGGTATGCTTTGTTTTGCGAGCTTAGATGCTTCAGATAGGCTTATGTTAAGAAGTTCAGTAAAAAAGTTTCAAAATTCATTATGCCAGGGAGAAAAAATATTATTTAGAAAAAAGTAAGCATTACAATATATTAGAGCACAGAATTCCTCACATTCTATTTTATCATGTGTTTATACAATACAGTCCTAATTTTGGAATTTAAAAAATACGTTCTTCTATGGGGGATGGAACAAATTAATTGTATTTCAGTTTATTTCAATGGGAAAAATTTATTTGATATACGAGGAAATTGAGTTCGGAGAGGATTGCGTTAAACTCGTAAGTTAAGGTAACACTGTACACACACAAAGACACACAGACACACAGACACAGACACACACACACACACATTAGCGTTTCTTCAATTTTCAAATTATTCTAAGAACGTTAATTCCCTTTCAAAACATCTTTGAACAGGTTGATAAACAAGGACTATCACAGTCTTCTTATTATTCTATGATGAAAATTTTCTTACTCTTCCTTATATCAACAAAAGGCCTGAAGAAGATCTACTTAACAGAGCGAAACACTGCAGCGTCGGCTAATAAACTTACCACTCATTTTATTTAAACCTGTGTTTTTTTTTCCAAATTTTTCACTATACTACATCCCGTCGGATTCACTTCCATTCCCCTTCACACACACACACACACACACACACACACACACACACATATATATATTTATATTTATATTTATATTTATATTATAGAAAAGAAGGTCCGCAAAATGGATTTTTTTATTTTTTATTTTTATTATTATTTTACATTTGCAACGCGTGTTTCAGATCTTCTGATATCTTCTCCAGGCATTAACCATATTCTGTCAGAATATGAATGTGTACATGTATATATATATATATGTACAAGTATATATATATATATATATATATATATATATATATATATATATATATATATATCAGTATAAATGTGTACATATATATATACAAGTATCTTATACTTATATATATATATATATATATATATATATATATATATATATATATATATATATATTCTATATATATACTACATTCTACAGAATATGGTTAATGCCTGAAGAAGATATCAGATCTGGAACACGTTTCGCAAATATAAAATAATTATAAAAAGAAAATTTTAAAACATTATCCATTTTGCGGAACATTTTTTATAAAATATTTAATTTTCTCCTGTTGGACCCATAACAACACTTTATGTGTGTGTGTGTGTGTGTGTGTGTGCCTTTAGAGTGACACTTTTTTCGATTACATTTATGTTTCTGCAGCTCACCCCGTCATAGCTGGGATGACACATCTTTTAGTTAAGATTCAATAAATCTGCGGGGTAGGGGGATTTCATCGCCCTCATAAAATGTAACTGTTTCATTTCATTTCGACATTTTGTTGTGATTGTAGATATGATTGATATACATGACGAAATCACTTTTGTTTTCACAATTCTTAGTTAGTCATCATTCCTACCCTGTCATGTCTACTTCTCTAAACCAACTCATCAAATTTGCTGCATTGATTTATTATATGATTGATTGCCAATAAACAGATGATATAAATCTTATATTGCGTTTTGTTGATTTTATACCGACTTTAATATAGTTCATTATTATTCAGAGTTTTTCCTTAATATTCTACTTTGTATGGCTGGGGCGTTAGAATGAACCGACTGCACCTCTGCAGAGGGGTAAGACTCCCCCAATAGGGCCACCTGTTGGCCGTGGGTGGCGACCCGTGATGTTTAAGGATAGAGCCCAGGTGGATGAGCAGTTCATGACATGCAGTACTCCACTTTGGCCCTTTATTGGGCTAGACGGTCGGTCGGAGAGGCCCCCTCCGAAAAATCGGCTGGTCACGTCAAGCCCTAGCACCTATATGATTTTCCCAACCCTATTGCCCTCATGGCAAGCCCCACCCCTTTTTATCATATGGGTGCTAGAAGGCGGTGGCTGCGGGTCTACATGTCCTGGGAATGACGTTAAACGATGGTGAGGTTCCAGTTTTGGAGGTTTGGGGAATGTGGAGCACCCCTTCATCACCATCGCTCCCTGGTCCACTCTGACCCGGAGTGGTAATACCTGTTAGGGTCCCATCTATGGGTTGAATAGAAAAATGTATTTATAAAAAAATTGTATTATCCATTAAGAATTGATTTATTTCAAAACTTTATCGGTATTAAATGACCCACTGAGGTTGATATGCCTTAAAACAAACCAAACCAAAATCGATGTAAATAGGGGTATAGGTAACCTCCAAAACTGGAACCTCACCATCAGATAGAGTTTAACGTCATTACCAGGACAGAAATACCCTCAGCCACCGCCTTCTAGCACCCATATGATAAAAAGTGTTGGGGCTCGCTATAAGAACAATTGACGTGACCAGCTGATTGACCTGAGGGGGGCCTCTCCGACCGCCCGTCCCGCCTAAGTAAGGTTCTAGGTGGAGTCTTGCAGGTCATGGACTGCTCATCCACCAAGACTCCGTCCTTAAGCATCACGGGTCGCCAACTACGGCCAACAGGTGTCCCCATTTGGGGGAATCTTACCCCTCTGCAGAGGTGCAGTCGGTGCATTCTAACGCCCCACCGACAGGGTGGTATTTACATCGAATATATATATATATATATATATATATAGAGAGAGAGAGAGAGAGGGGTCGAGAGGAGAGGGGTCTATTTCGACGGCTGACCATCTTCTTTTGGGTTAATTTCTTCCTCTGGTCGATACGGCTTCTTCTGTGCGAGGTCCGGTTGTCTGTACTTATCCCTTTTGTTTTTAAATGATGAAACATGATTTTGTTTATTTTTCAAATACGTTTTTATCAAACCGAAGCCCAAAAGCGTTTAACCGCACGATGACTTACCTGGGAACAGACGTACATCCCTTCAACTCCCTTAAACTAACCGCCAAAAGTTCACTAACTCACATACGCTCTTTCCTTAGCCAGTGAGAAATCCACGACCAGGCCAGTGAAAGGTGAACTGTTAGTCAATCTTTTCTCATAACAGTTATAATGGTAACCTTCCATTTACCATACTGTTCTTTAAATTTTAGTACACTACAGTCATAATTAGTAGGCTACCCACGAATTATGTAACACCAACAATTAATATGAATTCGTAACTATTGTGAATTATTTATTCAAATTTCTAATTGATTATCTGCGTCCTTCTGCTTATTTGAAATGAACTAAACAGTTCTATGGGTCGATAGGGCCGGGTTAGCTCAGTCGGTAGAGCGTTCGCCTAGAAAAAACAAGGTTCATAATTCGATGCCAGCCCTCGCCAGCTCAGCGTATGAGTAGCACAGGGATCTGTGCGGTAAAGTAAGGATCTGAGGGTAGGTGTGGTGCTCCACCTCAGACGCAAAAACAATCTCCTTGGTCTAGCGCTGCTGAAAAGGCGATAGACTCCCTCGCTGATTGTCTGATATCGACTTTAGGCCACCCCAACGACTTTACTTTTATTTTACTTACTCTAACCATCATTTATTTAGCAGGGATGGAATTGGATTCATGATTTGAGTAATATATATTTTGAATTAATCATAGACTCAAAATTATTTATTACTGAAAATAATTCAATCTTTCCTCTGTTTTTGGCATAAAATAACCCAATTAGGGTTGACATACCATACAATCCAACCAAACAACCTAAATCAATAACTAACAAATTATTTTGTTGAATATTCTTCCAATAATACATTCATACTGGTAGAGTGTGTGGTGACAGAGATGAGACAATAAAAATGTATTAAGTGAATGTAGTAAACTAGCACAATGGTAATACAAAACTAGGTACGACTGGGTTGGGAAGGTGATCCACTGGAAATTATGCAAAAAATTACATTTTGACAATACAACAAAATGGTATATGCATAAACCAGAGTCTGTTCTTGAGAATGAAACGCATGAAATTCTTTGGGACTTCGAGATAAAGACGGATCATCCTATCCCAACCAGAAGACCAGACCTAACATTGATTAAGAAAATAAGAAAAAAGAAAAAGAGAACTTGTCTACTGGTGGACTTTGCAGTTCCATCAGACCACAGGGTGAAGATGAAAGAAAACGAAAAGATATACGAATACCTGGACCTTGCCATAGAACTAAAAAGCTGTGGAATATGAGAGTGAAAGTGATACCAATTTTAGTTGATGCACTTGGAACGATCCCCAAAAGCCTGGAAAAAAGACTTGAGGAATTGAAAATCAGAGGAAGAATTGAGACCATCCAGATAACTGCACTGCTGCAATCGGCTAGAATACTCAGAAGAGTCCTGGAGACCTGAGCAGACTTGTTTTCACTCATACTCCAATGAAATACCATCAGTTAATGCTGGTGTGAGAAACTAATAATAATAATAATAATAATAATAATAATTGGTGGATTTTGCTGGGTAAAGCTTAAGGAAAATGAAAAGATGGTTAAATACCTGGACCTTGCCAGAGAATTGAAAGAACTGTGGAATATGAGAGTGAAAATGATACCAATTGTAGTTGGTGCACTTGGAACGGCCCCGATAAACTTGGAAAAAAGCCTGGAGGATCTGGAAATCAGAGGAAGTATCGAGACCATCCAAACTACTGCACTGCTGCAATCGGCTAGAATGCTCAGAAGAGTCCTGGAGACCCGAGGAGATGTGTTGTCATTCAGACTCCATTGAAATACCATCAGCTAATGCCGGTGGGAAAAAAAACTAATAATAATAATAATAATAATAATAATAATAATAATAATAATAATAATAATAAAAAAATCTAGGAGATTTGAGTAGACGCGCTTTTATATTTCAATGAAAACCATCAGTTATTTCTTTTGTGATAAACTCATTGATAGATAAACATTGAGATCGATCACGTGAAATCCTATATCGTACGATGGATGGAAAGTAATGCTTCACGTTATTATAGTAGATATTACCCCCTTCCCCGCCTCCAGTAGTAAAACAAGTAATTTTGACGGAGTGGCCTATTGCCGGTATCAGCCAGAGAGCGAGGGAGTCTATCCCCTTTTCACTAGCACTAGACCAGGGAGATTGTTTTCGCGTCTGAGGTGGAGCACCACACCTACCATCAGCTCCCCACTTTACCGCACAGATCTCGTGCTACTAATACGCTGAGTTGGCGAGGCTCGGTATTGAACCCTGAACCTTGAGGTTCCGAGACAGATGCTATACTGACTGAGCTATCCTCCAATACAGAAAAAAGAATGCGAAAAATTGCACGTCACATCGTGGTGTAACGGTTAGGTTACGAGTCCCACATATTCGTTACTACTGATTAGCCAGTTGGATCCTCACTGTACGTCACATAATTGCGATCTTATGGGGAGTGTTGCGTAATGTCTAGAGTCGTAAGAAAATGGACTCGTTGACCCGAATTCAAACCCTTGACGAGGCTTTCTACATTTAACATACCCTTGGATCTCCCTCCAACTGTGTGTAAATATCAGGGCAAACTGGGCTCTTTAACTTTTGTTGGGCAACTAGACTAGGCGAAGGAAAACTCTGAATTCAAACCTGTTAAACTTCGCCTAAAGAATTGACCATGCGGAGGGTTTGGTATATATGTACTTGCAACCTTGTGACCCAACATATGTGAACGGGTTGCGTAAATACTTACCACATCCTTATCGACTGAAAAACATTTTTAATGAAAATGATGAACTTATTACGATTTTATGTGTCATCCTTTAGGCTTCAAGCAAGAGCGCTTGTCCAGCGGAAATCCTTGGTAAATAATCCTTTGGTTGTTCCTTGGTACTCCTCAGTATTGCAAGTCTTTCGTCAATGATTGCAAATGGACGTCTATCAGTATGAGTGGTTAAATAGTCAACCAGCCACGCATTCGGGCTGTTGATTGACTGCGGTTTAAACCACATGACCTTGCTTCGTCTGTAAATTTAAGTTGTGTAGGGTAGCACGTTTTATATACCACAAATAATCCAACAGAACTTAATCTTGACCTTTGTTCCTCTATTTTCTCAATTTTCTTTTTCTTTCTTTTTTAAAAATTCTTTTTATATTAACAATGACTTTAATTTATTAATCTATTCTATCAATTATTAACTGTGATTTTCATTCATCTTCTCTTATTCCTTCTTCTTTCCTCCCTTCCTTCCTTCATTCCTTCATTCCTTCCTTCCTTCCTTCCTTCATTCATTCATTCTTTCTTTCATTTCTTTCTTTCTTTCTTTCTTTCCTCAGCGGGAGAGAGGATTCGTGGCATAAAAGCTATTTCCATTCTCGCTATTACATTCACATTCAGACATACCCTTGAAAAACTTATGAAACTCCACATCCCCCCAACTATGGTTTAGATATTACCGCTGCTATTCTCCTACAAGAATGACTTTGGCATTAAATAACCCACGAAGTTTGATATTCCATAAACATAAAAACAAAAGCTTTCATCTTCTTATATAAAATCTATGTCACAATGATCTTGTCTGTCTACAATCTTTCTAGATTATTTTTCATAATGAGACTAAATTCGCCACAGATTCCGTGCCATCACCGATAATAATCATAATTAGACGAATAATAATTTCTAATTAAAACAATCTTTGGACAAGCGATAATGACATTCAGGAGAATCATATTTTGATGATGCATATAAATTATGGGATATAAATCTAAATATGGTGATGCACATTTTTTTCTTCATATTTTCTAAAGAGTCAAGTGTGGAATATTTACCATCATTATTATCTTTTTAGTCTGACGTCTTTATTGCATCGCATTTTCGTGTTTTCTGTTTTATTGCTTTTGCTTCTTTTTTTACTTTCTGTTTTCTTTTCTTCTTCATCGGCTTTTTCTTAATAGATACATTTCCACCCATTTTTCTTCTTTTCCTTTTCTTTCTTTTTTTTTTTGCTTTTTACTTTATTTTTCCTTCATATTTTTTTCATCGCGTGTTATTTTCTTTCTCTTCTTTCTTTCTTTCTTTCTTTCTTTTGCTTTAAGTCTTCTTTCTTTCTTTCTTTCTTTCTTTCTTTCTTTCTTAGGAATGCTTTTCTTTCTTCTTTCTTTCTTTCTTTGGAATGCTTTCTTCACCGGCTTTTTTCTTAATAGATATATTTCCAACCATTTTCCTTCTTTTTTCTTTTTTTGTTGCTTTTTTACTTTATTTTTTCATTCATATTTTTTTCATTTCGCTTTCTAACGTGTTATTTTTCTTTCTCTCTTTTCTTTCTCTTCTTTCTTTTCTTTTTGCTTTAAGTCTTCTTCTTTCTTCTTTTCTTTCTTTCTTTCTTTCTTTCTTTCTTAGGAATGCTTTTCTTTCTTTCTTTCTTTCTTTCTTTCTTTTTTCTTTGGAATGCTTTCTTCACCGACTTTTTCTTAATAGATATATTTCCAGCCATTTTCCTTCTTTTTTTCTTTTTTTTGTTGCTTTTTTTACTTTATTTTTTCATTCATATTTTTTTCACTTAACTTTCTGATGTGTTATTTTCTTTCTTTCTTTTCTTTTCTTTGGCTTTAAGTTTTCTTTCTTTCTTTCTTTCTTTTCTTTCTTTTCTTTCTTTTTTCTTTCTTTCTTTCTTTCTTTCTTTCTTTCTTTCTTTCTTTCTTTCTTGGAATACTTTCTTCACCGGCTTTTCTTAATAGATAGATTTCCATCCATTTTCCACTTTCTTTTTTTCTTCCTTTTTTACTTATTTTTTTCCTTCATATTTTTTTCATTTCGCTTTTCTGACATGTTATTTTTCTTTCTTTCTTCTTTTCTTTTATTTCTGTTTTTTCCTCTTTTTAATCTCCATTTTTCTCTTTCCTATGTCGTTCACATTTTTCCTCCTTCTTTTAATTTCAACTTTCTTATTTCCTTCATTTCTTTCTTTTGCTAATTTCTACTTTTTCTTTCCTAGTTCCTTCATTTCTTTATTCATTTGATTTTCACTTCTTCTTTCTTATTTCCTTCATTTTCTTCCTTTAATTTCCACTTTTTCATCATTATTTTCCTCTTTTTATTTTCCACATTTTTCCTTTATTTCTTTCATCTTTTAATTTCCACATTTCTCTTTCTTATTTGCTTCATTTTTTCTTCCACAATTTTTCACATTTTGATCATTATTTCTTTTCATTTTTCACTTTCAATTCTTACTTTTTCTTTCCTATTTTCTTCCTTTCTTTCTTCTATTGTCCACTTTTTTCTTTCTTATTTACTTCCTTTTTCTTTTCTTTGAATTTTTACTTTCTCTTTCGTTTTTCTTTAATTTTTTCTTCTTTTCCTTATTTCTTTCTTTTCTTTTTTCCTTTCTTTTCCTTTTTTCATTGTTATTTCATTTATTTATTTCTTCCTTTTTTTTCGCCTTTTCCAATTTTTTTTTTTCTGTTCCTATTCTGCTTTTCGGGTTTTGATTTTTTTTTTCTTTTCAGCATTCATTCCTTGTTCTTCTCTTTATTCCTAAATTTCTTTTTTCTTTATTTCTATGTTCTATTCTTATTTGTTTCATACATTTATTCATTTATTTCTGTTCGTTTCTTTTTATCTTAGACATACATTTCTTTCTCTCTTTCTTTATATTTATTTCTTATGAAATTTCTTCTTTCTTTCTTTCTTTCTTTCTTTCTTTCGTTCTTTCTTGTGAATGCCTTTTTTTTCTTTATTTCTTCTTTTGTTTCTTTATTTCTTAAGAATGACTTTTCTTTTCTTTCTTTTTCTTTCTTTTCTCTCTTTCTTTCTTTCTTTCTTTCTTAAGAATGCTTTTCTTTCTTTCTTTCTTTCTTTCTTTCTTTCGTTCTTTCTTGTGAATGCCTTTTTTTTCTTTATTTCTTCTTTTTTCTTTATTTCTTAAGAATGCTTTTTTTTCTTTTCTTTCTTCTTTCTTCTCTTTGTTCTTTATTCTTAAGAATGACTTTCTTTCTTTCTTTCTTTTCTTTCTTCTTTTTCTTTCTTTCTTTTTTTCTTTCTTTCTTTCTTAAGAATGCTTTTCTTTCTTTTCTTTCTTTTTTTCTTTCTTTCTTTCTTTAAGAATTTCTTTTCTTTTCTTTTCTTTCTTTTTTTCTTTCTTTCTTTTTCTTTCTTTCTTTCTTTCTTTTAAAGTTTATCAGTTCGTATTTTTCTCTGTAATTATATCATTTTTTATTTCATAGATTTCTTTTTTTGTTTTTGTTTTTCTTTTCCCACCAGTATTTTCCTTTTTTGTTCCCATCTCTTCAAAAATAATTCCAATCATCTTTCTAGATAATATCTTTTACGATTTTATAATTTTTACTTGTACATTTGCACTTATTCTTATGCTTCCCCCTCCTTTCATTCATCAATTTTTACTTTCTCTTTCTTTTCCCTCTCTGTCTTACATCTTAATTCATAGCAGTAGTTTCACTAAATTGAGATTTACAAGGCAGATAATTAACTTTCCAATGTATCAAAACGACACAAGTAACAACGTCCAAAATGGCGGGGAACTAACAAAGACAAAACAGATAGAGACGGATTTATTGCCCGCTTATTTGTGCAGTGGTTTGTTTTACTTCGATTTCATAGAATTTTATTGCTTGACATTGAAATTCAACATCTGTGATTGTGCCACGCGATTAACAAGACCTATTTACCGTTTCCTTCAAGGAAAACAATCCAGAGAAGAAAAAAAAGATTGTTCTCTTATTATCTTTTATCTATAAACCTCTGTGGAGTCGCGTGGTGTAATGGTTACCGTCGTAGAAAAAAAGTTCAAGTTTCATTTACTCATGAAGTCAATTCCCTAGTATGCATCTGACTTTCAGTCTTGTAATGCAAACAACTAGGAAATAAACAATTCTTCTGTCGATACTCGAAAAATGAAACCGGTTGGTATTTACAAATTTATATATGTCTATGTGAGTTGAAAGGAAAAAAATAAATAAAGGAAAGAAAATAGATTTAATAACACGTATTTCGGCCAGGAGTTTGTTCATGTACACGTTTTCTATTTGTCATTATTTTAAATATGAAATAAAATAATAATAATAATAATAATAATAATAATAATAGAAAATTATGAAATATTTAAGTATACATGAATAACGGCCTTCATCAGAGTAAAATGTTTGACATTTTTTTTATTTTGATGAAGGCCATTATTCTTTGTATGCTAATAGATTTTATAATTTTATTTATTATTATTTTATTTCATATTTAAAATAATGATAAATAAAATACAAATCTTGGACGATGCTGCTTGCATTTCTCAAAGCGCCAATACAATAATGATAATAATAATATAAGATTTTTGGATGTTTGTTTATTTTAGAAGCATCGTTGAATAAAGTATATATTATTATTTATATTTTTGCTTGAAGGCAATTACAATGCGCATATCGCAGAAATTCGATAATTATAGACGATAATAATGACAAGTGAATTTCGCAAACAATTACTCGGTGTGTAGAATATCGTATAGAAAGTTTCACCTTTATTAAGTCTCATCAGCGATATATACTAACGATTTCCCTCCGACAGAAATCGAAACCGGGACTTCAGCAGGATAGTCAGAAACTATACTGCTTCGGCCACGGTACAGCACGGAGAAATTCCTGCGAAATTACATCATCGACAGGTTAGTTTCGCAGGAATTTCTCTGTGCTGTACCGCGGCCGAAGCAGTATAGTTTAACCCTATGGTTAAAAATGAGACCGTCCAAATTGTTCAAGATGCAATGCAAAAATGTAAATTTTTATTTGTCCTATTTTATTTCACTCAGTTTCAAAAATGAAACATTCCAAATGATCTTGCGTCGTTTAAATGCCCAACGTAAAATCAAAAATTGAAAAAAAGAATAAGTTACATGTTTGTTTTATTTGTAATATTGAAATTGTGAATTACGGATTTTATTTATTTATTTATTTATTTATTTTGTAATTTTGATTTCATGTCGTCCAATCTGCCTATTCTTAATTTACATTATGTTTTAGCGAGCCAGCTAGAAGTAGCCGCTAAGTCTAGCCACCTTGATTAGACGTAAACGTCGAAAACGGTGTCTTCGAATGATTATATATATTATATATGGAGGATATGTGCTTAATTGAAGTCATACCTAATTTTGAAAATTAATTTGTTAATAGTTAATGAATTAGGCGGGTATATGTTCAAATGTAAGGCTAAACAAATATGCCCGCCTAAATTCATTAATTAATTAATTTTCAAAATTAGGTATGACTTCAATTAAGCACATACCCTCCAAAAATTGTCGGCTTAAAGCCACATAAAAATAAACACATTTGTTTGTTTACTTAAACTCATATATATATATATATATATATATATATATATATATATATCAGGGGTACTGTTTAGCTCAGTCGGTAGAGCGTTCGGCTAGAAACCACAAGGTTCCTAGTTTGATACCGTCCCTAGCCAACTCAGCGTATGTGTAGCACAGGGATACGTGCGATAAAGTATGGATTTTATGGTAGGTGTGGCGCTCCACCTCACATGCAAAAACAATCTCCTTGGTCTAGCACTATTGAAAAGGGGATAGGCTCCCTCGCTGATTGGCTGATATCGACTTTAGGCCACCCGATGACTTACTTTATACATATAATATTTCAATTTTCATTTCTTTCTCTTTGAATTCTTGTATTACTCAAACCTCAATAATCCCCGATTTTACCTAATATTTCTGACTTTTATTTCAAACAAAAGTCTCACTCCAGACCCCAACAACTGTATCGGCGATATTTCGTCTCAGTACAACAGACATTAATCTAAGAGGATCCTTTCAAATCATTACCGACAACCCCCATATCTGCCGTCTATCCTCTCTCTCTCTCTCTCTCTCTCTCTCTCTCTCTCTCTCTCTCTCTCTCTCTGCCATACCCAGCTGCCGCGCCCTCAAGCGCATGCTCATGCCCTTGCTCTGTCCGCGCTCTGACAGTGTAAAAATATGATAGCGACGACACCATAAAACACTTGTCATGTTGCTGGGAATGAAAGTGGTTCGTTTTACAAGATTTGCAATTCTAAACAGTTTGGAAGTTCGAGCAAAGGGATGGTGGTAAACACTTTACTTCTTTTTACAGAGAAGAAGTGGTTGCGGGTGATCTCGCCTTTTCGCGTCACCGGATGGGACCAACGAGGTGAAAGCAACGTGATTTAGCGACCATGTGATATGTGATTCACGCTATGATGTGAGTCAAGTCAACGTGTAATGGTGAAGGGTCGTCGCCAAAGGCTTCAACGTTTGTGTAAAATGATGTTGAGTCCTTTGATGCGGTGAGGTACACAAGTCACTATTAGTACACCTTCACAAACCAAATTGTAGAGCATCCAAAAATGTTTACATTATGTCCAATGTTGAACTATTTCGAAATATGATGTTTGGATTGAGTATTAAAAAAGACTGAACATTTCTAAATTGATTTAACTAGCAAATATAAGCACCCTACAGATGCAAGTATTTAAGTTTTAATGCAATAAAATACATTAAATTAGAAAGGCTAAGGAAACTAAATAAGAATATAGCTAAAAATATTTGAAACAGAGACGGGTAAAATCGAATAATAGAACAACTGAAACTTACTCTTCCATCTCTCCCATCTTTTATTGCTAAATTTTCCTGGTTTAACAATTTAGTTAAAATAGGAAGTAAAGAATAAAATTCCAGTTATTTATTCTTGTTAATAGATTTCTTTTAAGATTTATCCCCGAGGATTTTGCGCATATTCATTAAGATAAAACCAAACAATTAGAAATCAATAATACCAAGCACATATTTATCAAAATCAAATTTTTAATACCAATATGCAAATTAGCCTTCCCGTTCACACTGGAAACCGCTATTGTTTTTGTATATATAAATACAATTGCATGTATATATATATATATATATATATATATATATTATATATATATATATATTAAGAAATTTGAAAAACGAAGTGTTCCAAAAATAAGATGAATTTGGAACATTTCGTTTTTCAAATTTCTTAATATTGTTGCATTTATATCCATATTTACTACCATATATATATATATATATATATATATATATATATATATATATATATATAAATGTTTTCACTTTAACAGCATTTGTGGTGTTTTCATATCTTTTTTATATATACTCATATATATATATATATATATATATATATAGTAGCGGAAATAATTTTAAAAAGCCCATGAATTTATTCATAACATTATGAATATTGACTCAAAGTTCCTAAATTTTCCACCATTCGAAGATAATGAAACTAAAATTGAATAATCAATGTTTTTATTTTGGTTCACATTATGGAATGTTATTACAGAAATAATTATTTTGGGAGAAGATATAGATGGAAATAAAGATAAAACAACTTTTAAAAATCCTTTTTAAAGAAGAGCAACGATTTCCAAAGTTTAATCCTTGCTTGGATTAACTGAATATTGACAGTTGTAAAGGAGCCTGTCCTAACAGATTACAAGCAACACCAACACCTACACCTAGTGTGTTTCGGCCACTGGACAGGTTGAGTTGGTTAATAGCGTCGATCCCAGGGGGCCGTCCCCCCAGGCAATATCTGCCCCCTCGATTTAAAGAGGAAGGGCTGGGTTTATTGCCCAGCGCCTGAGGCGCCCCCTTTGAGGGGGAATCCCGACGGGATGTACGCAATTTTTCTACCTACCACCCATGAGGCTCGGCTCGTGGGTGGTCCCACGTAAAAAGGCCGTGTACAAGTGGGGTACATGTAAATAACCCTAAAATGGTCCAGTGGCTTCGGCCCTGGATCTTTACAAGTTAATAGCGTCGATACCTGCCCCCTTGACTTAAAGGGGCAGGGCTGGGTTTATTGCCCAGCGCCTGAGGCGTCCCCCTTGTGGGTGAATGCCGAAGGGATCGGCGCAATTTTTGTTCTTTCCCACCCATGAGCTTCAGCTTGTGGCCGGGCCCACGTTAAAACGAGGCCTTGTGCCCAGCCCATACAAGTGGGGTATGAGGCAAATACCTGTAAATAACCTAAAGAAGGCCTTAGGGCTCATCGGCCGAAATGGTATGTACATTGCACAAGAAAGATGAGGACAATAAAGATGAGGACAACAGTCAGCAAAATAAAAATAATTGTTATTACTTACTCAAATCAACAATACTTTTTTTTTTTAAACATAATAATGGAAATGAGAAACAAAACGTAAATGATTGACGGCTTTTGAATACTGAAAGAAAGAATGTTTAAAAAAAATGAATTCAAATTGTATGGACTCTCTCATTGATTTCGACGCATGAGGGTTCATCCCATGAACAACCTACACGGTGTTTTGGTTATAGTGGTAAAGGATTGTGTTTGACTAATCGCACTTTTTGACACAGTCGATGGGAAAGAATTGGTGCACAAGGAATGCCACAAACCAAATCAACGACTGACCTCAGGTTTTTCAAATTCAGAGTTTTTCCTTCTCCTAGACAGGTTAATTACCCAAAGTTAAAGAGCCCAATCTGAATATATGGATTCATACCTTTCCAAAGGGTATTAGTACAATGTGAAATACAAACAGCCTTGTCTAGGATTTAAACACGGGTAGATGAGCCCATTTCCTACGACTCTAACCATTATCCCACGCGCCTTCAGTCGGTAGAGCGTTCGGCTAGAAACCACAAGGTTCCTAGTTCGATACCGGTCCTCGCCACTCAGTGTATGAGTGCACAGAGATCTGTGCGGTAAAGTAAGGAGCTGAATAGGTGTGGCGCTCCACCTCAGATGCTACAATCTCCTTGGTCTAGCGCTATTGAAAGGGGATAGACTCCCTCGCTGAGTGGCTGATAACGACTTTAGGCCGCCCCCCGTCGACTTTACTATATATATATATATATATATATATATATCCGCACCAGCAGGATGCGACACAAGGTCAATTTGTTGAGTGGAATTTAACAGGTTTGAATTCAGAGTTTTCCTTCTCCTAGACTGCTTATCTAACCAAGGTTTAAGAGCCGAGTCTCTCCTGCTATTTAATCATAGCTGGAAGGAGAACTGGATTCATACCTTTCCCAAGGATATAGCGCCATGTGAAATGCAAACAGCCCCGTCCAGGAATTGAACTTGGGTCGATGATTCCATTTCCTATTACTCTAACCATTAGACCACGCACCTCCATAAATATATATACTGCTTCATAAATGTATATACTGGTCTTAACAATGGGTGGAATGATGTGAAAAATTTTCTGGAATAATTTATATCATCAATTATATCGGATATATTCGTAGTTTCCAACCTTAGACTAGTTATGCACACAGCTCGATTAAAAAGGGACCCAGTGAAAGTCGAACTCACTACTCTCGCAAAGAAATCGGAAATAAAATTGTGCTAAATATCGCACCACAATACGTGCCCTCTGGCGAGCTTTCCGCTAACTAAACGATAAATATTTAATTTCTGTGTTTGTTTCTAGTTTACGTTGAAGGAATTTTCTTTTATGAATGTCAAAGATAAAAGGTGGAAAGCGACTTCCACTTACGATGAAATAAAAATAGTGAAAGAAAGATGAAAAGCTTTCGTAGAAATTATAAATCAAAAAGCTTTTAAGATTTTTGATTCTTTTGTTATTTTTGTTGTTTTTATTCGTTCTTTGTCTTTCTCAAATTCTCTTGTATTTTTATACATTTTCTCTTCTTTCCACCTTCCTTCTTTCTTTTCTTCCTAGTTTTTCTTCCTTTTTTTCTTTCATTCTTTGCTGCCCATATTTCTTTCTTTCTTTCTTTCTTTCTTTCTTTCTTCTGTATTCATTTCTTTTCTTCTTTATTACATTCTTATACATTTTCTTCTCGTTTTTCTTCCTTCCTTCTTTTATTTCTTCCAGCTTTTCTTCCTCTTTTTATTCTTGCTCTCCATATTCTTTCTTTCTTTCTTTCTTTCTTTCTTTCTTTCTTCTTTCTTCTTTCTTCTTCTTTATTCTTCAATTCTTTATTTTCTTCTTTATTACATTTTCTTCTCTTCTTTCTTCCTTCCTTCTTTCATTCCTTCCAGCTTTTCTTCCTTTCTTTCTTCGAACTTTTATTCTTTGCTCTCCATATTTCTTTCTTTCTTTCTTTCTTCTGTATTCATTTATTTTCTTCTTTATTACATTCTTATACATTTTCTTATCTCCTTTCTTCCTTCCTTCTTTCAGATCTTCCAGCTTTTCTTCCTTTCTTTCTTCGAACTTTTATTCTTTGCTCTCAATGATTCTTTCTTTCTTTCTTTCTTTCTTTCTTTCTTTCTTTCTTCTGCAATCCTTTCTTTTCTTCTTTATTACATTCTTATACATTTTCTCCTCTTCTTTCTTCATTCCTCCTTTCATTTCTTCCAGCTTTTCTTCCTTTCTTTCTTCGAACTTTTATTCTTTGCTCTCCATATTTCTTTCTTTCTTTCTTTCTTCTTTCTTTCTTTCTTCTATATTCATTTCTTTTCTTCTTTATTACGTTCTATATTTCTTTCTAAAAATGTCCTTTTTCTTCCATCCTCCTTTCTTCATACTATTAATGAGGCATATCGTACACCGACTCTGTCCCTTTTAGAGTTATAAGCCCCCCCCCACAATAAAGAAGAGAAAACGAATCCCTTGGATATGACACTAAACTACATCCATAATATGCATCTAATGGTGAAATTCCAATTCTGGATCTGTGGATTGTCCCTTCATCGCCATTGCCCAAGGTCCACTCTGACCCGGATTGGTAGTACCTGCTAAGGTCGCATCTATGGATTAAATAAAAAAAAATGTGTTCAAAAATGCGATTAAAAAATTGATTAAAAAACATATACCCATCACAAATACATTAAACAGAATAACCCAACAAGAGTTGACATGCCGTAAAATCCAACCATCCAATAAACCTAAACTGCATCCAATAATGAGGCTCAGTTCTGGAGTTTAACAGAGTGTGGGGTCAACACTTAGTTGCCTTTACTCTGACTGGGAGTGGTAGCACCTGTTTTGGTTTCAACTATGGATCAAGTATGTCTCTGAGACAATATTTAAAAGGATCTAGAATCGTAGCAATACAGTCGATCATAAGATATTAATATTCCAACTAATTAAAAATGTTTACCTTTTTAAATTGTGAAGTACATTTGGTAACGTATATAATTATATATTTTCAGGCTTCTAATTAGCGGACCTGTTTATATACCCCAGTGTGATAATCTAATTATTAAAAGTTGATTTAATCATCACTAGTTTTGCGTAAAAGCTATTGCTAAATAGTTCAGTATGGAAATACGATGAGGAAATTAATCCGACAATATGTGAAGAAACAGTTTTCAAAAATATAACAGACACAGGATGTTACGATCAAAGGAAAAAAATTCTATATGTCTATACTTAAGGATTTCGGTTTATGATAAACCATCACCAGGACAATGCAAAATAAATTTTTGTAAGGGAAAAATATGAAAAATGTTAAGTGTATAGTGAATGTGTGAATATAATGTTATTTACCGTTAATTTTTATATGTGCGTTTATTTACGAGAGCTGATGACGTGATCATTGCATGTGAAAAATGTTCAGTATGTAGAAAGTATAATAATCTTGATTTAACTCTCTCTCTCTCTCTCTCTCTCTCTCTCTCTCTCTCTCTCTCTCTCTCTTCTCTCTCTCTCTCTCTCTCATTTTTCTCTTTCTTTCTTTCTTTTTCATCTTTTCATTATGCTCGATTGAAACAAATTAGCGTTATCGCTTCCGCGCACTTATCCCCTCTCTTTATTTGTCCCCTACTCTCTTTTTTTCTTTCTTTCTTTCTTCTTATATTTTTCGGCGTATTATGTCGATTTTATTCACTTTCTTTCAAATAAAAACAAATGGTCCATGATTTAGGTGTGATGACTACACACAAAAGAAATAAGACTTCGGCGGATATGCAACAACAGATAATAAGGACTATCATGAAGTTCATTTTTAAGCAAGGGTGCTGCAAGATGATAACGCTCGTACAATTAAGGAACAAGAGAATTAGTGTATAGAAGAAGAAGATATTAATATTTTGCAAGCATTTGCAAGTTTTTTTTTTTTTCATAGCATGTTGGGATATGTTATGCCGAAGTTAGTTTAACAACTGGATAAGTATGAATTTGCTCTTTAAATATCCAAGGAAAAAACATATAACGTATGAGTAGCAATAGTTGTCGGAAACTCCCGAAGTAGCCTAATCCTAACCCTAAACCTAACCCTAACCCTACCACTTTCCCTAGATCTAACTCTTTCCCTGACCATTACCCTAGTGTCTGAAGCATTTTCGGGTATTTCCATGAAATGTAATGCTTTTTACACATCATCATCATGTCGTGCAATTTGCACGGATATCCATAACGATCTCTCGCCAACCTTCCCTATCATTCATCGACTCTGGGAGCTCCTCCGCGCAGCAGTCCGCATCCTTACATAGTTGGTCAATGTAGGTCCTGGCTGGGCGGCCCACATTGGCGTGCCCATGTGCTGGCTTCCACAGTAGTACGTCTCTTACGATCTCGTCCTTGCTTCTCCAGCAGTGTCCTGCATGCCTAGCCTGTATTACTCGTATGGTTTGTGAGATGGGGGGCAGGTGGCCATACAGTTGCTTTTTCGTGGGGTGCTGCGTCCACGACTTATTCAGGACCGCTCGCTGCATTCTTGTGCAGCTCCCATCTAGCTTATTCTCAATGCGCTTCGTTAGGGTCAAGGTGGTACAGCCATACAGCAGTACCGACACAACTACAGCCTGGAAGAATCGTCTCTATAGCTTGTCGGGGAGATCGGATTCCCATATGACTGATAATTTGTTGGTGGCCAACCATGCCTTTCCTATTCGTGTGTTAACATCACTTTCTGTGGATGAGATATTACTACCTAGATATGTGAATTTTTCCACTGACTTAAGAGGCTTGCCGTCAAGTGTGGAGATGTCTCCCTGCCTTTTGAGGCTCATGAACTCTGTTTTATCAGCGTTCACAAAAAGGCTGGCGTTCTTTGCTGCCTCCTCCAGGCTGTGTAGAAGTGTCTCAGCCTGTGCCGGTGTATCTGCAAGGAGCGCGAGGTCATCAGCATTATACTCATGAAGCCTCATTTAAAAAATTCAGACAAAAATCTTAAGGGTTTTATCTATAATTTTTGCTTTCTCTCTCAATTTTCATTTTTCTTTTTTTCTTTCGACTGGTATTACCTTTTAGTTTCCCATTTATTGTTTAAATAGAGAAATTAATTTTAAAAATGTGTTTTAGAAAAATTTGATTACCCATGAAGCATAAATAGAAAAAAACATCTTCGGCATAAAATAACCCAACAAGGGTTGACATCCCGTAAAATACAACAAACCAACTCATTCGGGTAGAGTGTTCGGCTGGGAACCTCAAGGTTCTTGGTTCGATACTGGACCTCGCCAATTCAGCGTATGTGTAACACGAGGATCTGTGTGGTAAAGTAAGGAGCTAAAAAAAAAAACTCCTTTGTATAACGCTTGTGAAAAAGGGATAGACTCCCTTGCTGACTGGCTGATACCGACTTTTGGCCATCCCGACAACTTTACTTAAACCAAACCAAAATTTTTCTCTCTATCCCATCGATATATTTTACTTTCTTTACCAAAATTTATATCTCTTTCCTCAATTATTCACCGTCTTTCTTTTATTTTATCCGGTTCTTTCTTTCTTTCTTCTTTCTTTCTTTCTTTTCTTTCTTTCTTTCTCATTCCGTCCTTTCTTTCTTTCTTTCTTTCTTTCCTCGTTTTCTTTCTTTTTTCTTCGTTTTCTTTCTTTCTTTTTTCTTTCTTTCTGTCCTCATTTTCTTTCCTTCTTTCTTTCCTCATTTTCTTTCTTTCTTTCTTTCTTCTTTCCTTCTTTCTTTCCTCGTTTTCTTTCTTTCTTTCTTTCCTTCTTTCTTTCCTCGTTGTCTTTCTTTCTTTCTTTCTTTACTTGTTTTCTTTCTTTTTTCTTTCTTTCTTTCTATCTTTCTTTCTTTACTTGTTTCTTTTTTTCTTTCATTTTCCTTCCTCGTTTTCTTTCTTTCTTTCTTTCTTTCTTCTTTCCTCGTTTTCTTTCTTTTTTCTTCGTTTACTTTCTTCTTTTTCTTTCTTTCTGTCCTCATTTTCTTTCCTTTTCTTTCCTCGTTTTCTTCTTTCTTTCTTTCTTTCTTTCTTTCCTCGTTTTTCTTTCTTCTTCTTTACTTGTTTTCTTTCTTTTTTCTTTCTTTCTATCTTTCTTTCTTTACCCATTTTCTTTTTCTTTCATTTTTCCTTCCTCGTTTTCTTTCTTTCTTTCTTTCTTTCTTTCTTTCTTTACTTGTTTTCTTTTTCTTTCTTTCTTTCTTTCTTTACTCGTTTTCTTTTTTTCTTTCATTATTTCCTTCCTCGTTTTCTTTCTTTCTTTCTTTCTTTACTTGTTTTCTTTCTTTTTTTCTTTTTTTCTTTCTTTTTTTCTTTCTTTCTTTCTGTCCTCATTTTCTTTCTTTCTTTTTTCATTCTTTCTATCTTTCTTTCTTTCTTTCCTCGTTTTCTTTCTTAATTCTCTAATTATGCTTTCTCTTCCTTCTTTTTTTTCTTTTTGTAAGTTACATCCTTCTATATCGACTATAAAATGTCTACACACCAAAATGTCGTACATAAATTGACAAAATCTGACAGACAACATCCTGAAACACTTTTAAAGAAACCTTTTCTGTCTAACAACTGTCAACTCTGACTATTGCCTCATTTACGGCCGCCTAATTATTTCGAACACCTCGCTTAGTATTATGTACTTGTTATCACACCAGTAGTTTCTAATGGTTCACACTGAAGATCAAGTGACAGCAAGTCACCTTACTAATTCGGCACTCTCTTCTGGGCCATTGCCTGAAGATTTCTGCTTTTCATTGGATTTCCAATTCTTACAATCTTTACGCAGTGCTTTCTGGGATTTTTAAAAACGTTTTCTTAAGCAATACTATTGTAGGGTTCGTGTATCGTGATTTATTTACTTCCTTATTATTTTAAATTTTCGGTAAAATCCTTTTCTCTTTTTGGGTAAGTCTCTATCAAGAGTTAGCATAAAAGTCCTACTGTTTGATAGATTTCATTTATTTTTGTCTGTATTTATTAGATGAATCTTGATGTTTGGGTTTGGTTTGGTTTGTTTTACGGCATATCAACCCTAGTGGTCATGTAATGCTAACTAGGTTTTGGATTCGTAGCTGTAGTTTGGTAGAGAAAAAATATATTGATGTATAGATTTAACAATTGTTCAATTATTCATATTTTTGAGTACAATCCCACTTCTTTTAGGAAATGCTAAATCCTGGATGGTCTTATTTTCGTGAAAAGGTTGTTGTTTTTCAAATTACTTGATAGTATTTTCTTCGCGCTAGAACAAAGTCTACACACTCTATCAGTATATGTTTCACTGTAAATCTCTCTTGGCATGTATTGCATATTGGGGATTCTGTGCTCTCTAGTAAATGATGATGGGTGATGAAGGTTTAGCCTATGTTAAGGTGGGTCAGCACAACTTGTTCTCTTCTTTTATTTGTACTTTAAGTTCCATTTTTCAATGGTAGGTTTTATGTTTTGAAGTTTGTTATAAATGAGTGCATTCCAATTATTTTGCCATTTTCTATTGATAATTTTTTCACAACTATTTTATAATAACTCTTTCGGACTGTTGTCCTCATCCTTATTGTGATATGTATAAACACAGTGTTCACGCTACTGTAACATCGGAAGTTATTTAGGTGTTTCTTGATTACGTTAAAATACAGTCATCACCAGACAATGATTTCTGTCAATAAGTCTGTTGGTATTTAGGCTGCTGAGGGCGCCTTGTACTAGTGGTAACGACATTTTTAACTCCGAAACCACGTTTGACCTCAAGGTTATCGTCTGATCATGAACTCATTTTAATGTCATTAAGAAATACCCAAACATGTCCCGAAGTTACAGTGGCCTGAACATTTTGTTTATACATACCACAATAACGACGAGTATAACAGCCCGAAATATCAAACTTATTTCTTTATCTTATTTATCAAAAACAACAAAATAAATGACCAATTTATTTATGACTTGATTTAACTTTTCGTCAAAGTATATTCCTTCTTTCACTTGTTACATGTGCCACTTTTTTTTTAGTATGAAAGGAAGACTGTTTAAAAATATATATTTTATAAGCATTACGGCCACCTGCCTCCTATCACACAAACTGCCAACTAAGACGAACAAGAAATGTTGGGCACTGTTGGATTTGTAAGGATCGGGTTATAAATGATTTTCTCCGGTGGACATTTTTACATGAACCCACCAGTATTAGCCAACCAGCAAAAAACTTACATACGTCAGCTCTGTGCAGACACTGGATTCTGTGTGGAGGACATGCCATAGGGACGGGTGGTGTGTGTGAGAAAGAGAGAGAGAGAGAGAGAGAGAGAGAGAGAGAGAGTAATGAGAATGTGTGTTCTTATCCCAGCTTGGTGATTATAACATCAACATAAAATGGTATGTTAAGGTAAGTAAAAGTCATCGGGTTGGCATGAAGCCGGAGTCAGCAAATCAGCGAGGGAGTCTATCCTCTTTTCACTAGCACTAGACCAAGGAGATTGATTTTGCATCGGATGTGGAGCGCCACACCTACTACCAGCTCCTTACTTTACCGCACAGATCCCTGTGCTACTTAGACGCTGAGTTGGCGAGGGCAGGTATCGAACTAGGAACCTTGTGGTTTCTAGCCGAACGCTCTACCGACTGAGCTATAATGTAAATGCTATGAACTGATGTTGTAACGATGAATAAATAATAACATTTTCTGAATGAAATTAGTAAATTTTCAGTCGCTATTGATTTTTGGTTTTTTATTTTTATTTATTTATTTATTTATTTAATTGTTTCGTGTTTGTAATGCTTGATCAGGTAGCATCTGCAAATCAACGATATAGACGCAAATGTTACATAATTCTGAAACGGCAACTTGTCTAGGAGAAGGTCAATTCTGAATTTAACCCCGTTAGAGCCGCGTTAGCTCAGTCGGTAAAGCGTTTGGCTAAAACCAAAAGGTTCCTAGTTCTTTAACGGTCCTCACCAACTCAGCGTCTGAGTAGCACAGAGATCTGTGCGGTAAAGTAAGGAGCTGATTGTAGGAGTGGCGCTCTACCTCAGACGTAAAAAATAATCTCCTTGATCTTGCGCAAGTGAAAAGGGTATAGGCTCCCTAACTGATTGTTGGGTAATACCGATAAAAACGGATCACCTTAAGGAGACTAGTATTGATTAACAAAAAAGAAAGAACTTGTCAACTCGTGGATTTTGCAGTTCCAGCAGATCACAGGGTGAACCTGAACGAAAACGAAAAGATGGACAAATATCTGGACCTTGCCAGGGAACTGAACAACCTATGGAATATGAAAGTCAAAGTGATACCAATTGTAATTGGTGCACTTGGAACGGTCCCAAAACGCTTGGAAAAAAGACTGGAAAATCTGGAAATCAGAGGAAGAATTGAGACCATGAAGACTACTGCACTGTTGCAATCTGCCAGAATACTCAGAAGAATCCTGGAGACCTGAGGAGACTTTTTGTCACTCAGACTCCAGGGAGATACCATCAGCTAATGCTGATGTGAAAAACTAATAATAATAATAATAATAATAATAATAATAATAATAATAATAATAATAATAATAATAATAGTAACATGAAGGACGAGGAAGAGGAGGAAGAGGAGAAGAAGGGGATGGAATTATTGTAGTTCAAAAATTGATTATTAACAACTATTCATCAAAAAATCATAGGAAAGAAAACAGTTCTTTTGTATAAGTAATCATAAATTATAATTAATGATATTTCTTCTTCACACATATTATTTTCTTTCTTCTACAGAGTCGTTAGACACTTTGAACTAAACGAATAAAAAGATTTGTCTGCGTAAGCAAATATGACCTCTGACTATCAACTTAGATTTAAATTGAATACTTGTCCCCCGAAAAATACGTCTTAATTACTTTCTGAGCGATCAGTTAGCAAATTTCAACAAAATGTGTGGGAAAACATATCCAAAGAAAACAATGCACTTTTTCTTCTTTGTTTCTATGTCATTAGTGCGCATGACAATTATATTTCTGATTTGAAGTGGCTTCCGGGTTGTAACAAAGAAAAAGACGCATTAAAGTTGCCCTCTGTTTTAGTGTACGAACAATTATATTCTTACATTCAAAACAATAGAAATAAACGATCATAATTATATATTATCTATTCTGTACATATATAAAGGGCATTTGTGAGTATGTATGTCCGGAGGAAACTACTAAAATAAAACAATTAACGACAAAGTACCGTATTTGACGGCATATAGGACGCACTTTTCCCAAAAAATTTTGGCTCAAAAAATTGCCCTGCGTCTTATACATCGTAGGTGAAGTTTGAGTCTTCCCGTTGGCCTAGACTAATCTTCTCTGTGATGCTCATTAACCCAGTTTATGCTCAGTACTTTTACCTACCCTAAACTCCATGCATCCTTATTTTATTGCTGGTATTGTTTTTATACAGCTATGTTTCTGCTTGTGTAATGCACAGCTAGTCTGTTTTCAACAATATATGCCTAAATACACTAAAAACCTCTTTCCTGAATCTGAACTGCTGAAATGGGAGTGCTTCTTATATGCCCGTGCGTCTTATATGACGTCTAATAATGTATATTCTTACATTCAAAACAATAGAAATAGACGATCATAATTATTTATTATCTATTTTATACATATATAAAGGACGGAAGCGCGTGGTACAATGGTTAAAATCATGGGAAATGGACTCGTCGCCCCGAGTTCAAATCCTGGATGTGATAATTGCATTTCACTTAGCGCTAGTACCCTTGGGAAAAGTATTAATCCTACTCTCCCTCCAATTATGGATAAATAGTAGGGCAGACTTTAACCTTGGTTAGACAACCGGTCTAAGGGAAGGAAAACTCTGAATTCAACCTGTTGAACCCCGCTTAAGAAATTGACCTTGTGTCACATCCTGCTCGTGCGAAGGGGTTGGATATATATATATATATTATATATATATATATATATTAAAGGGCATTTGTGAGTATGTATGTCCGGAGGAAACCTCGAAAATAAAACAATTAACGACAAAGTAAATATATATAAACATTCACTATCCTCAGATCTCGCTTTTTGAGCAAAAATAATGAAGATCTGATTTATATTCGGGAAGATTATTAAAACATCAAATCTAAATAGTGACAGCATGGATTTGTTTTGCATTTAATATTTTAAATAGGAGACACTGATATTTCATTTTAGAGTGTGTGATGCCCCAACAGACCGGATCAGTGGAAGGTCTTTTTTACATAGAGATTTTAATGGGGCATCCAACTCACGATTCAGTAATGTTGGATCTGTGAGACTAAGTTTTTGCCCTCTCCTTTCTACCCTATCGACGCTGGGTAGCCGCTTCTTGTTAGATATAACGCATAACTATTTCGTTTGCTGATTTTCTTTCATAAAACTTTCATGTTTTATGAAAGAAAATCAGCAAAATCCCCAAATTCTTTATATTATGCGTGCGTTAAATAAAGTTATGACATAAATGGATATCATTATATTACGATCATTACAATACTACATTTCAATCATCGAGGAAGTTATACTATTTACAAGACGAGTGGTGTTATGGTTACCGCCGTTGAAAATGGACATAGCGATACGAGTTCAAATCCTCGACGAATTTTAATTTCACATAGCGCTAATACCATTGGAAAAGGTATGCATGCGCCTATTCTCCTTACGACCATGGGAAAGTAGTAGGACAGACTTTTACCTTGGTTAGGCAACCAATCTTGGAGAAGGAAAACTCTGAATTCAAACCTGTTAAACACCGCTTAAAAAATTGACATTGTGTTACATCGTACTCATGTGGAATGGCTGGTAAATATGTATGAAATTGACAATTACTCAGCTGAGTCAAAGGTGAGCATTATCTAAGTTCATGTAGAGACCAATATCTCTTCCTGACTGCTCTGTGCAATGCAGCAGAGATTCGGGCTGAGCATATGTATTTGCAGGAAGTGCTAGATCATTTTGTAGTCTGTACAAAGTTCATGGGCTGAGAACAAGAACTTCCATTGAAATTTAGACCAAATGAGGTTTATCTTTCCAACATAGCACATAGGCCCCTTGCAATCAACAATTCTTCCGTTGGTGTGCAGTGCTTGGTTCAACATTGATAAAATATCATGAGCTGCTGCAGCAGCAAATATGGCGTCAGAATAAGTATTCTTAAGCTAATTAATTTTATTATATATTATATATATATATATATATATATATATATCCTCGCCAACTTAGCGTATGAGTAGCACAGGGATCTGTGCGATAAAGCAAGGAGCTGATGGTAGATTGTGGCGTTCCATCTCAGATGCTAAAAAAATCTCCTTGTCTACGCTATTGAAAAGGGATAGATCCCTCGCTCACTAGCTGATACAGACTTAGGCCGCCCCGTCGACTATTTATATATACATATATATATATATATATATAATATATATATTATATATATATATTAGATCATCTGATCTTTTGTATATCTCTGATTTCATCGATCTATCTATCTACCTATCTATATTACCTCTCCTCTCTCTCTCTCCTCTCTCATATATTATAGTGTAGATTGGCACTGTTTCAGCTATTACTGGAAGGAGTACGCCTAAGTGTGGTATCTCTCTTCTTTTTT
>CM042143.1:115419722-115427222 GCA_023376005.1 Doryteuthis pealeii | reverse complement strand
CGCTTCTTTCGTTTCTCTGCTTCTTCTTCCATTCCCGTTTTTCTTTCTGTCTTCACTTCTTCCGTTGCCTCGTCTTTCTTCTTCTTTCTTCTTCTTTCTTCCTTCTTCCTTTCTTTGCCGTTTGCTTCCTTCCTCGTTTTCTGGTCTTTCTCTCCTTCCTCGTTTCTCTTCTTTCTTTCTTCCTTCATCGTTTCTTTCTTTCTTCTTTTACCTCTTCTTTCGTTCTTTCTTACTTTCTTCTTGCTCTTTTTCTTCCTCGTTTTTCGTCTTTCTCTTCTTTCCTTCCTCAGTTTTCTTTCTTTCTTTCTTTCTTCCTTCTTTTCTTTCCTTCCTTCTTTCTGTTGCTTTCTTCCCTTCCTCGTTTTCTTTCTTCTTTCTTTCCTTCCTCGTTTCTTTCTTCTTTCTTTCCTTCCTTCTTTCTTTCGTTTCCGTTTTCTCTTCTTCTTTCTTTCGTTTTTTCTTTCTCTTTCCTTCCTCGTTTTTCTTCTTTCTTTCTTTCCCTATCCTTCTTTTCTTTCTTTCCTTCTTTCTTCTTTGCTTTTCTTTCCTTCCTCGTTTTTTCTTCTTCTTTTCCTTCCTCGTTTTTTTTCTCTTCTTTCTTTCTTTCTCGTTTTTCATTTTTTCTTCTTTCTTTCTTTCTTTCGTTCTTTCTTTCTTTGCTTTCTTTCCTTCCTCGCGTGTTTTCCTTCTTTCGTTCTTTCTTTTCTTCGTTCTTTCTTTCTTTGCTTTCTTTCCTTCCTCGTTTTTTTCTTTCTTTTCTTCTTTTTTCTTCTTTCTTTCTTTCTTCTTTCTTTCTTTCTTTGCTTTCTTTCTCCTTTTTTTTTTTTTCTTTCTTTCTTTTCCTTTTCTCGTTTTTTTCTTTCTTTCTTCTTTCTCCTTTCTTCCTCTTCTTTCTTTCTTTCGTTCTTTCTTTCTTGCTTTCTTTCCTTCCTCGTTTTTCTTTCTTTCTATTCCTCTCGTTTTTTTCTTTTCTTTCTCTTTCCTCGTTTTCTTTCTTTCTTCTTTCTCTTTCGTTCTTTCTTTTCTTTGCTTTCTTTCCTTCCTCGTTTTCTTTCTTCTTTCTTTCTTTCTTTCTTTCGGTCTTTCTTTCTTTGCCTTCTTTCCTTCCTCGTTTTTTTTCTTCTTTCTTTTTTCCTCGTTTTCTTTCTTTCTTTCTTTCTTTCTTTCTTTGCTTTCTTTCCTTCCTCGTTTTCTTTCTTTCTTCTTTCCTTTCTCGTTTTTCTTTCTTTCTTTCTTTCTTTCCTCGCTTTTTCTTTCTTCTTCTTTCTTTCTTTCTTTCTTTCGTTCTTTCTTCTTTGCTTTCTTTCCTTCCTCGTTTCTTTTCTTTATTTATTTATTCCTCGTTTCCTTTTTCTCTTTCTACTTTCTTCTTCTTAATTCTCTAATTATGTTTCTCTTTCCTTCTTTTTTCTTTTGTAAGTTGTGGTCCTTCTTCTATCCACCAAAAATGTCTACACACCAAAAATGTCGTTCATAAATTGACCAAAATCTGCAGACAACATCCTTGAAACAACTTTTTAAAGAAACCTTTTCTGTCTAACAACTGTCAACTCTGACTATTGCCTCATTACGGCCGCCTAATTATTTCGAAACACCTCGCTTAGTATTATGTACTTGTTATCACACCAGTAGTTTCTAATGGTTCACACCTGAAGATCAAGTGACAGCAAGTCACCTTACTACTTCGGCACTCTCTTTTGGCCATTGCTGGGAGATTGTTATTTGTGTTAAATCCTACTTAACGGACATAAAATCCACCATCGAGCTATGGCACCAAACCTAAAGAAAAAAATACTAAAAAATTAGGGAATTAACCAAATTTAATTAAATTTTCAGTGTTGATATATTAATGAATAAACAATATAATGCACTAGTTATTTTATTTGAAAACTCTTACATTTTTTCAGGTCAGTTAACTTTGAACCATGTATCTTTGAAGCGTAACAGAGATTCACAAACATACGTGGTCCAAAGTTAATTGATTTTTAGTATTTTTTTCTTTCTGTGGCGTGACATACGATGGTAGAATTTAGGTCCGTTAAGTACGATTTAACTTTTATATTTTCACTGGATTTCCAATTCTTAAAATCTATACGTAGTGTCTTTTTAAACGTTTTCGTAAGCAATGCTATTGTAGGATTCATGTATCGTAATTTATTTACTTCTTTATTTTTTAAATTTTCGGTAAAATGATTTTCTCTTTAATTTTCTATCCAGAGTTAGCATAAAACTCCTACTGTTTGATAGATTTCATTTATTTTTGTCTGTATTTATTAGATGAATCTTGATGTTTGGGTTTGGTTTGGTTTGTTTTACGGCATATTCAACCTTAGTAGTCATTTATGCTAAGTAGCGTTTTGGATTCGTAGCTGATAGTTTGGTAGAAAAAAAAATATATGATGTATAGATTTAACAAATGTTGGCAATTATTCATATTTTTTTAGTACCAATCCCACTTCTTTTAGGAAATGCTAAATCCTGGAATGGTCTTATTTTCGTTGCAAAAGGTTGTGTTTTTCAATTACTTGATAGAATTTTCTTCGCGCTAAACAAAGTCTACACACACACTCTAGCAGTATATGTGTTCACTGTAAATCACTCTTGGCATGTATTGCATTATTGGGGATTCTGTGTGCTCTCTAGTAAATTGATGCTGATGGTGATGAAGATTTAGCCTATGTTAAGGTGGGTCAGCACAATCTGTTCTATTCTTTTTTTGTACTTTAAGTTCCATTCTCCAATGGTAGGTTTAATGTTTTGAAGGTTGTTATAAATGAGTGCATTCCAATGATGTTGCCATTTTCTAATGATAATTCTTTCACAACTGTTTTATAATCACTATTTCGGACTGCTGTCCTCATCCTTATTGTGATATGTATAAACACAATGTTCAGGCCACTGTAACATCGGACTTTGTTTAGGTGTTTCTTAATTACTTTAAAATAAAGTTATCCTCAGACGATGCTTTCTGTCAATAAGTCTGGTGGTGTTTAGGCTGCTTAGGGCGCCTTGTACTTGTGGTAACGACATTTTTAGCTTCAAAACCACGTTTGAACTCAAGGTTATCGTCTGATGATGACTTTATTTTAATGTAATTAAGAGATACCTAAACAGGACCCGAAGTTACAGTGGCCTGAACGTTGTGTTTATGCATACTACAATAAAGATGAGGATAAGAGTCCGAAATATCAAAATTATTTATTTATTTTATTTATCAAAAACAACAAAATAAATGAGCAAAACTTGATTTAACTTTTAATATTCCTTCTATCACTTGTTACATGTGCCACATTTTTAAGTATGAAAGGAAGACTGTTTAAAATAACTTATTATATAAGCATTACGGCCACCTGCCTCCTATCACACAAACTATCAACTAAGACGAACAAGAAATGTTGGGTACTGTTGGATTTGTAAGGATCGGGTTATAGATGATTTTCTCCGGTGAACATCTTTACATGAACTCGCCATATTGGCCGACCAGCAAAAATTACACTATGTCAACCCTGTACGGACACGAGAGAGAGAGAGAGGAGGAGAGAGAGAGAGGAGAGAGAGAGAGAGAGAGAGAGAGAGAAATGGCAATTCGTGATCTTATCTCGGCTTGGTGATATACCATCAACATAAAATGTTATGTTAATGTAAATAAGTAAAAATTGTCTGGATGACCTAAAGTCGGTATCAGCCAATCAGCGAGGGAGTCTATCCCCTTTTCACTAGCACTAGAGCAAGGATATTGATTTTGTGTCTGAGGTGGAGCGCCACACCTACCATCAGCTCCTTACTTTACCGCACAGATCCCTGTGCTACTCATACGCTGGGTTGGCGAGGGCCGGTAGCGAACTAGGAACCTTGTGGTTTCTAGCCAAACGCTCTATCGACTGAACTATAATATAAATGCTATGAACTGATGTCGTAAAGATGAATAAATAACACAATTTTCTGAATAAAATTAGTACATTTTCAGTCTCTCTTGTCTTTTTGTTTGTTTTTTTTGTTTTTTTTCGTGTTTGTAATACTTGTACATGTGGTATCTGCATATCAACGATATAGACGTAAATAACTGCTTGTCTAGGAGAAGGAAAATTCTGAATTAAAACCCGTTAGGGCCGGATTAGCTTAGTCGGAAGAGCGTTCGGTTAGAAACCAAAAAGGTTCCTAGTTCGATACCGGCCCTCGTCAACTCGGCGTATGAGTAGCACAGGGATATGTGCGGTAAAGTAAGGAGCTGATGGTAGGTGTGGCGCTTCACCTCAAATGCTAAAAAACAATCTCCTTGATCTTGCGCAAGTGAAAAGGGGATAGACTCCCTTGCTGATTGTCTGATACCGACTTTAGGCCATCCCGACGACTTTACTTACTTTCCTTAAACTCCACTTAAAAATTAACCACATTTCACATTCTGCTTGATTGGATTGATTAATAAATACTTACATTATTCTTTGTGGAGTGCTGGGCAACAACTCTTAAATCCGACCTATTTTCTTATGGGTAATATGTGAGTTTCATAATGTCTAAAAGGCGTGATTAATGTAATATATTTTCTAGAATGTCATCTTTTCAGAATATGAGGTCAGAAAAAAAAACGATGTATGAATTTTTTTAGAAAAATACGGACCAGCGTTCTAAACGTAAAACCCTTGACTATATATCCTAGAAATGTGTGGTTAAATAGGGTGTACCATTTGATTTTACAGCCCTGTCGGCTAGAGATTTAGAATACTCCGCCTGCACCTCTGCATAGGGATAAGACCCCCATCCACGCAATGGAACCACCTGTTGGCTGTGGGTAGCGATCTGTGATGCTAAAGAACAAAATCCTGGAGAAAGACAGAACAGTAAATCCCATTAAAATGAATGCATCTAAATGTTAGATAAAAGTCAGAACAGTAATTCATTTGGAATTGAACTTGGATTCCAACTTACAAACAAGTAGCTCTGCACTCTGTAAGTAATAATATCAAATTCTTTGAAGAAACAAATGGTTTGGTTTGGTTTGTTGGATTTTACGGCGTGTCAATCCTTGTAGGGTTATTTTATGCTGAATATGTGTTCTTCTATCCACACTTGATGGGTATTCAATTTCTTTTTTAAACTTAAATGTTAACACATATTTCAGAGAATTTTGTTCTATTAAACCCATGGATGGGAACAAGTACTACCACTCCAGGTCAGAGTGGACACGGGATTTAATTTAGTTCAAAAAAGTTTTTCGATTCATTCTTTTTTATTTAAACTTTTTCAAAACCTACTTTAAATTATTTTTTCTATTTAACCAATAGATGGGACCTTAAATTGTACTAACACTCCGATTCAGAGTAGAACTGGAAGCAATGGTGCTAAAGGGGTAGTCCACACTCCTCACAGTTCCAGAATTGAAACTTCACCACTAGATGCAGTGTAGTATCTGTTGTGGCCTGTTTAGGGGGTAGAATAAAGACACAAGACAGGAAATGAGTTAAACAAATATATTAACAAAGAACAATAGTATAAATATATATCAATGAGTCGGTTACACGCGAGGCTGTCTTATCGGCTGTCTGCTGAAATACTAACTCTCACTTAAGTGTATAACCTGCTACTATTTATAATTGAAAGAGCTCTTGCGTGTGTGGTAAATTACCATAACAACGTCATATCCAGTACATTAAAACCCTCAATAACCAAATTCTAGCACATATATGATAAACAGAGTTGGGGTTTGCCATAAGCGCAAGGGTCGGGACAATCCTATAGATCCTAGGGTTTGACGTAATCGCCCGATTGATCATTGGGGCCATTCCAACAACTCCTCTAGCTTAAGTAAGGGTCAAAATGGAGTGTTGCTTGCTGCTCAGCCACCAGGATTCCATCCTTAAGCATCACCCAGAGCCAACAGAGGGTCACATTGGAGGGATTTTACCTCTTTGCCTATGTGCAGTCGGTGTATTCTTCTTCTCCAACCGACTGGGTAACACATAGAATGGCCCGAACATAGCTAAGAAGAGGAAATCTCAAGAGAAACTGAATCTCTTAATAACATCACATGATAATGCCACAAGAAGCAATTATTCCAAAGCAAAAAAATGTAATGTTTGCCCTTGGAACGACCCCCAATGGTTTGGAAAATCAGAGGTATTGGAAAACAGGACAAAATCAAGATGATCTGGACCACAGAATTGTTAAGATCGGCAATAATACTCAGAAGAGTTCTGGTGATCCGAGGAGACTTGCAGTTCTCCAAACTCCATTGGAAGACCACCAGATAAGGCTTTTATGAAAACTCACAAGGAGTGAATAATAATACATAATTAATAATAATAATAATAATAATAATAATAATAATAATAATGATGATGATGACTTTACAACCAAAATGGTGTATGCATAAACCAGAATCTGTCCTGAGAATGAAAGGCATAATAATTCTCTGGGACTTTGAGATAAAAACGGATCACCTTATCCCAGCAAGGAGACCAGACCTAGTATTGATTAACAAAAATTAAAGAACTTGTCAACTGGTGGATTTTGCAGTTCCAGCAGATCACAGGGTGAAACTGAAGGAAAATGAAAAAATGGACAAATATCTGGACCTTGCCAGGGAACTGAAAAACCTGTGAAATATGAAAGTCAAAGTAATACCAATTGTAGTTGGTGCACTTACAACGGTCCCAAAACGCTTGGAAAAAATCTGGAAATCAGAGGAAGAATTGAGACCATAAAGACTACTGCAATCTGCCAGAATACTCAGAAGCGTCATGGGGACCTGAGGAGACTTGTTGTCACTCAGACTCCAGGGAGATACCATCAGCTAATGCTGATGTGAAAAACTAATAATAATAATAATAATAATAATAATAATAATAATAATAATAATAATAGTAACATGAAGAACGAGGAGGAAGGAGAGAAGACGAAGGAGATAAAATTATCCTAGTTCAAAAAGTTGATTATTAACAACTATTCATCAAAAAATCATAGGAAAGAAAACAGTTCTTTTGTATACGTAATTATAAATTATAAGTAATGATATTTCTTCTTCACACATATTTTTCTTTCTTTTACAGAGTCGTTAGACACTTTGAACTGAATGAATAAAAAGATTTGTCTGCGTAAGCAAATATGACCTCTGACTATCAACTTAGATTTAAATTGAATACTTGTCCCCCGAAAAATACGTCTTAATTACTTTATGAGCGATCAGTTAGCAAATTTCAACAAAATGTGTGGGAAAACGTATCCAATGAAAACAATGCACTTTTTCTTCTTTGTTTCTATGTCATTAGTGCGCATGACAATTATATTTCTGATTTGACGTGGCTTCCGGGCTGTAACAAAGAAAAAACGCATTAAAGTTGCCCTCTGTTTCAGTGTACGAACAATTATATTCTTACATTCAAAACAATAGAAATAAACGATCATAATTATATATTATCTATTCTGTACATATATAAAGGGCATTTGTGAGTATGTCCGGAGGAAACTACTAAAATAAAACAATTAACGACAAAGTGCCGAATT
>CM042143.1:115387222-115414722 GCA_023376005.1 Doryteuthis pealeii | reverse complement strand
ACTGTTTTGAATTCTCTTTTCCTTCTAATACCGGTTGCCGTATTACGTTTAACCACTCTTCTATTTGCCCGTAGATGGTGGGTGGCAGATATAATAACTGAGAGACAGAGAGAGACAGAGAGACAGACAGAAAGAAAGAAAGAAAGAAAGAAAAAATCCCCTTTTCATTAGCGCTAGAGAGATTATTTGGGGCGTCTAAGGTGGAGTGCCACACCTACCATCTGCTCCCCCCTTTATTCTACCGACTGAGCTAATCCGATACAAAATAAGATAGAGAGAATACACTAATTGGTACAAATATACGTATATATCCCTCATACGTTGAGTTGGCGAGGGCCGTTATGGAACCCGGAACCTTGTGGTTCCTAGTCCGACGCTCTACCGACTGAGCTAAACCGAAAAGGTACGATAAAGAAGAAGGACAGGAAAATAAAAAAACTAGAAAAGACAAGATGAAAACTTGTCAAAATGGCTATCAAAATAATTTAAAACTTCCAAAGGTTGAATAATAAACGACTGACATGAGCAGCTAAAACGTTGTAAGACAACAAGAAAGACAAGCAAATTTGGAGGAGAAAAGTTCAAAACGAGACTGAAACGTAAACAAAAAACTGAGACATTCCAAGAGACAAGCTTAATGGATCACAGATCAGATGACATGGATAGGATCATGTCGAAGAAACATGAAGATGAAACACAAAATACTCATTAATTTCTGACTTACGAATACTTTACAAAACAATTAAGGTCAAAATAAGCGAGGTCATAACAAAATACGAAAAATAAACAATCTATACATATATAAAATGGGGCCGGGTTAGCTCAGTCGGTAGAGCGTTCGGCTAGAAACCACAAGGTTCCTAGTTCGATACTGGCCCCCGCCAACTCAGCGTATGAGTAGCACAGGGATCTGTGTGGTAAAGTAATGAGCGGATGGTAGGCGTGGCACTCCATCTCAGACGCTAAAACAATCTCCTTGGTCTAGCGCTATTGAAAAGGGGATAGACTCCCTCGCTGACTGGCTGATACCGACTTTCTACATATATAAATGGTAGTTATGTGTACGCCCGGAGGATACTACAAAAATAAAACAATGATGACAAAGTAAATATATATACACATTCTCTATCACCAGATATTGCTTTTCGAGCAAAAAATAATGAAAATTTTAATTATATTCGTGAAACAATAAAAGTATTAAAAAAATAAAATGTAAATAATAACAGGATGGAATTTGTGTGTGTGTGTGTGTGTGTGTGTGGACAAAATTTAGAAACAAACACGGGATGTTACGATGGAAATTTATAGTCGATGTTTTGTATGCGTTGAATTTGAAATATAAAAACAGAGTTCATGAGTTTCAAAAAGAAAGGAAACATCTCCACACTCAACGGCAAGTAGAACAATTCACATACCTAGGTAGTAATATCTCATCCACAGAGAGCGATATTAATACACGAATAGCAAAGGCATGGTCGGCCACAAAAAAATTATCAGTCATATGGAGGTCCGGTCTCCCTGACAAGCTGAAGCGACAGTTCTTCCAGGCTGTCGTTGTATCATTGCTGCTATATGGCTGCACCACTTAGACCCTAACGAAGCGTCTTGAGAATAAGCTAGGTGGAAGCTGCACAAGAATGCTGCGTGCAGTCCTGAACAAGTCGTGGAAACAGCGCCCCACAAGGAAGCAGCTGTACGGTCACTTGCCCTGCATCTCACAAACTATCCGAGTGAGACGGACAAGGCGTGCAGGACACTGCTGGAGAAGCAAAGATGAGCTCATAAGCTACGTTCTTCTGTGGAAGCCAACACATGGACATGCAAGTGTGGGGCGCCCAGCTAGGACCTACATTGACCAGCTATGCGAAGATGCTGGTTGCTCCACAGAGGAGCTTCCAGTTGCAATGAATGATAGGGAAGATTGGCGAGAGATTGTCATGGATATCCGTGCTGCATGCGCAAAATGATGATGATAAATGATGATGATGTGGAGAGGAGGAGAAAGATAATATATAATATATATATATATATATATATATATATATACTAACCCCTCCGCACGAGTTGGATGTGACACAATGTCAGTTTGTTTCGTGGAGTTTAATAGGCTTGAATTCAAACTTTTTCTTCTAGACTGGTTGCATAGCCAAAGTTAAAGAGCCCAGTCTGCACTACTTTTTACCCATAGCTGGTGTGAGATTAGTTGGATGAATTCATTTTACAAGGGTATTAGTGCTATGTTAAATGCAAACTGATTCGTCCAGGATTTGAACTCGTCTCACCGTGTCCATTTCCTATGACGATATCCATCACACCTCGTGCCTTTGTAAACAATTCCAGCTTTAAGTAACAATTCTTCTCTAATAACAAATGTCAGTGTGTCAGTGTTTTTATTTTCCATCTTTTCTCCTAGAGGCTGTAGCCCAACATAACATACACTTTTGGAATCAGGTCGATTCTATGAGCAAACTTAAAAATTCTCGGCAAAATCCGAACCCGCAATCATGATATTTGTATTCCTACATTTTAATTCATGCGACTATTTTTAGAGATTTTTGTACGTGAGTTTTTGTGACGAATTTTTTGTACGATATAATTTAATATGTACTCAAATCATGTAGAGGGATCTTTGGGCCGAAAAACCGATCAAGAGCCCTCCATAAGAGCTAGTTTAATTGCCGCTTGATAAAGCGGATTTTATAATAGAAATACAAATGATTTTCATATAATTATATTGTATCAAGTATTCCTAACACAAATAATATCCGCATACACATATATGGTTATAAGTTATGGAGGCGGGTTGTCTAATGGTTAGAGTCGTAAGAAATGGACCCGTCTACCCGAGTTCAATTCCTGGACGAAGTTGTTTAGATTTCGGCGCTAATACATATGAAAAAGTATGAATCCAATTCTCCCTCCAGCTATGGGTAAATAGCAGGACAGACTGGGGTCTTATACCATGGCTAGGTAACCAGTCTAGAAGAAGAAAAACTCTGAATTCAAACCAATTAAACTCCGCTTAAGAAATTTACCTTGAATCACATCCTGCTCGTGCGGAGGGGTTGATAAATATATGGTTTCAAGTGTGGTTACTTAATCTATTTGGACCAAAGTTCGTAAAGAAAAATATTCCAATTCCCCCAAAATATTTGTTTTGAAGCTATTCAAACAGAAATCTCGAGGCTTGAACAGAATTCTGTCATCAAATGTTTAATGACTGAGAATTGCAAACCATGTGAAATTTACAGAATGTGTGGTATGTGCAGAGAAGCATGTTTTATGTTTTATCAATGCTACTCAATTTGGGACGCCTACCCGTACCCTAACACAAATTTTTCAGGCTGCTGATACACTACTGTTTTTTTTCGACATCTTTATCAATTTATGAATTAATTTATACAAATTAAGACTAAAATAGTTAATGAAATCAATAATGCTTTAACAAGGATTATATTATTCCGCGTGTTGTTTACACCAATTATAAGAAGTTTGTCTTCATACTTAAGACATTTTAAAGGAAAAAAAACAAAAGAAAATAAGAATTGCATTAAGTGTTTTATTATTCTACAAAAATACGTCTAAACCGTGTTTTAATGTTCTTTAAGATTTAGTGATAGTTTTATTCTTTCGCCTATTATTTGTGCTGGTTTTACGGGGTTTGCTCTCATTTTAAGGTATTTTAAGGCATTAAATCTAATTTATTTCTAAAACTTAGTTATTTCACGTTCGTTGGAACCAATAAAAGTCGTAGGGAGGAGGAGGAGGACTGTATTATACATTGAAGGGGTGTGCTTAGCGTATGGTCATTGCTGAAGTTTAAAATTGAATTGGTGACCCATTTTTAAATCCTGGATGTGGCCGTTTGTGTTTCACTTCGCACTTATGCCCTTAGAAAAGGCAAGAATCTAGGAGGAGGAGGAGGAAAGCAAAAGAAGCCTTGGGATAAACATAGACGACAGCATTATTGAAACAAGACAGAATACTGCGGAAAGTGCTGGGGGATTTGATTTCTAATGACAGTCATTAATGGTGTAAGAATGCAATGAGTGTAAATAAAGACGAATTATTGAAACAACACTGAATACTGAGGAGAGTGCTGGGAGCATGGGTAAGACTTGATGTCGCTTGATCTCTAGTAACAAGCATTAATACTTAATGGTGTAAAAACGTAACGAGTGTAAAATGAAGAAGAAGAAGAAGAAGGTGGTGTGGTGGTGGAGGAGGAGGGCATGGGGAGGAGGAGGAGGAAGGAAGGTAAAAGAAGGCAAGTGATACACACAGACCCACATACACAAATGTACATAGTAACAGATGGAGAAGAAATATATGGTGCGCTATTGAGGATGAACACGCATGCGAGTGTCAAATGGGATGAAATACGTTCATATACGCACTCTTAAAAAGAAAAGAAAAAAAGAAACAAAAAAACACACACATAGAAAATGTCGTGCATCTTTCTTTCTTTCTTTCTTTCTTTCTTTCTTTCTTTCTTTCACTGTGCCTCACACCACCGTGTCATTATTCACTTATACACACTACAATTCAAATTTACACGCTGAGATGATAAAATTTATGATCTCCGCACACAAAAGACACTCGTTCTGGACGAAATAGAAAACAGTGAAGTTCACGCACACATATACACACACATATATACACACGCGCACGCGCACATACACACACATACACCAACACACGAGCGCGCGCACGCACAGACACACACACACACACACACACACACCACACACACAAATACATACACTGCGAAATAGAAACAGTGAAGTTTACACATATACACAGACACACACCCGCACCCGCACAAATATACCCACTGGGAAATAGAATCAGTGAAGTTCTCGCACACGCACTCACAAAAAACGCGCACACACACACGCACTCATACGTGAGCGTACGCATAAACATTCACACACGCGCACTTATAGACACACATACACACGCACTCACACATACACACAAATACACCCACTGTGAAATAGAAACAGTGAAGTTCACACACACACACACACACACACACACACACACATACATATATATATATATATATATAACATATATATATATATGCACACACATATATGCTCACATACATAAACACACATACACGTACTAATACACAAATACACCCATTGTGACATAGATAAAATGAAGATCACACATACACACACAATCACTTACGTGCGAGCACTCACATACTCCCACGACCACACATAGCACTCACATGCACACACACAAATACACACACTGTGAAATAGAAACAATAAGTTCAACATACACACACACTGGCGCGCATACACACACACACACACACACACACACACTCGTATACGCACACAAATACATAAACAGTGACATACACACACAAAACGAAAAATACACACACACAAACACATAAACAAACACACACATACGTACACACACGCACTCACACACATACACAAGCGCACAACACATTCACAAAACAATTCGCAACACTCCACACACACGAGATAAACACACAAATATACACATTCACATGCGTGCATTCGCACACGCACACGCCTACACATAAACATACAAATATGCACGCACACAAATACACAAACACATACATACACACACAAACGAAAAATACACACAAACGCACAAACTAACAAACACATACACGTACACGCACGCACTAAACAACACGCAACACACTACGCACACAAGTCAAAACACATAAGTAAACACACGCAAATAGACACGCACGCGCACACACACCATACATGCACACAAATACCTAAACACACACATACACACACAAACGAAACAACACACACACAAATACACAAACACACACATACAAACACAAACGAAACATATACACACACAAATCAAACACACACATACACACACAAACGAAACATACACACACACAAATACCAAAACACACACATACAAACACAAACGAACATACACACACACAAATACACAAACACACACATACACACACAAACGAAACATATACACACACAAATACACAAACATACACACATACACACACAAACGAAACATACACACACAAATACACAAACACACACATACACACACAAACGAAACATACACACAGACACAAATACACAAACATACACACATACACACACACACATACACAAACGTGCACACATACGTGTGCAAAACAACACGCAACCCAACATTCGCACAAGACACACACAAAAATTCAAAATCACCTGGTGACTCTTCTCATCTGACAGTTTAAAATATGGCCCTCACTAACAGCTACAAAACAACAGAGCGGTGTACAGAGAGAGAGTTGGCCAAATAATACATTGCCCTCACAAATACACAGTCACGAGGGGATGTGTCCCACGACGCTAGTTCACAGCCCAAATGTAAATCGTTTAATGAAAACGTTTAAACAAAAGATCATCGACAGTTTACGAAACAAAAGTCATAAAATTATAGTTTGGATCAAATCACAACTTCTAAACCACACACGAACGTAAACAGAAAAAAATACACTATACTAACGTGTATAAGTTTGTCTTGGACAGGGATCACGAAACTTTTTTCACGGTGGGCCGGATAATTGAAAAAATAACGAGCACGGGCCACATTACTATTGTGTTCAATACTTGCTAGCCAGAACGAAAGCTCTGAAAAGAAAAAAGAAAAAAAAAAAAAAGATGCTCACTCGCATCAAATTTTCTAACCTACCTACAGTAGTCGAGTCCATGAAGATTTAGTAAGCTTAACATGATATTTAGATTAAAATGATATCAAAACATCTCGCGTTCCGTACGTTTTAACAAACAAATTCATGTACCTTCGGCGGGCCTGATAAAATGCCTTCGCGGGCCGGATCCACGGTATATGATTGATTTTAAGGGCACGTCAACCCGTGTAGGGTTATTTTCGGTATTTTTGAAATGAGGCTTGATGTGAATAATTTTGATTTTTCGGACCATCAGAACAAGGCCGAGGATACAGCAGCCTGAACGTTGTGTTTAAACATAGCAATATAAAGACGAGGACAACAGTCTGCAAAATCCAAATTATCCGCGTAAAGTCATTCTATAAAGGGTAGAGAAACATATACATTGTTCCGTTTGGGAAGCGATCGTAGTGTAAGGGTTCTCGTTGTAGGAAACGGACATGGTGAACCGAATTCAAATCCTGAACGTGACTGTTTGCGCTTTGCTCTCGGGAAAGGTATTAATACAAATATTCTCCCTCCAGCTATGGGTAAATAATAAAGCAGAATGGTCTTTTTAACCTTAGTATGGCAACATACTTAGGATAACGGATACTCTATACACCAGTGTATAAGGTTGTCTAAGGTATATGCTTAACTTTAACGGCATGTCAACCCGTGAGGGTTATTTTATAAATAGGGCTTAGGGAATCATGTGCATTGTTCATTTTGGGAAGTAATTGTGGTGCAATGGTTGTCGTAGGAAATGGACAGGGTAAATCGTGTTCAATGTTATAAATCCTTTTATTCTCCCTCTAGCTATGGGTAAGTAGTACGAGTGGATTTCAATCTTCGTGTGGCAACCAATCTTGGAGATGGAAAACTCTGAATTAAAACCTGTTAAACCCCGCATTAAAAAATCCAAAGTTTGTGTCGCATCCTGTTCGTGTGTGTGTGGGGGGGAGTAAATATACCTATATACTCGTGTATATGTCTGTTTAGAATATACAGTTGACTTTAACTGTATATCAACCAGTGTATGATTATTTTATGAATATAGTAAGGAATCATATTCATTGTTTCGTTTATATCTGTAAATTTTTTAAGTGCCATCGTTGGCCAGTTGAAAAAAAGAAAGTCCTATGTTATGGAATCCTTTGGTGATCCTTTGATAATCGTAGAAGTCCTATCCTGCGCATTGGTAAAGGTCCAGTGATTTAATCCTATGTCTGTCGTCCATGAATGTTGCAGTAATTAAGAGCAGTAGGGTGGGTTAAGTATTGTATCAGCCTCAGAGTACTGCCAGTGATTGGTCAAGGAATAGATCATATGATCTCGGCAAGTCTATAAGTATGGGCGAGGATCTAGCACACACCTTATATCCAAAAAAACTCAGCAATATCTATATTATTGTGTTGTTATTTTCTTTTGTGCATAGTTATATAATATCAAATATTCCTTTCTTAGACAAATAGTTTGTACACTGTTGCATTATTTAAAGCTTTCCTAGTCAATACTTATGTTATATGCCCTTTCTTTTTATGGAGTGCGTGGCGTATGGGTTAGAGTCGTGGGAAATAGAGTCGACGACCCGAGTTCAAATACAGGACAAGGCTGTTTCAATTTCACATAAAGCTAATACCCTTGGGAAAGGTAAGAATTCAACTATACTCCCTCAAGCTATGGGTAAATAATAGGGCAGATAGGGCTCTTCAATCTTGGCTAGGCAACTTATCCTGGAGAAGGTATTGACCTATATGTGCCTACTTTATGAAGGTGTATGATGTAATGGTTACTGTCGTAAGAAAAAGGTATGCATACAACTATTCTTCCACCAACTGTTGATAAATAGTAGGGCAGATTGGGTTCTTGGTTAGGCAACCAGTCTAGATGAAAGAAAACCCTCTGTGTGTGTGTGTGTGTGTGTGTGTGTGTGTGTGTGTGTGTGTAAGTTAGAGACAGATTGATATAGTTGATAATGATGATGATGATGACGACGATGATGATGATGGTCTTGTTACACTTCTGTTTCTACTGGTTCCTGTTAACTCGTCTGACCACCATGTTCATCTTTCATCAGGTTTTCTGCTGGGGTTCTTTCTTCTTTGTGCTGGGCTGGACATTGTTTGTTTTAATATTCAATTGACAAACAAGACTTGGTTGTTTCCTTGATCAATCTTTATTTCAAAAACCCAGCCCGAGATCCTCCAGCGCGGTGAGAAACGACACCAGAGCGGTGACCTACAGGTTCACACGCTCTGAAATCTGCGTCGCATCTATCTAACTAAACTAAAATTTATTTCCACGCATTTGTAATGACACGTTTTCAAGGGGATCAAATCAAAAGGTTATTACCCGTCCATAATTGTCGGGTAATTTTCAATATGACCCCTTTATAATAAATGTAACGGACCTTAATTCAGAATATTTTAACTGCAGGTACGTTCAATAATTTTATAAGCTGCTTTATAAATATGTAAACACAAAGCTATCTGAGATTTTGAGATAAAAAGAATGTAAATCCGCCAGGAGAGAGCCAAACCTAGGGAGAGAATGACAGTCAAGGTGGTAATTAACCAACCAGCTAACACACACCGCAGTTTCAAAATTTAATTTACTATGATATTAGAGGGGCTGGACAACAGAGACCAATTAACATCCTTTTCGCATACATGTTCAAATGGGGACAAGGATCTATCACGTCAGTAAGCACGAGAGCGAGGAGAGAGAAATTAAGCCGGAGCAGCTACTCAAGACAAAGGTGTCTAGAGTTCCTTGTCTAGAATATTCAATTGTTATGGCTGTGAATTCCCAGTAGGAAGGGTCCCACAAATGGTAAGGTGAAATCAGTGCTCGTAGTCTACAATGTGTATCTAATGGGATTAACTTTTGGGGTAATTGGTGCTTTTTTTTATACCAATGTGTTCACAGGACATCATAATGGAAATGATCATGTTTGGTAAAAAGTGGTAAATAAGATTCAGGTTTATGTCATCAATATCTCTAAAAGGGGGTTATTATAAACGGAACAACATCAAAATAGGTCCTCCTCATTTCTTTTAACTTTTTTTATCACTTTCTCGAGAAGGAGAGGCAATCAGAAGAGCCGCTTTTCCGAACATCAATATGTCTGACTACTATCAATAAGATCCCTTATCATACTCTATAACATTTTAAAAAGAAAACTGGTTTTATCCACTAGATGTAGCTAGAAAATATATCCATGGACCTCCACTATAGAAAATAATATTTGAGAAAAATATACACTCAGATTTAAGCTGTACAATCTAGAGTGTTTGTACAATGTTTCTAACAATACTTACTGGTTATGTGAGTTCTTGTTTTAGAGTTATATAGGAGTAAGTTAATACTTGTGTGATGATATCAATTATATGCGTATATACCAATATTTATAGTTATATATTAAGTGTGTGGTGTCTTGTCCCGCTCTAGAGAATGTATTAGTTATAAATGATCTTTTGTCTGAGTCTAAATTATATTTTCGCTTAAAAGGAAAAATCGAATGTAATTTTTCTAAAGAGTAATATAAAACCAAAGACCCAACCGTAACACTTTTGAGAACGAATGTTGTACAAACTGAGTCCGTCGTGTTTTTTTCCTCCTCACCCACTGTCCAGTCGCGCTTTTATACTCGGTCTACCCCGAGACAACGTCACAACTCTCGTCTCGCCAGACAATTGCCACACTGACATTATTGGGCCTCTAGGGACAACTCACGATTTCACAATAGTCAGTACTTCGTCAGATTTCTGCTTCCGCCAAGCAATGCATACACAAGTATGCCACAGTTTATTCGCTGATCTCATTCCGACCGGACGGACCGTCGTTGTTGGCTCATCACAGGGTGACGTCTTTGCCGTTCGATTCTATCGCCTACATCACTCTACTAAATATTACAAGGTTTTCTGAATAATGAGAAAACCTGCATTCTAATGATAAGATAGTTTAACATGTCAATAACGGTGTTTGCACAATTATTCAACACTCTGAGTTGTGGTTCTCTTGTTAGAGTATATAAGGAAAGTAAGTTATCTTGGTGATCAATGCGTATACCAATGCTTATACTTTCTAAAATATTATGATCTTTTTTCAGTCTTAATATAAACTTAGTAAATATATGTGACGTAAACTGCTGTTTTTTTATTAGCTGATTTAATAAGGTGTTCATTCGCAATATAACAAACGAAGTATTGTGTATTTGTGTGTTCTCTGTATGAACTAGAAGAATCCCAAGAAAATATCCATACACTGCAGTATTTACTTACCTCGGAAGTCCTTCCGCGAATGAGTAACCATTCCACAAGAAGATCAAAGGAAAAAAGAGGAAACGTATCTTCGAACTTGAAGAGCTCTTTTCCGGCCATAACACAATTATGCGCGTTTAGTTTTTTCAAACATTCTCTCGTGTCGTCTCATTTTCCACACTTGTACTCTGGCCCCCCGTCCTAAATTTTACATTGTAAATCCATTCTTTACTCCCTCAAACTATGTCAGCTTATACCTATTCTATCTAAAGTTATTATATATATATAATACCAAACATATTAGTAACATATATATATATATATTATATATATAACGGTGTGTGTGTGTGTGTGGTATGTGTAATGAGTGTGTGTGTGTGTGTTTATTTAATGCTAAAATTATCTTGTGGAAGTCACATCTGTTAGAATAAAGAACTGATAAGAACATCGAGAGGGTGTCGTCCAAGAAAGCCGAGTGCCGAACCCTCTTGAAAGAGGATATCTTCTAAGATTTTTTGCGAATGTGTAAAAGATTAGTCCAGATCAAGAGGATTCCCTTTCAGTCCAGGTGTAGAAAAAAACAAAGCGATCAAACCTCAACTACACCAGATTAGTTTGGTTGGATTTTACGAGGCATCTCCCTTGTTGGTTTAATTTTCTGGCCGAAAGAATTTTGTTTCCATTCTTTTCTGATGGGGTAATCCAACTCTTATTTAAACTAAATTATTATTAAAAACACATTCTTAAACTAATTTTCTTCTCCTATTTAACCCATGGGGTACCCTAGAGGTCCCACCCGGTCAGAGTGGAATATGGTAGTAATGGTGAATGGACATGTACTCAACATTCAACGCGTGGGTTGGACAGCATATAGAGGCTAGGGCTTGACAATGAACGAGCCAATTGATCAGAGAGGTAACTCTCCGACCACTTGTCAAGCCTAAGTAAAAGAGCCAAAGGTTGTGTGCTGAATGCCTGAGTCTGCTCAGGCACCCTAGAATTCCATCCTCAAGCATCACGGGTCCACCCATGACTGAGGTCTATAACCCCACCCGGTAGAGGTGCAGATCCATGTATTCTATTGCCCCCCCCAGCACAAACAGAGTCCAGAATTAGTCATCTTGCGTTTTTTCATGGCTCTACGTCCGAGGGCTCAACATAAAGGGGGCCCGCTGGCGTAGAAGTACGTCCTGGTGGCGCTCAAATGCTGAGAAATAAGCAAGATGCGAACAACGCAAAGATGCTCAGTGCTAATCTTGAAAAAATCCTTGGATGCAGCCACCCATAAAATTTCTTACCCAAGTATGGCAATACTCCTAACACGAGTTTCCCGGAATTATCATATATTCCTTAACCTATTATTTTATACAAAAGATTGACCACCACCACTCAATTTCCAATGGTTCACCAGGTAATATAAATAGTACCTAACTACGTAACATAAGATAAATTGGGACTAGAGACACAAACACACAATAAACAAACGGCCGCCGGGCAATGTAAACAGTAGATTTTAATAAATTGAAAAACATATAAATTAGTCTGTAGGGGTGGGAGTTAATACATTCAATGTTTCAGCGAGGTTTGTACCTCTAAAGTAAGTAAAATCATTCATAATTCATTCAGGATTAAAGATAATAACACATTCCATAAAAAAGTAAAAACTTATTAAAATATGTATTTAAAAATAAATACAATACTTATATATTTAGAACCTATATATGGATTTTTACGGGGGATAAGAACAAAGTACATATGAGTTTTGTATTAAAACTTGTTTTTAAAAATCACACCAATGAGGACTGTCTAAGTGTTTGCATGTTCAAGATTTTTTGAGTTAGTAAAGAATATTTATTCTATGTTAAAATGACGAGTTTTGAAAAGTAAATCGTTGACGTTAAGTGTGACGTAAATCTTTGGTTAGGGACAAAAACCCGGCAAGCGTCACATTAATTAATGAGAAAGATGCGCCCGGTGTATACATATAGTGTTATCCCAATGAATATAGTCACAGGGTGCAACGTGTTATCATGTATATATAGTGTAAGTGTTAGCACCTCAAAATTGCCTTGACCAACCTGTAGGAATAGGAGCCATTGGTCCCTCTTCCATCAAATCAATGAGCACAGTTTGGATATAGAAATAAAAGACTCCAACCAGATAAAAAAGGATTTTAGCCATAGGGCTCTCTGACTCCCCTAACAGACCAAGCACAACAAAAGTGCAGCCAAGAAGAAGGCTACAGTCCTAAGACTCTTTTGGTTTTCATTAGAATTTTAGAATAATTACAAGATTTTTCAACCCTGAGATTCAATAAAAACGCTCGAGTGCAAACGCGATGGACGTACTGATGAAGGTTTGGTTTCACAGGCGACGCGGGACACACTTGACAAGTTGTAGTCTTCATCTTCAAACCATCATTCGTGGCGAGTCGAGATAAAGAACAATTCCGTGGTCGAGGTGTAATATATATCTTCAATAGATCATTTTTAAGCAAAAATAAACAGAAACTTGTGAAAAGAATGATTAAATTATTTGCAATGACTAAAGAAATAACTCTTTGAAGAAAAGCGTTATAGAAGTTACCAAGACACTTCGAACAGCAAAGAAGTTAGTTTTTAGCATTGGACATACTAATATATGGCGATTTACCAATACTTAAGCGCGGGAGAGATTTGGGGTCGCCTCGTGGATGGTGGTGTGTGTTGGGTGTTGTTAGAGTCGTGCGTGCCTGGGTTCGAGGAGAGCGCCGAACCCTTGCTCTCCCATCCGAGAGTTCAATTTCGGGTTATAATGGTGATCACCGATCTAAGCCTCATAGACAACCCTTCTATAGATTTTTTAAGTCCACGAACCATAATATGCCTTCTTATTGTCGCGCTATAGCCGCCAAAGCACTTCAACGAATCTTCCTTATTTAATCAACACTAACGTCGGCTTGCTAGATAAAAGTGAGGTTTGATCTATAGAAATAGAGGGAAAGTACTAAATCAATTTTACAGTTTTTATGCAAATAAAAACTTTGTTGAGACTATGATCAACAATGATTGGATAATATAAAATCTGATTATTCTAAATGGGTGAGGTTTCCAGGTTCCTAAGCGTTTTGGGAATGGTGGAAAACACCTCTTCATCACAATTACTACCCCTGGTCGCACTCTGGACCCGAGTGGTAGTACTTGTTAGGGGTCCCGATTTATAGGGTTTAAACTAGAAAACAATGAGCTCTTGATAAACAAAAATTGGTTATTATCTCATTAAGAATTGATTTATTTCAAAACTTGCATCGGCATGTAATACCCCACTGAGGTTTGTTATGCAGTAAACAAAGAAAAGACGTAGCAGAAAGAACTGAGAAACAGGTAAGTCTCTGTCTTGTCTCTGTCTCTCTGTCTCTGTCTCTGTCTGTCTGTCTGGTTTGTATGTCCTGTTCTGTTCCTGTCTCTCTCTCTTCTGTCACCCAGTCCTCTCTCGATTTATTCCCGATTTGATGGCTGGGTATAATTGTGGTTATATGAACATAAGCGGGGCATAATGTTACAGGTGTTGTATACTCTCTTTACTGCTATGTCGTTCTTCTGCCTTCCTCTTTGGTATCTTAACGTTCTTTCTTCTAGGCGCGGACTTCGTCTTGGGGACTTCGTGTCTGGTCTTCCATTGGGGAATTTCTGCTTTATCAGGAAAGCCCTGTGTCATTGGGTAGTTTTTAAGATAATAACCGCAAAGACTTCGATTGCTTTAGATCATATTCTATTCCGAAATCCCCAACCAAGAACTACCGTGCGCAGATGAGTCGGTCGTGTGGCTTAAACACCACTGTTAGCCAGCTTTTCTGGGTTTGCGCCGATAATGATCTAAACTCTCTTTCTATCTAACCGGGGGAGGGTCTTCTCCACCGATTCTCACGGTAAATCACCGAAGGATCAGGATGAGGTCAAGCCGTGACACTCATCTTTCAAGCCGGCCGGCTGTAACTATAACAGCCATTTTTTTCTACAACTCCGTGTAATAAGTGTTAAGGGTACTAACAATTATGTAACAAGCACTATCTAGGACCACCTTAACTTTAGGAGTCTCATACCGGAATGAAGGCCTTTAAAGTCGGTTGTAGTTAGTTCCTTGATTCGTTTATTTAAGTGTATGACTGTGGGACAGATTGCCAAAGAATGAATGTGTTAAATGATGAAAATTTAAAGCCGTCTATCCTAACCTTGTAAACCTATCCTGATGTAATTCGTTTTCTGAAGAACTATCAAAATGTATGTACAGTTAGCTTGGAAATGGTGAGGGAAGAAGAAAGAAAAACACTGGGATGCATGGATACATGGTTTACTGAGTTCCCTTTTAGATTTTTTGTGCGTCAGGGATGCCAGGATGCGTAACGCTATCAGCAATATTACTATATATATATGAATATATATAATATATATTATATATATTATAATATATATAGAACCTATAGTGCTGTTATCGATATCTTAATATGTCCAGTATGTATTACTGGTTGCCAAGAATGGTTAGGTTGGGAAATTCAAAAACGTAAACTTTTAAAGTCAAATTGAATTAAGATTCTATCAACAGGTTTATGCATATGCTTATCTCCCTTCTATCCTTCCCCTTCCTAAATCCTTTATATACCTCTCCCTTTTTCTTTTCCTCCGCCCTCTATCTCTCTAATCACTTGATTTGGTCATTTCCTCTGACAGCTATAACTATCGGAATTTATATTGGTTTGTCAATATTTCAAAAAGTGTTTTTTCTTCCCCCCCCCCCCCACACACCTTTTTCTTCATTTTTCCTTTTGAAATATTTTTTTCGGTATGTATAAGTCCTCTTGTGTTATTTGGTACTCCTCAACCCACGTGGATAGAAAAACATTCCCGCCGCGAAAACAAAACGTATGTGTGTATGGGAGGGGGTTAGATCAAACCATTGAATAAAATAAAAAGCCCATGTGACGATACTAATCAACTTAGAAACTAATTAAGTATTTATAATATATATATAATATAATATACTATATATATTATATAGTATATATACTATATATATCATTATTATTAACAAAAAAAAAAAAAAAAAAAAAAAGAAAAAAAAAAAAAAAAAAAACGTAACTCCTAAGAATAACGGACCATATGACCTTTAGGCACCGCCTCTCCGCGATCTGACTCAGCAAGGACACTTTTCTCTCAATTTACACCGTCAATTCCTGTTTGGTTTTGTAGAGGTTAGGGTTAGGGGGTTAAGGGTTAGGTTAATAATTAATGATATATATAATATATATATATATATATATATATATATATATATATATATAAAATACTTATTAGTTTCTAAGTTTTGATTTAGTATCGTCCACATGGGCTTTTTTATTTTATTCATGATTTGATCTAAACCCCCTCCACACACACATACGTTTTGTTTTCGCGGGGAAATTTTTTTCTATCACGTGGGTTGAGGAGTACAAAACACAAGATGGGACTTATACATACCGAAAAAATATTCAAAAGGAAAAATGAAGAAAAAGGGGGGTGGGGAAAGAAAAACACTTTTTTCTGAAATTACAACCAATATTAATTCGATAATATAGCTTCAGAGGAAATGACGAATCAAGTGTTAGAGAGATAGAGGGAGAGAAAGAAAGGGGTGAGAGGTAAGAAAAGATTTAGAAGGGGGGAGGGAATAAAGGGAGATAAGCATATGCATACAAACCTGTTGATAGAAATTAATCAGATTTGACTTAAAGTTACGTTTTTCTAAATTTCGTTCATTATAACAGTCATTCTTGGCAAACGTCTACGCTTAAATAAAAAATAAATCAATGGACTATACTAAGCATCGATGTGCACAGCAATAGGCTTTATTTAATAATATATATATATATATATATATATATATATATATATATAGATAGATAGAGAGAGAGAGAGAGAGAGAAAGAAATGCTGATAGGGACACAGGACGCGTACCTGACGCACACAAATCTAAAAGGACGCAGTAAAATCGTATCCATGTATCCCAGTATCCTTCTTTTTTCTTCCCTCATCTTTTCAAAGCTAATTGTAAAAAACATTTCCATAGTTTCTTAGAGACGAATTACACAGGATAGGTTACAAGGTAGGGATAGACGGTTTTAGTTGTTTCCATCCATCCTAAATACAAATTCAGAAACTTTAGTTGGGAGACATAAATTTTGTCCAAACGTCGATGCACTAAATCAAAAAGCTATCAGCATCGGTATATAACTAATAGGTATATAACTAAGTTTGCAATCAAATGATGGACTAACCTCTTTACATTGTCAATAAACTAACATCAACATACTTTTGAAAGGCCTTCATCTTCCGGTATGAGACTCTAGATAAATGTGTCTAGATAGTGCTCTTGTTACATAATTGTTAGTACCCTAACACTCATTTACAGTAGTATAGAAACCAAAATGCCTGTTATAAGTTGCAGCCGGCGGCCTTAATGGATTGAGTGACACGGCTTGACCTCATCCTGATCCTTCCGGTGGATACCGTGAGAATCGGTGGAGAAGACCCTCTTCCGATTTAGATTAGAAACAGAGTTTAGTTCAGTGTCGGCCAAAACACTAAAGTGGTAAGTGGTTTTAAGCGCACGGCCGACTCAATCTGCGCAGGTAGTCTGGTGGGGATTTCGGAATAAAATATGATCTAAAGCAAATCGAAGACTTGGGTTATTATCTAAAAACTACCAATGACACAGGGCTTCTGATAAAGAGAAATCCCCAATGGAAGACCAGACACGAAGTCCCCAAGACGAAGTCCAGACGCTAGAAGAAGAACGTAAGATACCAAAGATGAGCAGAAGAATAATAGAAGTAAAGAGAGTATACAACACTGTAATTTCATGCCCGTTTGTTATATAACCACATATACCCAGCATCATCGGGAATATAATCGAGAGCGGATTCGGATGAGAGAGAGAGAGAGAGACAGACAGACAGACAGACAGACAGACAGACAGACAGAGAGACAGACAGAGACAGAGACTTACTTGTTCTTCAGTTCTTCTTGCTACGTCTTTTTTTGTTTTACGGCATAAAAACCTCAGTGGGTCATTTAATGCCGATGAAGTTTTGAAATAAATCAATTCTTAATGGATAATACAATTTTATTTATCAACTCATGTTTTTTTATTTAACCCATAAATGGGACCCTAACAGGTACTACCACTCCGGGTCAGAGTGGACCAGGGAGTAATTGTGATGAAGAGGGGTGCTCCACATTCCCAAACCTCCAGAACTGGAACCTCACCATCATATAGATTTTAACGTCATTCCCAGGACATGTATACCCTCAGACACTGCCTTCTAGCACCCATATGATAAAAAAGGGTTGGGGCTTGCCATGAGGACAATAAGGTTGGGAAAAATCATAGGTGCTAGGGCTTGACGTGACCAGCCGATTGATCGCAGGGGGGCTCTCCGACCGCCCGTCTAGCCCAAGATAGGGCCAAAGTGGAGTATTGCAAGTCATGGCCATGTTTCCTCTACAACTTCTTTACTGTCATGTCTAGTCTTCTAACTGTTTCTTCTAAGAGTTTCTTTTAGGTCATGCAAATTAATCAACTCACAAGACTTTTATTTTCTTGATCAATATTTATTTCTGCCCATGTTCTTATTCGCCGCGCGGGAGAATCAACCTCGCAGTATCAAGTCTACTCTGCATCCATCTCTGGTTGAAACTGAATCTAAATCTAGTCGTGTTTCTCGTGACGTGTTCTCTAGGGTCAGAGAGCAATAACCTTTACTGGTATTTTTCCACTCTCTGATTTAAAACCAATGGCTGCTTATTCCTACAGGGTTTGTCAACAATTTATGCTACCACATAAATTATGTAACACGTTGCGCACGTTGACTACTCATTGGTACACTTATGTATCACTGCGCATCTTTTTCTTAATAATGGAGATTCGCTTCCGGTTTTTGTCCGTAACAAAAATTACATCACTGCTTACGTTACATTACCAAAATCGTCATAACATAGAATAAATACACTCAAAATTTGAACATGCAACATTAGACAATCCTCATTGTTTTTAAAACAAGTTTTAATAAATACATGACTGGTATTATATATCTATATATAATTTGTTTTATTTTAATACATATTTAAAGTTTACATTTCAAATTGTTTTATTTTTTAATTCTTTAATGAATTTGATGATTTTACTTACTTGGGGTACAAACTCGCTGACATTGAATTTTTTACTCCCACCCCTCAGGCAATATGTTTCAAAAATCTATTTTTACATCGCCCGCAGGCGTTTTTTATTTTGTACTAGTATTACTTATGTACGTAGTGGTACATATATGTACCATTGGAAAGAGTTCAATTCCTAAAACAATATTTAGAATATATGATATCAGGAAACTCGTGTTAGAGTATTGCCATTACTTGGTAAAAAAATTATGGGGTGCTGCATCCATGGGTTTTTCAGGATAACACCGAGCATCCTTGCGTTGTTCGCATCTTGCTTATTCTCAGCATTTTGATGTCGCATTCCAGGACGTTACTTACTACGCCACGGGTCCCCCTTTTATGTTGAGCCTCGACGTAGAGCTATGATTAAATTAACTTTTCAAGATGACTAATTCTGGAGCTCTGTTGGCTGGGGCAATAGAATACACTGACTGCACCTCTACCGGGTGGGTTAAGACCTTCAGTCATGGGTGGACCCGTGATGCTTGAGGATGGAATTATAGTGCCTGAGCAGACCATGACATTCAGCACACAACTTTGGCTCTTACTTAGGTTACAAGTGGTCGGAGAGTACCTCTCTGATCAATTGGCTCGTCATGTCAAGCCCTAGCCTCTATATGATTGTCCTAACCACGCTGTTGAATGTTGAGTACATTTTCATCACCATTACTACCATATCCACTCTGACCCGGGTGGTAGTACCTTTAGGGTACCCTCTATGGGTTAAATAGAGAAAAATGTTTAAAAATGTGTTTTAAAAATTCAGTTTAAATAGATTAGAAATTAATAAAACAAAACGTCTTCGGCAGAAAATAAACCAAAAAGGTTAAGATGCCGTAAAATCCAACCAACTAATTCTGGTGTAGTGAGTTTGGTCGCTTTGTTTTTTCTACACCTGGCCGTAAAGGGAATCCTCTTGATCTGACTAACTTTACACATTCGCAAAAATCTAGAAGATATCCCTCTTCAAGAGGGTTCGGCACTCGGGACTTTCTTGACGACACCCTCTCGATGTTCTTATCAGTTCTTTACTCTAACAGATGTGACTTCCACAAGAAATTTTAGCAATAAATAAACACACACACACACACACTCACACACACACACACACACACACACACACACACTATATATATATATATATATATATATATATATATATATATATATATATATAATAACTTTAGTATATAAAGTATAAGTGACAATGAAGTAAAGAAGGATTTACAATGTAAATTAGGACGCCGAGAGTACAAGTGTGAAAATGAGACGACAACGAGAGAATGTTTGAAAATCTAACGCGCAAATTGTTTATGGCCGGAAAAGAGCTCTTCAATTTCGAGATACATTTCCTCTTTTTTCCTTGATCTCTTGGATGGTATCATTCGCTGAAGGACTTCCGAGTAAATACGCAGTGTATGATATTTCTGGGATTCTTCTAGTTCATACAGAGAGACACACAAATACACAATACTCGTTTTGTATATTGCGAATGTACACTCTTATTATTAGCTAATAAAAAAAACAGCAGTTACGTCACATATGTTTACTAAGTTTATATAAGACTGAAAAAAGATCATAATATTTTAGGAAAGTATAACAATTGGTATACGCATTGATCACACAAGATTAACTTACTCCTATATACTCAAACAAGAACCACAACCAGAGTGTGAAAATGTCAAACACCATTGACTGTTAAACACTTATTCATAGAATGCAGGGTTTTTTCTCACATCAGAAACCGTTATTATAATATGTAGCGTGATCGAATGGCAAAACTCACAAACCTGTGATGAGCCAACAACGGTCCGTCGGTCGAAGAGACAGCGAGTGGCGTGTTGTACGTGTGGGCGGAAGCAGAAATGTGACGAATCCGACTAGTGGTGAAATCGTGAGTGTCCCTGAGGCCGCTATTTGTAGTGGCAAGTCTCGTAGCTGGCGAGACAAGAGTTGTGACGTGTCTCGGCCAGACCGAATATAAAAGGAGACGGTTGGACAGTGGCGAGGAGGAAAACACAACGGACTCAGTTTGTCAAAATTCGTCTCAAGTGTTGCGGTGTCTTTGGTAGAATCAGAATTACATTTCGTTTCCTTGAATATATGACTGAAAAAAGTCATGATATTTTAGGAAAGCATAACAATTGGTATTGATCCCACAAGACTGACTTACTCCTATATTCTCAAACAAGAACCACCACCAGAGTGGAAACATGTTAAACACTGTTGACTGTTAAACATTTATTCATAGAATGCAGGGTTTTTTCTCACATCAGAAACCGTTATTTTAATGTAAAAATATGAAAGATCTATTTGAAATAGTCAACATAGAAGACATTCTGTGCTTTTTGAAGTAAATAAAATTATACCATAGAATTGAGACATAAACCGAATCAATACCATACAACATGATCTCCAATGATGCTAACACATTGTTAAAACCAATTACAACAAAAGTGTAAGCATAGATACACATGTAGATACACATTGGATATACCTTTGGGGACCCTTCCATGGGATCCAAGTACAATTGATATAAACATCGCCTGTATGCTCCCCCGATTTTTTTCTGTCGTCTGACTTGATCCTGGTATTTATTGTTCTTTTAGCATTCTTTTATTTGAACTCAATGTTTAGCTGGTATGGTTATATACACCTGACTTCTTCTTAATTAACACTAGGTTTGGTCTTCTGGTCGGAATTTACATTCTTTTTATCTCAAAATCTCAGATAGCTTTGTGTTACATAATTTATAAGCAGCTTATAAATTATGAACGTACCTGCAGTTAAAATATTCTGAATTAAGGTCCGTTACATTTATTATAAAGGGGTCATATTGAAAATTACCCGACAATTATGGACGGGTAATAACCTTTTGATTTGATCCCCTTGAAAACGTGTCATTACAAATGCGTGGGAATAAATAAATTTAGTTTATTAGATAGATGCGACGCAAGATTTCAGACGCGTGTGAACCTGTAGGTCACGCTCTGGTGTCGTTTCTCACCGCGCTGGAGGATCTCGGGCTGGGTTTTTGAAAATAAGATTGATCAAGGAAAAACCAAGTCCTTGTTGTCAATTGAATATTAAACAAACAATGTCCAGCCCAGCCAAGAAGAAAGAACCCCAGCAGAAAACCTGATGAAAGATGAACATGGTGGTCAGACGAGTTAACAGGAACCAGTAGAAACAGAAGTGTCAAGACCATCATCATCATCGTCGTCATCATCATCATCATTATCAACTATATCAATCTGTCTCTAACTTACACACACACAACAACACACACACACACACACACACACACACACAGAGGGGTTTCTTTCATCTAGACTGGTTGGCCTAACCAAGAACGCCAATCTGCCCTACTATTTATCAACAGTTGGTGGAAGAATAGTTTGTATGCATACCTTTTTCTTACGACAGTAACCATTACATCATACACCTTCATAAAGTAGACACATATAGGTCAATACCTTCTCCAGGATAAGTTGCCCTAGACAAGATTGAAGAGCCCTTATCTGCCCTATTATTTACCATAGCTTGGAGGGAGTATAGTTGAATTCTTACTTTCCCAAGGGTATTAGCTTATGTGAAATTGAAACAGCCTTGTCCTGTATTTGAACTCGGGTCGTCGACTCTATTTCCCACGACTCTAACCATACGCCACGCACCTCCATAAAAAGAAAGGGCATATAACATAAGTATTGACTAGGAAAGCTTTAAATAATGCAACAATGTACAAACTATTTGTCTAAGAAAGGAATATTTGATATTATATAAACTATGCACAAAAGAAAATAACAACACAATAATGTATGTAGATATTGCTGAGTTTTTTTTGGAATAAGGTGTGTGCTAATCCTCGCCCCATACTTTATAGACTTGCCGAGATCATAATGATCTATTCCTTGACCAATCACTGGCAGTACTCTGAAGGCTGATACAATACTTTAACCCACCCTACTGCTCTTAATTACTGCAACATTCATGGACGACAGACATAGGATTAAATCACTGTGACCTTTACCAATGCGCAGGATAGGACTTCTACGATTATCAAAGGATCACCAAAGGATTCCATAACATAGGACTTTCTTTTTTTCAAACTGGCCAACGATGGCACTTAAAAAATTTACAGATATAAACGAAACAATGAATATGATTCCGTTACTATATTCATAAAATAATCATAACTGGTTGATATACAGTTAAAGTCAACTGTATTCTCTAAACAGAATATACACGAGTATATAGGTATATTTACCCCCCCCCACACACACACCGACAGGATGCGACACAAACTTTGGATTTTTTAATGCGGGGTTTAACAGGTTTTAATTCAGAGTTTTCCATCTCCAAGATTGGGTTGCCACACGAAGATTGAAATCCACTCGTACTACTTACCCATAGCTAGAGGGAGAATAAAAGGATTTATAACATTGAACACGATTTACCCTGTCCATTTCCTACGACAACCATTGCACCACAATTACTTCCCAAAATGAACAATGCACATGATTCCCTAAGCCCTATTTATAAAATAACCCTCACGGGTTGACATGCCGTTAAAGTTAAGCATATACCTTAGACAACCTTATACCACTGGTGTATAGAGTATCCGTTATCCTAAGTATGTTGCCATACTAAGGTTAAAAAGACATTCTGCTTTATTATTTACCCATAGCTGGAGGGAGAATATTTGGATTAATACCTTTCCCGAGAGCAAAGCGCAAACAGTCACGTTCAGGATTTGAATTCGGTTCACCATGTCCGTTTCCTACAACGAGAACCCTTACACTACGATCGTCCCAAACGGAACAATGTATATGTTTCTCTACCCTTTATAGAATGACTTTACGCGGATAATTTGGATTTTGCAGACTGTTGTCTCGTCTTTATATTGCTATGTTTAAAACACAACGTTCAGGCTGCTGGTATCCTCGGCCTTGTTCTGATGGTCCGAAAATCAAAATTATTCACATCAAGCCTCATTTCAAAAATACCGAAATAACCCTACACGGGTTGACGTGCCCTTAAAATCAATCATATACCGTGGATCCGGCCCGCGAAGGCATTTTATCAGGCCCGCCGAAGGTACATGAATTTGTTTGTTAAAACGTACGGAACGCGAGATGTTTTTGATTATCATTTTAATCTAAATATCATGTTAAGCTTACTAAATCTTCATGGACTCGACTAACTGTAGGTAGGTTAGAAAAATTTGATGCGAGTGAGCATCTTTTTTTTTTTTTTCTTTTTTCTTTTCCAGAGCTTTCGTTCTGGCTAGCCAAGTATTGAACACAATAGTAATGTGGCCCGTGCTCGTTATTTTTTCAATTATCCGGCCCACCGTGAAAAAAGTTTCGTGATCCCTGTCCAAGACAAACTTATACACGTTAGTATAGTGTATTTTTTTCTGTTTACGTTCGTGTGTGGTTTAAGAAGTTGTGATTTGATCCAAACTATAATTTTATGATTTTGTTTCGTAAACTGTCGATGATCTTTTGTTTAAACGTTTTCATTAAACGATTTTACATTTGGGCTGTGAACTAGCGTCGTGGGACACATCCTTCGTGACTGTGTATTTGTAGGGATGTATGAATTTTGGCCCAACTCTCTCTCTGTACACCGCTCTGTTGTTTTGTAGCTGTTAGTGAGGGCCATATTTTAAACTGTCAGATGGAGAAAGAGTCCACCAGGTGATTTTGAAAATTTTTGTGTGGTCTTGTGCGAATGTTTGGGTTGCGCGTGTTTTTTGCACACGTATGTGTGCACGATTTGTGATGTGTGGTGTGGGTGTATGTGTGTATGTTTGTTGTGTGTTGTGTCTGTGTGTTATCGTTTGTGTGTGTAAATGTTTGTGTGTGTTGTATTTGTGTGTGTATTTGTTTCGTTTGTGTGTGGTGTATGTGTGTATGTGTGTATTTGTGTGTGTATATTGTTTCGTTTGTGTGTGTATGTTGTGGTTTGTGTATTTGTGTGTGTGTATGTTTCGTTTGTGGTTGTGTATGTTGTGTGTTTGTGTAATGTTGGTGTGTGTTGTTTCGTTTGTGTGGTGTATGTGTGTGTTTTGTGTATTTTGTGATGTAATATGTTTCCTTTGTGTTTTGTATGTGTGTGTTTGTGTATTGTGTGTGTTATGGTTTCGTTTTTGTGTGTGTATGTGTGGTGTTTAGGTATTTGTGTGCATGTCTGTTGTGTGTGTGCGCGTGCGTGTCTATTTGCGTGTGTTTTACCTTATGTGTTTGGACTTTGTGTGCGTAGTTGTGTTTTGCGTGTTTGTTTTAGTGCGTGCGTGTACGTGTAATGTGTTTGTTAAGTTTGGTTGCGTGTTGTATTTTTCGTGTTTGTGTGTGTTGTATGTTGTTTTGTGTATTGGTGTGCGTGCCATATTTGTATGTTTATGTAGGCGTGTGCGTGGTGCGTAATGCACGCAAATGTGTGTGTATATTTGTGTGTTTATCTCGTGTGTGTGGAAGTGTTGCGAATTGTTTTTGTGAATGTGTTGTGCGCTGTGTATGTGTGTGAGTGCGTTGTGTGTACGTATTGTGTGTTTGTTTATGTGTTTGTGTGTGTGTATTTTTCGTTTTGTGTGTGTATGTCCACTGTTTTATGTTTTGTGTGGGCGTATACGAGTGTTGGTGTGTGTTGTGTGTGTGGTGTGTATGCGTCGCCAGTGGTGTGTGTTTTGGAACTTATTGTTTCTATTTCAACAGGTGTGTAATTTGTGTGTGTCATGTGAGTGCTATTGTGTGGTCGTGGGAAGTATGTGAGTGCTCGCACGTAAGTTGATTGTGTGTAATGTGTGATTTCATTTTATCTATGTCCACATGGGTGTATTTTGTGCTAATTAGTACGTGTATGTGTGTTTATGTATGTGAGCATATATGTGTGTGCATATATAATATATATGTATGAATATTATAAGTAATATATATGTCCTTGTGTGTTGTGTGTGTGTGTGTGTTGTGTGTGTGTGTGAACTTCAACTGTTTCTATTTCACAGTGTGGTATTTGTGTGTATGTGTGAGTGCGTGTGGTATGTTGTCCTATAAGTGCGCGTGTGTGAATGTTTATGCGTACGCTCACGTATGAGTGCGTGTGTGTGTGCGCGTTTTTTGTGAGTGCGTGGTGCGAGAACTTCACTGATTTATTTCCCCAGTGGGTAATATTTGTGCGGGTGGCGGGTGTGGTGTCTTGTGGTATATGTGTAAACTTCACGTGTTCCCTATTTCGCAGTGTTATTATTTGTGTGGTGTGTGTTGTGTGTGTGTGTCTGTGTGTCTGTGCGTTGCGCGCGTCGAGGGGGTGTGTTGGTGCTATTGGTGTGTATGTGCGCGTGCGCGTGTGTATTATGTGTGTGTAGTATTGTGCGTGAACTTCACTGTTTTTTTATTTCGTCCAGAACGAGTGTCCTTTGTGTGTCGGCGAGATCCATAAATTTATCATCTCAGCGTGTAAATTTGAATTGTAGGTGTATAAGGATAATGACACGGGTGGTGTGAGGCACAGTGAAGAAAGAAAGAAAGAAAGAAAGAAAGAAAAGAAAGAAGATGCAAAGACATATTTCTTTGTTTGTGGTTTTTTTGTTTCTTCTTTTTCTTTTCTTTTTAGAAGTGCGTATATGACGTATTTCATCCCATTTGACACTCGCATGCCCGTGTTTCATCCTCCAAAGCGCACCATAATATTTCTTCCTCCATCTGTTACTATGTACATTTGTGTATGTGGGTCTGTGGTGTATCACTTCCTTCTTACTTCCTTCTCCTCCATCCTCCCCATGCCTCCTCCTCCACCCAAAAAAACCCCCCCCCCAAAAAAAAACCACCCACCTTTCTTCTTCTCTTCTTCTTTTAACACTCCAGTTACGTTTTGTTAACCATTAAGTATTAATGCTTGTCTAGAGATCCAAGCGACTCAAACGTCTTACCATGGGCTCCCAGCATCTCCTCAAGTATCCAGTGTTGTTTCAATAAATTCGTCTTTATTTACACTTCATTGCATTCTTACAACCATTAATGATGTCATTGAAATCAAATCCCCCAGCACTTTCCGCGAGTATTCTGTCTTGTTTCAATATTCCTTCGCTATGTTTCTTCCCAAGGCTTCTTATTGCTTGTCTCCTCCTCCTCCTAGATTCTTGCCTTTTCTAAGGGCAATAAGTGCGAAGTGGAAACACAAACGGCGCACATCCAGGAATTTAAAAATGGGTCACCAATTCAATTTTTTAACTTCAGCAATGACCATACGCTAAGCACACCCCTGTCAAATTGTAAATCAGTCCCTCCTCCTCCTCCCACGACTTTT
>CM042143.1:115318113-115387122 GCA_023376005.1 Doryteuthis pealeii | reverse complement strand
TTCAAACTACTCACCCCATCTTTTATAATTACAAAATAATCAGCTGATTTGTCTTAAATGTACCGATAATTCTTACGTGTTATTTTAATTCCGTTTGTATTTATAAATTGCCACAATCCGAAATTCCTCTACCAGGTTTTATAGTTCTTCACGGAAATATCAATCCCACAATTCTCTGGTGGAATTTAACAAATTACTCTAAACGAAACGCGATTTCCAAATAAATTCTTTCTTTCAAATATTTTTCAAAATATTTCTTTCTTCTCTGCAATCACATTTTACTTTTACTAAAACTATCCTTTTTTAACATAATATCCAAATGTACCCTTATTCAAACAGTAAAATATTACGTATAAATTTGGTACCAACGTGAGTTAAAATTAAACAACCTTGTAAATTAATGTAAATTGCAAATCATAAATACTAGGTTTGGCGTTCACTGAGGATCAAGTTGTGTAATCAGCTAAATTCAACGTTAGAACAGCAAAAAACCGGCGATCGAGTTCAAATTCAGGCCTAAGCCGTTTGCATTCACTAGAGCTAAACTCTTTTGGGAAATGTATGAATCAAACTCCCTCTTGTTATGTGTCAGTTTCTGGATTAATCCTCTTACCTTCTGCTACGAATATTATTCTTGTGCTGTAGCAACGTCTTAACTTTTTCAAAATATACACAATTCGTTTGAATGCTCACAAAAAGAAGTCAGACAGACAAACAGCGCGAATGGAGAAACCATTTGAATTCTGATTTCGTGAAATTAATCTGCCAGAATAATTATTTTTGCTGAAATTATAAACCTCTCAGTTAATAGTACATTCTTCTTATTTTATAGTTTCTTTCACATTCTAATTTGACAATTTTAATTGTCCCTAGCATGACCTGTGGATATACCTCGTATGTAATTTTGAATATTACAACGTTCAATTGTTACTTAGAGAAAGAACTTGGAGGGGTGTAAAATATCCTTTCATATCGCATTAATTGTGATATACCTCAGTATGATTAATTTAAATCATCATCATGTTACGCAATTAGCATGCGATATCCATGAAAATCCTTCGCCAACCTCTCTATCCTTTACTGCTAAGGGTGGTCCTCTGGCAGCATCAGTATCCACGCAAGTTGTCATGTAGGTCCTTGCTTGGGTGCCACATTAGCATATTCATGTGTTGGTTTTCACAGACACGGCCACCACGGTTGGCTAAACACCTGAACCATGGAGCAGAGTGGTGGATGTGAGACACGCGGATTGAACCCAATTAATTTAAATATTACAACGTTTAACATGTTTACTTAAGAGCTATGCGAATAACTTCACTATGTAAAAGTATATAAAATCTAGAATCTCTCTCCTCTCTCTCCTCTCTCTCTCTCTCCTCTCTCTCTCCTCTCTCTCTCTCTCTCTCTCTCTCTTCTTACTTCATTCTTTCATCTTTTTCATAATGTTTTTGATTGAAACAGATTTGCGTTATTGCTTTGCAAAGGTCACCCCTTTCTCTGACTTCTTTCTTTCTTTCTTCTTATATTTTTCGTGGCCATGTCTTTTTTTCCCCATCTTTCTTTATAATAAAAATGGGAATGGTCCATATTTAGCTTGAGTGACGATACTAAAAAATAAGAAATTAGTGGATAAGCAACACCAAATAATCAGGATTTATATTTTTGCATGTTGAAGGGAAGAAATAGACTACTTCACAGAAAAATACATTTAGGAAAAAACAACTATTATAAAAACGAATGGTCATTATTTAGCTGAGGTGTACGACTATAAGAAATAGAATTCGGTGGATAAGCAACACAGTAATAAAGTTTTGCATTTCTCTCGACGATTTGGACGGTCTCTTTTTAAGCAGAGGGTATTGCAAGATGATACGTTCGTACTTCTGAATAACACGTGTATTAATTATATAGATGATTTTTTTAAAAATTTCTTTTTACAATCATTATTGATTATTTCCAAGAAATTCTTTCTCAATTAATGAAAAGTTACGATTCCCACTTTAATATCACAATATCATTTCATTTGGCAATACAGATAGATATATTTCCATTCGGGTAATTCCATATCAAATTCACCCAGAAAAAAGTAAAATTCACTCACCCACTTATTTTTTTTAATTTTTTTCTTCCATGTGTAGACAATGTTTAACGTTAGACATCCCAAAAATTGAGCTTTCCAATTCCAAAAATTGGCGGAGTTATTGTCGATTTTTCTTTCCAAAATGTTTGGTGCTGGCGAAAAAAGCGATTTTGTAATGTATTTTTGTTTTAAAATGTTTTCTAGAGGTTCCCTACTACTAAAACTTGGTTTTAAAAGCATATCGCCAGGAAAATCAAAAAGCTGTCAAAAAAAATTTAAAGTCAACGAATTTTAAATTATTTGTGATTTCTGATTTTTTTCCTAGCAAGGTTCAATATCCGATGTGACACTGCATTTATGATCATTTTTCTATATTATTTCACATAATTAAATATTATTTGTACTAAAAAGATTTAGTTTTGTTTTTCTCAGAACCGAAGCAACAATATAGTTAAAATTTGCAAATCAGAAATCATAATAACTCAAAAGTGGTTAATTTTTAATGGCATTTTTAATTTCTTGGGCAAAAATTATTTTAAAACCAATTTTTAGAAGTAAGGAGCTCTTAGAACTTATTTTACAGACAAAAATAGGTTTACAAATGTCACTATTTCCCGCCGATCCCGCTCAAAATTTGGAAAGCGAAAAATCGACATTAACTCCCCAATTTTTGGAATGGATGCTTCAAATTTTCGGAATTCTTTAACTTATCATAATCTGAGATTGAAAAATTTTTCAGAAAATTGAGGGTGTGTGTGACATGCCTGGATGATTTGAATGTGAATTTCCCTTCCTTTAAATAGATATATTCATATTTTTGAACCAATGTTTTCTCTCTGTACACCAATTATTGGGTAAGTATGGCTTTGGAATTTAAGACCTTCGTATAATTTTACAATTTTCATCTTCGGGGAACTAGTACACGTTGGGTTTCATGATCAACTTTGAATTTGAAACAATTTCCCAGTGAATAATCATTCTACCCTGTCATGCCTACACACGTATTTCTGATCGCTACATTTCGATTATTTTACAATTTTCTTTGATTTTAGATATCTCCATGGCAAGTGATATTTCAAATAAATATTACTTGTATTTTTAAATTATATCGTTTATATATTATTATTTCATTAGATTTTTAGTAGGGTGCAAAATATGGGAAATATCAATTTCTTATCCAGAATGCGGTTTGAATGCCCATACTCTTTTTCCATTCAATATTAAAATTTTAAAATGTTCCTTTGTTTTAAGTTTCGGCGTCTGAATTTACTAACAAATAACGACAATTACGAGACCTTTTTGTTTATATCCAATAAAATAAATGATTTTGCTATGTTTTTTGTTGTTTTTGCTTATTTTTTTTTAAATGTGTTTCTTTTTAAAATGTGTTTCACTTATTTTCACTCTACATTTTATATGACATCATTTAAATTCAATCCAATCTTGTTCTCTGTATCTAATTCGCGTTCACCAATGTAAGGGGGAACAACCAGATGACTTAACGAATGCGATTATGTACCTAGACGCGTCTTTAAACGGAATATAAAACAGCCGAGAGATTTTAACGAAACTACTCTTTACTACTACTACTACTTAATAATAATGATAATATAATAAAAATAGTAATAAATGATAATCTGTGGATATACCACAGTAACATAATTTAATTAATTAAAACTTTACATGTCTAATTAGAGATATTGCAAAATAGTTTAAGATGTAAAAAGGGTAATAATCTTGATTTAACTCCTTCCACATTCTTTTCTTTCTTCAATCTTCTTTTCATTGTGTTTCGATTGAAACAGATTAGCGTTATCGCTTCCGCACTTCATCCGATCTCTCTATCTTTCCCCTACTCTCTGTCATTCATTCATTCTTTCTTTCTTTTTTATTATATTTTTTCTGTGTAGCAATTTATTTGTCTTCCTTTTTTTCTTTCTAATTAAAACGGATTGGTTCATTATTTAGTTGAAATGACAATACTCTCTTAAACTTTTACCCTACTCTTTTTTTTCTTCTTTCTTATACATTTTCTGTATAACATGTCCTTTTCCGTCCCTTTATTGCTTTTATAATTAAAACGGAATGGTCCATTATTTTAGCTGAGGTGACAACACACATAAGAAATAGGATTCGGCGTATAAGTGAAACCAGATAATCAGGATTTACATTTGAGTTTCATCTTGGCCAATTTGGACGCCTCGTTTTTAAGAGGACGGTGTTGCAAGGTAATAACTGTCGTCAAATAAGTTTGGTTGGCATCCTTCCGTCTACTAAAGAGGATGGCGTAGTCCACTTTTTTCTTTTTCTTTTTGAATATCAATATCTGGAGTCTCTGGTGCAGTGACTGCGAACACTTCGGGTGGCCAGGTTGGATGCCTTCGTTAGGTCCGTCAATGTGGTGCAGAGTGGCATCCTCTCTTCTGGCACCCCTCCTGTGGTTGGTTTGTTCGGAAGCCGCACTGTGTCCCTGGATGGGTGCAAGATGCAATGTCTGCAGACGCGCCAGTTGTAACACCGCAAGACTTCTCAAACTATGCTGAAGTCGCTCCGATTTTGTTCCTGTATTAAGGGACAATGTTAGCGTCCGCTTGTTCCTGGGGGATGTGTCCATGTTCCCAGCAACTGCACAGTCGTTAGTGTAGTGGTTAAGCAGTGTTGCACCATGCCTCAAGATATTTGCTGGTACGCCGACACTTCCGGTTGCTTATTGTCAGCGAGGCGGTCCTCACCTTTTGTAGTGGAAAAACTACGTAGCCTGGGGGTTTTTATGGAGGATGAGCTGTGGCCTAGCAGCAGATCCTTTTTTTTCTCTCTTTTCCTTTACCCAACTGCCTTCTACACTGACCATGTGCTTCCCCTCCCACCACCGCCTGACATGTTTATATATTTAGAGGCTGGGTAGGACTGTTTAGAAGCATGGTCTTAGAAAATGGAAGAAATGTGCATTTATTTTGAAGAATTTGAAAGTTTTAAATTGGCCACGAGGAAGACTTTATTCTATTCTTCACTATGTTTAGCCGAACTGTAATTTCTGCCGTACAAATAAGTAACACGAGTATTAATAATTAGATACCATAAACATATGCAATTTGCTCAGATAAGGAATTAAGTTTTAAAAATTAATACTATAAAACATTGAAATTCAAACGAATGACACAATCCAAAATGAAATTAATATATATGGCAACTTCGGAAAATAAATTTGTCGGAGATTTTGGCTATATAAAAGTGTGCTGGAGGCCACCACTTAAACTATAGACTCTGCGGAGCAGCGTGGATTCAATCATCCAATCAATACACTCGAATACGTGGTTAGTTAACTATTTAATCGCCGATCTTGAAAGCTGTTGTATACTGGATCGTACAGAATTCAGTATACTAGTACATTGAAACTACATGTGCGCCAGACATATAGTAACTCGCAGCAGAGTGATAAAATCTGGAGGTAGACGTTTCGAGTTAAATGGTTCCGTAATCCTTGCAGTCTCAGTAATCACCAACATGCTCCTGGCCAGCGCATTCACTCTCAATGGTAGGTACGCCAGGCTAGTCCACAACAAAAGCCGTTCAGCTGCTCGTATTCGACACGGACGAACAGATAAAACACAGGACTCTGCTTAACACAAGGATTGCTCACTAAGAAATACCAAGGATTCTTCACTAAGAACAATCAAGGACTTTGCCTAACACTAAGGAACACAAGGATTTACTTAACACAAAGGAACGCTAAGAATCTCTACTGTAAATTGCTTTCACCTGCAGTCTAAAAATGGCTACCAAATCGTAACAGAATTTAAAAAAAGAATTGATTTAGGAAGGTCACAGAGGAACCCGTCATTATTGGCGGGATTGAAAGAGTATCAAGAACGTAGAAAAGAAACTTAATATTGTAAATCTGAATAAACTAGATTAAATTCAATGAGATTGATTAATCTTAACGGCATGTCTTCTAGGGTTATTTTATGCGCAGATGTTTGGCAGCATATTTCCATTTTCGTGTGTAGTTGTTTCTTAAGATTTTTGTACTCCCGTCGTAATAAATCATTTTTAAACATATGAACACGGTGTATCAAAAAAGTATCAAGAATTGTTGTACTTTTTGACACACCTTGTATTCTAAAAAATAACGTTCCATTCATAAACCTTTTCAGAATACAAGGTGTTGTCAAAAACTACCAAGTTTAAAGTTGTATTTACCAAGATAAAATAAGAATGGAATGGAACGTTATTTTATTCAGATTACAAGATGTGTCAAAAAAGTACAGAAAATTCTCGATACTTTGACACACTTTGTATTTAAGCCCATAAATTGAGCCTAACTAGACCCTAATATCAATAAAGGAGTACTCCACACTCCCAGTATCTCCAGAATTGGAATTCACCATATGATGCAGTTTAATGTCATAACATGACACATATAGCGGATAGAATCAGTGTTTTCTTACTTCCATTGACAGGCACTTGTCTACGTAGACACGAAGAAAAAAGTGTGAAGCTTACACTAAGGACTTGTTTTTCTTTTATTGGTAAGTGTTAACAATTTTTCCAGCCACACCATTTTGCATCCTCGAGGGATATTTCTCATGACTTAGAGATGTCCAAGAGATCGAGGCGGTCTAAAATGAATGCACAACTACTGATATTTCAGTAGCAGTGTTGAGTCTCAGAGCAGCATTAATAGTTTGTTTGGGTTCCAATTGTCAGCACTGCTAGTTGATAGCACTGAGTAATTCATCAATGCTGGGCTTCTTTTATTGGAGTTTCTTGGTGGCAAATATTTCTTATTCAGCTGTTTGAAGTACCGTGGCTCTTTATTCTGACTGTTCGTCTAGTTGACTTTTTATTAAGGAAAAAATAGAGGGGTGAAATAAATATTTGTTCTGCTTATGATCAGTCTTTTTCGATCTCCAGTCTGTTAAGATTGGTTTGGTTTCTTTGCATAATTATGGGGTTTCAAGTAAATGTTCTTTTGAGGGGGGCAAAAAGAAGCGAGTCAAACGCCTTATTCGCAGGCTACAACACTGTCGTCGTCTACCAGCAGCTGAAGTCGCAACACTGTTACTGCCGTCACCCACTTCTACTTATACTGCCGTTTTCCTTATCACCCGGGCACCCGAATTGCACCTCGCGTCCATCCAGCGCCTAAATTCATTTCTTTGCATTCTGGAAGGCGTGGGTTCGTTCCAGCAGGCAAGACACTCTCACTCTTTTTCCCAAATGAGTACGGTGGTACTTGTATCCGCACACTTTTTAATCCCAGCCTCAGAAATCATGACAACCCTAGGACATTCGACAGTTTTGATAATGTTGGGGCTTGCAGTGACCTTTTGTTGAATCTGTAAACAGAACAAAACTTTATTTTCTCAAAGTAGTCTTACATAAACTTTCTCCTAACTTCCACTTTCCAAGTCATATTGGAGATACATCTTGTCGACCGGACTTAAGATACGCTGATTATACACCTACTGGTGGATAGATCCCTAAAACAAGAAGGATTGCTCTATGTATCATTGTAAACTGCATCTGATTGTGACGCTTCTGTTTATAGACCTCTAGTGAGTATAGAGTACCCCGTTATTTACCATTTATTCCCAGGTTCACGCTAATCCAGACTGGTAGTAGCTGAGGGTCGATATATGTCAAGTAGATTTGTTTTAAAAATTAAAATGATAGTATCGTATGCACAAAAAAACATTTCTTAAGAAACATTTATGCAACCCCACGAGATATGAACAAATATATATTTACCAACCCCTCCGCACGAGCAGGATGCATACAAGGTTCAATTTCTTAAGCGAAGTTCAGAGGTTTGAATTCGAATGTTTCCGTTCTCTAGACCTGTTGCCTAACCAAGGTAAAGAGCCCATTCTGGCCCTACTATTATAAAATAGCTGGAGGGAGAGTAGGATTCAATACCTTTCCCAAGGATATTACGCCTAAATGAAATGCAATTACCACGTCCCAGATTTGAATCGGGCGAACGAGTCCATTTCCCATGACTTTAACCATTACACCACGCGCTTCCTACAAAAAAGGAAATATTGAACATATTAGCGAAACGCGATCTCTACCACTTTGCGCATAATATACTCCTCGTAAAAACAATAATCAACCTGAATGTTGTAATAGATTTATACATCGATGCAAAAACTGGAGAAAGTATATATTTTACAGGTGGATTAATATTGAAGTATATTTTTGGTAATGGAACATTAGTCCATTAAATGAGAGTAATATCCCTTGTTTGTCTTACTTTGAGGAAGCCAATATGTTTTGGTCCGCCCATATTTTATTTCACCCGTAAATCGGACACTGAAAATACGATTTTTGTACGAATCAATACAACTTTATGTTTTTAACACAAATATCATAAAATGTGTCCTTAATTGTGCTTTTGCGCATTATTTGAAATTAACTTAATTGTTATTTAGAACACTAAAAGATTACTAAAATGGAGATTCGATGTCTTTTTGTAACCGAATACGGTCTTGTATACCTCAGGAATTGCGTAATTTTATCAATGAGTATTGGATTTATTGTCAAATTCGTAATATGTAAATAAATTCTTATCTATAATGATGCCTCTTATGAAAACTATTTTAGATTTTGCCCTTCAAAACGACCATCTTTATTAAGTTAGTTTTAAAATACCTGCAATGTGTCTTTTATATATTCAGTAAGAAATAAGGTTTAAATAATGTATTGGTGTGGTTTAATTTGCATACTGGTTTTTAAACAAAACCTGAGTTAATAGATAATTATTTATTATTGATCTCTAATAGTATATTTATTCTCCAACGTATGAATGATTTTTATATCGAAACTAATTTAAATTATGATAGAATAAGTGTAATCTTTTATTATGCGTCTTATTTAATCTTATTAGACTTCTAATTTAATATATTTCATTACATTAAAGCTTGAATATTATGCCGGAGTGATATTTAATCTATTTCGTCTGTTTTTCAACAGTATTTATTACATATTCCGAAACCGTTTAGTTCGAAAAAAAAAAAAGCAAAATATTTGGCCACGACTGACAATTAATATTTTCATAAAATAATTTTAAAAGGAAAAAAAATCTCTTTAAAGAAAAATATTTTTTCTCCTGTTCCCTGTTGAAATTGAAAAGCAAAATGCTTACATTGTGACACTTTTGACAAAACAGGGTCTTAAGGGCCATAACTCTTATATTTTGCTACTTTTTTAATACGAACAACCCCTCTCTAAAATGGACATTTCGCGTAAGTCTAAGCCAGGGATTCCGAACTTTTAAAATCCGTAGCAACCTACAAGAACTTATTCACCTATCATGACCTTCTCCTTATATACCCAGTGCCAATTATGTTTTCCACCATTAGTATTTAATGAATTCTACACAAAACGTTTATGTAAAACTGTTAATTTGTAAATAACGTAAATAAAAAGTAAAGTAGCATATATAAGAAAGAGCTGCAAATATTTAATGCTACTTAATAACTTAAACAAAGCAGATTTTCCTAATGTGATGGATTGAAGCTGATTGACTTTGATAAGTTCATGAATATTGAACTTAAACCTAAGGTGCCAAAAATACAAAAAATCTCGATACTTTTTTGACACAACTGAATTATATATATATAATAATATATATATATATATATATATATATATATACTAGACAAAACGTTTGGTACGTTTGGGTCACCCATTCAGCTCTTGGTAGATAATTGGATTTAGGTAGGTATGACGACAAATCCGTATTTACAAAATAAATTACACCCCACCCGTTTAAAAAATACCAAAAAAGCAGAAAATTATCAGATTTTAATCAGTATGATTTTATCAATGAATGAAATTCTATATCTTTATTTATTTAATTTTCAAAACTTTCATTTTTTTCAGGTCACTTAATTAGCCCCAGCCTTTCTTTCTTGGAGGGGATGCAAAATAATCGACTTTGAAAAATATATCATCAGCATCATGTTCTCCAGGATTATGTGGGGATAATTTTCTTCTAATTCTAAGAAGCTAGTAGTTTCATAGACCCCTTGTGACTCACGAATACTTACAGACCTTGAATTGTTGTATAGAACCCCAGGAGGTTTATTTACACAAACTTGAGGACACTTGTCTAAGCGTCAGAGATAAATATTACTCATTTATTTTTATTATTCACGTTTTATGTTATCATTTCTATATTTAAACTCTACTTGAAAATATAGTAGGATCACCAAGCTTTTTTTCCACGATTGGGCGGACCAATTGAAAAAATAATGAGCGCAGGACCACAATATTATGTTCAATTACCTTGCTAGCCAGAAGGAAAGCTCTGGAAAAAAAAAATTGGAAAAAAAAAAATCTTCCCTTGTTATATTCATGGATGAGTGGCGTTAAGATACACAAAAACAAATTTAACAAAATATCTATTTTCAAATTATTACAAAGGAAAAAAAGCAAAACATTGCAGAAAGGTTTAGTGAGATTTGTGTTACTTGTTGAAATTATAGCTTGATAAAAATTGCCAAAAAATGGAAATTTAAAAAAAGGGTTCACTGAAGGTGAACGCACAGATTAAATTAGACCCGTTTCTTGACACCCACAACTCCATCATTTTTGCCTACGTTCATCGCTCGGGTCACGGGTTCATAGCTGGAAGGAAAACAGTCTGTGTTCGGTAACGACTCGGGCTAGTGAGGAATTTTAGTTTTTCTCCCTTAACTGGAACCCACCCAAAAATTTGCCGAACTGCTCGGGCTTGCAGCCAAAAAAAAAGATAGCAGCATCTAAAGAATTTTCTGGAAACTCGTCAAGTCTATAAGAGGATTTGGATAAATTCAATTTATCCTCAAACACATGTGGCGAAGTCGAGCCACGCGAAATTCTACGAGAATATTTCTACTAAACTACAAAGAAAAACCCTTCAAGGCACTCCACGCTCTTCTTTTAAAAGTATATTCAAAGACTACATTTATATTACTTTACAACTAATAAAACAACAGTTTGTACGGAAATTCTCAACGAAATCAAATATTTCTACACAACTTTCAAATATTTTCTATTCTCACTCAAATTTATAAGTAAATTCAACTTCAATTTAAAATATTCCTTTTTCAAGGATCATCCCAACAAAAACCATTACAAACTTTATAATTTGAACTTTGTTAATGACTATAAGTTAAGTTCCCTAAATCACAACGAATATTTGCAATTTCCATTTTACCTTTACTCCCTTTCACCTTTTACTCTCCTTAATCTCTTCTTCTATCTTTCTGTTGTAGCTATAGAATTGTTAAATATTATTTTTGTTTCTTCTGTATATTGTTTTTCAATCCATAATCTGAACTTTGAAAATTGCGATACTTAACTATACCCCCACCCCTTTAACCATTTCCCAATATACACGCAAAATTTTGGTTTTTATTCAATGATGGAATTAGGATTATTTCCCCATGGAATAAGATTTGGTAATTCGCCTGTATATTTTGAATTAGAAATTACACCACTTTGAGTATTAATACAACAAATCCTTAGGTATTCTTTTTCTCTTATATGCAAATTTGCCTTTCAAAAATATCGACAATGTTTTGGTATTGGAATTGCTACATCCAATTCAAGAGAATTGCTTTTCAAATGTTATATCAGTCAATTTTGTCAATGGTCTTTGTTGAGATTGTTATCACAGATCCATGAGGATTTTAATTAACCTAAACATGATATTCAAATTTAAATGGTTATTAGGACTTGTCTCAGCGTTCTGTACGTTTCAACAAACAAATTCAAGTACCGGATCTCGGCCCACGGGCTGTAGTGGTGACCCCTGATTATAATTAACGACCCAGAAAAATTGGAGCAGTGATATATTGGAATCCGCCAATGACAGTTAAACGATATAGATAGAGTATTCCTACAAGTTAGGAGTTCGATTTAGTGCTCCCTTCCAATCTAACTTTCTGCATGGTTCAAAAGTAATCTCAGTCAAATTATCCTTTGTTTGCCAGCCTTTGCTAAATTTGATGATATTTGCGAGAAATTTCTCTGTGGAGTAGGGTACTAGAAATTCCGATCTACAGACAATACTCTCGCTCGCCAGTTCATAACCACACTTTTTGTCGTTGTACATTTTACCACTAGAAAAGTTTAATTAATATGGGAGAACATGAAAAGATAACTTGGATACATGAAAATATACTCGGTCATCGTACAAAATAATTGTACATGGCCAAGAGACTTGAAAAAAAAAAACAAACAAACTATGGAAAGAGGTAAATGGTCGTACAATTGTAACTTTGCCATTACTCCCAGGTCCACTTATAGTAACCCCCAACCCTTTTTTCTCATGTATGGTTAGAAGGCAGTTTCTGAAGGATTCTTAATGTCCTGGGTAACGATGTTAAACTGGATCTTTTGGTGAAGTTCCAGTTGGGAGATACTAGAGAGTGTGCGAGTACTCCTCCATCGCCATTACCTCAGTCACTATAAACCCCGGAGGGTAGTACCTGTTAGTGTCCCCACTATATGGATGAATTAGATAAAGAAATAAAATACATTTTTTAAAAGATAATGAGTTTCAGAAAATTAAATACCCAATAAGAATGAAATAAAACAAAACATCTCTCGATATAAGACTATACTATAAGAGTCGGACATTGCAGTAAGACCACCCAAAACAATCAACCAACCACTTGCAGAGAAATTAGACCCAAGGCCAAGAAGCCACCGATGCTGAGTGGAGGACCCGTAATGTTTTTAAGGACTTGAATTTTGCGTGGGTGAGGAGCCATGGCTGCCAAACACTCAATTTGTCTTCTTGCCGGGCTAGAAGTGATCGGAAAGGCCCGCTCGATCAATTGGCTGGACCATCAATCCTAACATCATATAAATTGTTCTCAATCTTTGTTTTATGGCAAACTACCAAACCCATTTATCTATACGTGCTAGAAAGCGGTGGATGAGGGTCTTAGTTTGTCGTGGGTATTGACGCTAAACTGAATCTAGTCATGAAGTTTCTAATTCGAAGCTCTGGGGAGTGTAGATTACATTTCCTTCCACTGTCTAGGTCCACCTAGATCGGAGTATTAGTAGCTATTAAGGTCCCCATGTATTGTTAAATCGAATCAAAAATGATTTTTTAGAAATGATTAAAAAAGTAAAATACCCCAAAAAACGAATGACTTTTAAAAAAATTATTTGACGATAAAATAATCAAACAAGGAGTTGTCATGGTTTCGTTAAATACAAACACTTACACCGTATTTAATAGATAAAGTTGCCGGATTTGCCGATTGTCGTTTCACCGCGACAGCGAGAGAGTCTATCCTCTTTTCCCAAGCGCTAGACCACGAGATTGGTTTTACATCGGAGATTAGACCGTCACACTTCCAATCATCTCCTGCTTTACCGCCACTGATTTCAAACTGGTAATCGAACAGGAACCTTGTGTTCTAGGCGGATATTGTACGATTGAGTTAATAACCAAATAGAAAATGCATGAAATAAAAGTAAGTTTAGAATGATATAAAAAAAAATCATAAGTAAGAAGTCAGAAAAACACAGAAGGAAAATTTAATAGAAAAATAAATATGAAAAATGTGATCTAAATTTATCTGTACATGTGTTATTGTATGTATTGTCCGAGGAACTACACAGATAAAACAATTTAATGACAGAGTGAATATAAGTACACATTCACTATCACCAGATCTTGCATGTTAAGCAAAAAAGTAAATAAGATTAAATAAAGATTTGAATTGTATTTTGTAAAAAAAATTAAAAGATAAAATTTTAAGATTGATAACAGAGTTGGATTTTTCTTTTGCAATTTAAGATTGACATAGTAAACATTAACGTTTCTTCAGAGCTGGTGGATGGAAGCCAAGGTTCCTTTTTACATGGGGATTTTATAGGGCATACACGAGGCATCAAACTTCACGACACAGTAATAATTGTATACTGCGAGACTTTAAAATATCCCTCTCTATCCTGGCGTTGCCGGGTAGTCGCAGTCTAGTAAAATCTAAAGCTAAAAAATAAAAAAAAAAAAGAAAAACTAATTAAAGATGATTGATATTTTTACCGGAAGTCCAAACTATCTTAGGGTATTTAATTCCTAAAGGTTAGGGAATCGCTTTCATTGTAAGTTCATATTTAGGCATTTATTATAATTGTTTCTCAAGTGGTTGCGCTCAGGTGTAATGCTTTATCGATATAGGAAATGAACTCGGCGACAATCGTTGATATGGTTTACTTAAGGCATTGAAACATAGTTCATTAGTAAAAGTATAATGATATTGATTTCACTCTCTTTCACTCTTTGTTTTTTGTGTTTTTTTTCTTCTTTCCATCTTTTCATTATGTTTGATTGAAACTGATTATTGTTATTGCCTTCCCACACCCTAACCTCTCTTCCATATTTCCCCTACTCTCTTTCTTCCTTTTTTATTATATATTTTTCTGTGTAGCGTGTCCTTTTTCTACCTTTCTTTATTGAAAACAAAAAAGGAATGTTCCATTATTTAGATAGAGGTACGACACACATTAAAAAAAGAAATTTGAATTTCATCTTGGATGATTTGGACGGTCTAGTTTTTTAACCAAGAAGGTGTTGCCGAGATGATAATGGTCGGAGATTAAGGAAACCAAGAATATAATATATAAATGAGCTATAGATAGGAGCCAAGCAGGTATTTCTACTAGGTGTTTTTTCTTCCAGTTCAACCTGGAGTAATGACAATGAAGGGTACTGTTCATTCCGCAGAATCTCCAGAATTGGATTATAGTAGTTTAGTGACACACCCGGGCACCCCTTTTATATGGGGGGGGCGTTTAATTCTCTACAATGTATACATCAACGTATTCTACGGCACGTCGACAGCGCTGAAAGAAAGAAATAGCGACAGTCCTAAAGGGTCAAAGGCTCTAGTTCAAAATCCGACGGATGTAAAGATGGACACAATAATGTTTACGTAATGATAAGAAAAAAACACGAAAAATTTTGTTGAGGTTACCTATTCCCACAAGTTTTCTTGGTTTCATAGATTTTCCCAACCCTATTGCCCTTATGGCAGCCCCAACCCCTTTTTATCATATTGGGTGCTAGAAGGCGGTGACCCTGAGGGTCTACATTCCTGGGAATGACGTTTAAACCTCTATCTGATGGTGATGTTTCCAGTTTTGGAGGTTTGGGGAATTGTGGAACCCCCCTCCATCACCATTGCTCTCTGCGTCCACCGACCCCAGTGGTAATACCTGTTAGGGTCCCATCTTTATGGGTCAATAGAAAAAAAATATGTAATTTTATAAAATTAATTGTATTATCCATTAGAATTGAATTTATTTTCAAAACTTTATTCGGCATTAAATTAACCCACTGAAGGTTGATATGCCTTTAAACAACCAAACCAAACCAACCAAACCAAATGGTTTCTTGATTAATTATTTGATTTTTAAATGGAATAAATTACGTATAAAAACAACGTAGCTCCGAAATAAAGATTAGCAATGAGTAGTTGATTTTTCTGCCATTTATAATCAGCAATCAGGGACTGTGATTAAAAACAAGCAGACGAAACTAAAATCCTTTTACTAAAAGGTTAAATAAAAATAATGTTATGTTTTTCCCTTCGAAAAAAAAGTACAAAATATCAGGAATTTGTAGAATATGTCGATAAGTAAAAGATTCTGGAATTGGTGATGAGACTTAATTAGCAAAATATTATCTCCACAACTTTGCTTTTGACTATGGACGGGTGAACGAGAAAGGAAAAAGACAGGACATTGTTGAGAGAATCGTTCCGTCCAGTTTCCTAAATCCACATTGTTTCTGCATGCGGGAGGACGCGGGCTTCTGAATTCCGGCAGCAAAGACAATGTTCTTGTCTTTTTCCTTTCTCGTTCACCCGTCACATAGTCTAAAACAAAGTTGTTGAGATATATTTTGGCAAAAAAGTCTCATCAACCTTCCAGATTCTTTTTACTTATTTCGACATATTCTACAAATTCTGATATTGTACTTTTTCGAAGGGGAAAAACACATTATTTTTATTTACTTTTTTAGTAAAAAGGATTTTTAGTTTCGTCTGCTTGTTTGAATCACCAGTCCTGATTGGCTGATTATAAAAATGGCAGTTAAAATCACTAATCTCATTGGGCTAATCTTATATTTCGAGCTACGTTGTTTTTATACGTATTTTATTCATTAAAAATCAATTTAATTAATCAAGAAAACCAATTTGGTTGGTTTGGTTTGGTTTGGTTTGTTTAACGGCATATCAACCTCAGTGGTGTTATTTAATGCCGATAAAGTTTTAAAAAATCAATTCCTTAATGGATAATACAATTATTATAATACATTTTTCTTATTGACCATAGATGGGGACCCTTAACAGGTATTACCACTGCGGAGTCAGATGGACAGAGAGCCAATGGTGATGGGAGGGGTGTTCCACATTTCCCAAACTCCAAAACGGAACCTCACCCATCAGATAGAGTTTAACGTCATTCCCAGGTATGTAGGACCTCAGTCACGCCTTCTAGGGCACCCATAGATAAAAAGGGGTTGGGGCTTGCCATAAGGGCAATAGGGTGGGAAAATCTATGAAACCAAGAAAACTTATTGTGGGAATAGGTAAACTCAACAATTTTTTCGTTTTTTCTTAATCATTACGTAAACATTATTGTGTCATCTTTTACATCCGTCGGATTTTTTGAAAACTAGGAGCCCTTTGACCTTTAGGACTGTTACGCCTTTTTCTTTCTTTCAGCGCTGTCGACGGTGCGGTAGAAATACGTGAATGTATACATTGTAGAGAATTACAAGAACCCCCCCCCCATTATAAAGGGGTGCCCGGGTGTGTCACAAAAACTACTTATACTCCAATTTCTGGAGATCTGCGGAATGAACGTACCCCTTCATTGCTCAATTACTCCCAGGTTGACTGGGAACACCCATAGTAGAAAATACCTGCTGGTCCTATCTAAGCTCAAAATTTAGTATTATTAATATTCTTGTTCCTTAATCTTCCGACCATTATCATCTTCGCAAACCTTCTTGGTTAAAACTTAGGACCGTCCAAAATCATCCAGATGAATTTCAAATTTCTTTTATGTGTGTCGTTCACTCCATCTAAATAATGGACTTTCCATTTTTGTTTCAAATAAAGAAAGGTAAGAAAAAGGACACGTTACACAGAAAATATATATAAAAGTGAAGAAAAGAGTAGGGGAAATTATGGAAGAGAGAGTTAGGTGTGAAGCAATAACAATATCAGTTTCAATCAAACTAATGAAAAGATGGAAAGAAGAAAAAAAACACAAAAAACAAAGAGTGAAAAGAGTGAAATCAATATCATTATACTTTTACTTAATGAACTATGTTTCAATGCCTTAAGTAAACATATCAAACGCTTTGTCGCCGGTTCATTTCCTGTATATCGATTAAAACATATACACACTCGAGCGCAACCACTGAGGAAACAATTATATAAAATGCCTAAATATGAAACTTACAATTGAAAGCGATTCCCTAACCTTTAGGAATTAAATAACCCTAATAGTTTGACATTCCAGGTTAAAAATTTCCAATTCATCTTCTTACGTTTTCTTTTTTTTTTTTTTTTTACCTTTAGATTTTTACTAGACGCGGACTACCCGCAACGCCAGGATACGAGAGGGATATTTTTAAAGTCTTCGCGTTATCCATTATTACTGTGTCAGTGAGTTTTTGATCCCTCGTAGTATGCCCTAATAAAATCCCATGTAAAAAAGACCTTGCATTCATCATGCCATCTGAAGAAACGTTAATGTTTACTATTCAAAATCTTAAATGCCAAAAGAAAAATCCACTCTTGTTTATTCAATCTAATTTTATCTTTAATTATTTAACAAATACAATTCAAATCTTTATTTATCTATTTACTTTTTTGCTTAACATGCAAGATCTGGGTGATAGTTGAATCGTTGTACTTATATTCACTTCTGTCATATTGTTTTATTCTGTGTATTCCTCCGGACATACATACATACCACATGTACGATTAATTTAGATACACAAATTTATTTTTTCTATTAATTTTCCTTTCTGTGTTCTGACGTTCTTACTTGATTTTATATCATTCTAACTTATTTTAATTTCATGCATTCTATTTGGTTATTAAACTCAATCGGTACAATATCGCGCCTAGGAACAACAAGGTTCCTGGTTTCGTACCCAGTTTGAATCAGATGCGGTATAAAGCAGGGAGATGATGAAGTGTTGACGTCTATTCTCCGATGTAAAACAATTCTCGGTGGTCTAGCGCTTGGGAAAAGAGCGATAGGACTCTCTCGCTGTCGGCTGAAAACGACAATCGGCAATCCGGCCAACTTTATCTATACTACGCGTGTAAGTTGTTTGTATTTACGGACATGACAAACTCCTTGTGAGATTATGTCAAATAATATTTTTAAAGTCATTCTATTTTTGGTAGGTATAATTACGTTTTAATACATTCTAAAAATCATTTATTGATCGATTTAACCAATACATGGGACACTAATAGCTTACTAATACTCCGAGTCTAGGTGGACCTAGGAGCAGTGGCAAGGAAAGATGATATTCTTACACTCCCAGAGCTCGGATTAGAACTCATTGACTAGATTTCAGTTTTAGCGTCATACCACGGACACTAAGACCCTCATCCACCGCTTTCTAGCACGTATATGATAAAATGGGTTTGTAGTTTGCCATTAAAACCAATAGGATTGAGACAATTATATAGATGTAGGGATTTGATGTTTCAAGCAATGATCGAGCGGGCTTCCGATCACTTATCTAGCCCAGGCCAAAGAGCCAAATTTGGGAGTGTTGCAAGCCATGACTCCTCACCACCAAATTCAGTCCTTAAACATTACGGGTCTCCACTCAAGGCAAATCGGTGGCTCATTGGCTTGGGCTAATCTTCGTGCAGAAAGTGGGTTGGTTGATTGTTTTGGTGGATCTTTACGGCATGTCGACTCTTATAGCTTATATCTTATGCGAGAGATGTTTTGTTTTATTTCATTCTTATTGGGTATTTAATTTTGTTCTGAAACTCATTCTTTTTAAAAAATGTATTATTATATCTATTCATCCGCATATATGGCGGACACTAACAGGTACTACCACTTCCGGGGTATAGTTGAACACTGAGGGTAATGCGCGATGGAAGAGTACTCCCACATCTCTAGATCTCCACAACTGGAACTTCACCAAAAACCAGATTTAATCGTACCCAGGACATTTAAAATCCTTCAGAAACTGCCTTCTAACCACATACATTGAGAAAAAGGGTTGGGGTTCTATAAGTGGACCGGGAGAGTAATGGCCAAAAGTTTAACAATTGGTACGGACATTTACCTTTCTTGTCCCATATTGTTTGTTTTTTTCAGTTCTCTGGCATGTACAATTATTTGTACTATGACCAGAGTATATTTTCATGTATTCCAAGTATTCTTTATCATGTTTCTCCCATATTTAATTAAACATTTAGTGTAAAAATGTACAAGACAAAAAGTGTGCTTATGAACTGGGCTGATCCAATTTATTGTCTGTAGATCGAATATGAGTCCCTATCCACAGAGAATTCTCCAACATATCATCAATTTAGCAAAGGCTGGCACAAGGATATTTGACTGAGATTTAATTTTTGACATGCAGAAAGTTAGTTGGAGGAGCACTAATCGAACTCCTAAACGTTGTAGGAATACTCTAGTCTATATCGTTTAACTGTCATTGCGGATTCCAATATCACTGCTCCAATTTTTCTTGGGTCGTTAATCTATATCAGGGGTCACCAAAACTACAGCCCGTGGGCCGAATCCGGTACTTGAAATTTGTTGTTGAAACGTACAGAACGCGAGACGTCTATACCATTTTAAATTTGAATTATCATGTTTAGGTTATAAATCCCTCATGGACTGATAAACAATTCTCAACCCATTGAAACAAAATTGACTGATATACATCTTGAAAGGCAATTCTCTTGATTGGATGTAGCAATTCCATTACCAAACATTTGTCGATATTTTGCGAAGGCAAAATTGCAATATATGAGAAAAAATGAAATACAAGGGATTTTTTGGTATTAATTACTCACATGGCGTGTAAATTTCTAATTCCAATATACAGGCGGGAATTACAAATCTTATTCATTGGGAAAATAATTCCTAATTCCAATATATGGAATAAAAAACCAAATTTCGTGTATATTGGGAAATGGTTAAAGGGGGGGGGGTAGTAAGTATCGCCAATTTTTCAAGTTCAGATTCTGATTGAAACCAATCTAATACAGAAAGACACAAATATATTTAAACAAATTCTAATAGCTAACAAGGAAAGATAGAAGAAGAGATTAAGAGAGAGTAAAGGTGAAGGAGTGAAAATGGCATTAAAAATGGCATTGCAAATTCGTGTGACTTGAGGGAACGTAACTTATAGTCCAATTAACAAAGCTTCAAATTATTAAAGTTTGTTTAGGTTTTGTTGCGGATTTGAATCTGAAAAGAATATTTTAAAGTTGAGTTGAATTTCTTATAATTTTGGAGGTTGAGTAGAATATTTGAAAAGTTGTGTAGAAATAATTTGATTTCGTTTGAGGAAATTTCGTACACTGTTTTATAGGTTGTAAAGTAATATTAAATGTTAGTCTTTGAATTATCTTTTAAAGAAGAGGTCGGGTTTGAATCTTGAAGGGTTTCTTTTGTAGTTTAGTAGAATATTCTCGTAGATTTTCGCTGGCTCGACTTCGTCAATGTTTTTGAGGATAAATTATTTTGATCTCAATCCTCTGTTGAACCTTGACGAGTTTCAGAAAATTCTTTTAGAGCTGCTATTTTTTTCTGCAATCCCGAGCGAGTTCCGGCAATTTTTGGGTGGGTTTCCAGTAAGGGAGAAAAAACTAAAATTCCTCACAGCCGAAGTCTTAACCGAACACAGACTGTTTCCTTTCAGCTATTGAACCCCGATGGACCGAGCGATGACGTGGCAAAAAAATGATTGGAGTTGTGGGTGTCAAGAACGGGTACTAAGCTTTAACTGTGACTTTCACCTTCAGTGAACCTTTTTTTTAAATTTCATTTTTTGGCAAATTTTTATCAAGGCTTAATTTCAACAAGTTACACAAATCTCACTAAACCTTTCTGCTAATGTTGCTTTTTTTTCCTTTGATAATAATTTGAAAAATAGTATTTTGTTTAAATTTGTTTTGTGTATCTTTACGGCCACTCATCCATGAATATAACAAGGGAAGATTTTTTTTTCCATTTTTTTCAGAGCTTTCTCCTTCTGGCTAGCAAGTATTGAACACAATAATATTGTGGTCTGCGCTCATTATTTTTTCAATTGTCCGGCCCATCGTGAAAAAAGCTTGGTGATCCCTATCTATATTATTCAAGTAGAGTTTAATATAGAAATGATAACAATAAACGTGAATAATAAAAAATAAATGAGTAATATTTATCTCTGACGCTTTAGACAAGTGTCCTCAAAGTTGTGTAAATAAACCTCCTGGTCTATACAACATTCAAGGTCTGTAAAGTATTCGTGAGTCTACAAGGGTCGTATTATGGAAACTACTAAGCCTTCTTAGAAATTAGAAGAAATTAATCCCACAATAATCCTGGAGAACATGATCCATGATGATATATTTCAAAGGTCGATATTTTGCCATCCCCTCCAAAAGAAGGACTGCGGGCTAAAATTAAGTGACCTGAAAAAAAATGAAAGTTTTGAAATTAAATAAATAAAGCATTATAGAATTCATTCATTGATAATCAATACTGATTAAAATCTGATAATTTTCTGCTTTTTGGATATTTTTTAAACGGTGGGGTGTAAATTTTTTTGTAAATACGGATTTTGTCGTCAATACCTACCTATCCCAATTAATCTACAAGAGCTGAATGGGTGACCCCAACGTACCACGTTTTGTCTAGTAATATATATATATATTATATATATATATATATATATATATATATTCAAGTGTGTCAAAAAAGTATCGAGATTTTTTGTATTTTTGGCACCTTAGGTTTAAGTTCAATATTCATGAACTTATCAAAAGTCATCAGCTTCATCCATCACATTAGGAAATCTGCTTTCTTGTTAAGTTATTAAGTTAGCATTAAATATTTGCAGCTCTTTCTTATATATGCTTACTTTACTTTTTATTTTACGGTTATTTTACAATTAACAGTTTTACATAAACGTTTGTGTAGAATTCATTAATTACATAATTGGTTGCAACAACATAATTGAACTGGGGTATATAAGGAGAGGTCATGATAGGTGAATCAAGTTCTTGTAGGTGCTACGGATTTAAAAGTTCGAGAATCCCTGGCTTAGACTTACCATATGTCCATTATGATTGATTCGTATTAAAAGTAGCAAAATAAATAAGATTATGGCCCTTAGACCTCGTTTGTCAAAAAGTGTTCCAAATGTAAAGCATTTCTGCTTTCATTTCAACAAGGGAACAGGAGAAAAAATATTTTTCTTTAAAGAGGATTTTTTTTCCTTTTTAAATTTATTTATGAAAATATTTATTGTCAGTCGTGGCAAAATATTTTGCTTTTTTTTTTCGAACTAAACGGTTTCGGAATATGTATAATAATCTGTTGAACAAAACAGACGAAAATAATTAATATCACTCCGGGCATACATATCAAGCTTTAAGTAATTGAAATATATTAAATTAGAAAGTCTAATAAGATTAAATAAGAACGCATATAAAAAGATTACACTTATTCTAATCAAATTTAAATTAGTTTCGATATAAAAATCATTCATACGTTGGAGAATAAAATAATTACTATTAGAGATCAATAATAAATAATTATCTATTAACTCAGGTTTTGTTAAAAACCAGTATGCAATTTTAACCTTACACATACATTATTTAACCTTTATTTCTTACTGATATATAAGACACATTGCAGATAAACTAAACTAATAAGATGGTTGTTTGAGGCAAATCTAAATCAGGTTTTCATAGAGGCATCATTAATAGATAAGATTTATTTTACATATTAACGACTTTGACAATAAATCAAATACTCATTGATAAAATTACGCAATTCCTGAGGGTATAACAATGACGTAATTTCGGTTACAAACAGACATCGAATCTCCATTTTAGTAATCTTTTAGTGTTCTTAATAACAATTAAGTTAATTTCAAATAATGCGCAAGCACAATTAAGGACACATTTTATGATATTTTCGTGTTAAAACATAAAGTTGTATTGATTCGTACAAAATCGTATTTTCAGTGTCGATTTACGGTGAAATAAAAATGGCCGACCAAAACATATGGCTTCCTCAAAGTAAGACAAACAAGGGGATATTACTCTCATTTATGGAGCTAATGTTCCAATTACCAAATATACTTCATATTAATCCAACCTGGTAAAATATATACTTTCTCCCAAGTTTTTGCATCGATGTATAAATCTATTACAACATTCAGGTTGATTTATTGTTTTTAACGAGGAGTATATTATGCCAAGTGGTTAGAGAATCGCGTTCGCTATATGTTCATATTTCCTTTTTTGTAGGAAGCGCGTGGTGTAATGGTTAAAGTCATGGGAAATGGACTCGTCGCCCCGAGTTCAAATCCTGGACGTGGTAATTGCATTTCATTTAGCGCTAATATCCTTGGGAAAGGTATGAATCCTACTCTCCCTCCAGCTATTTATAAATAGTAGGGCAGAGTGGGCTCTTTAACCTTGGTTAGGCAACAGGTCTAGGAGAAGGAACATTCTGAATTCAAACCTACTGAACTCCGCTTAAGAAATTGACCTTGTATCGCATCCTGCTCGTGCGGAGGGGTGTAAATATATATATATGTTCATATTCCGTGGGGGTTGCATAAAATGTTTCTTAAGATGTTTTTTTGTGCATACGATACTATCATTTATTTTAAACAAATCTACTTGACATATATCGGACCCTTACAGCTACTACCAGTCTGGATTAGCGTGAACCTGGGAATAATGGTAAATAACGGGTACTCTATACTCAACTAGAGGTCTATAAACAGAAGCGTCACAATCAGATGCAGTTTACAATGATACATAGAGCAATCCTCTTGTTTTAGGGATCTATCCACCAGTAGGTGTATAATCAGCGTATCTTAAGTCCGGTCGACAAGAATGTATCTCCAATATGACTTGGAAAGTGGAAGTTAGGAGAAGTTTATGTAGACTACTTTGAGAAAATAAAGTTTTGTTCTGTTTACAGATTCAATCAAAGGTCACTGCAAGCCCCAACATTATCAAAACTGTCGAATGTCCTAGGGTTGGTCATGATTTCTGAGGCTGGAGATTAAAAAGTGTGACGGATAACAAGTACCACCGTACTCATTTGGGAAAAGAGTGAGAGTGTCTTGCCTGCTGGAATCGAACCCACGCCTTCCAGAATGCAAAGAAATGAGATTTAGGCGCTGGATGGACGCGAGGTGCAATTCGGGTGCCCGGGTGATAAGGAGAAACGGCAGTATAAGTAGAAGTGGGGTGACGGCAGTAACAGTGTTTGCGACTTCAGCTGCTGGTAGACGACGACAGTGTTGTAGCCTGCGAATAAGGCGTTTGACTCGCTTCTTTTTGCCCCCCTCAACAAAGAACATTTACTTGAAACCCCATAATTATGCAAAGAAACCAAACCAATCTTAAACAGACTGGAGATCGAAAGACTGATCATAAGCAGAACAAATATTTATTTCACCCCTCTATTTTTTCCTTCAATAAAAAGTCAACTAGACCGAACAGTCAGAAGAGCCACGGTACTTCAAACAGCTGAAATAAGAAATATTTGCCACCAAGAAAAACTCCAATAAAAGAAGCCCAGCATTGATGAATTACTCAGTGCTAATCAACGTAGCAGTGCTGACAATTGGAAACCCCAAACAGAACTATTAATGCTGCTCTGAGACTCAACACTGCTACTGAAATATCAGTAGTTGTGCATTCATTTTAAGACCCCTCGATCTCTTGGACATCTCCTAGTCATGAGAATATCCCTCGAGGATGCAAAATGGTGTGGCTGGAAAAAATTGTTAACCACTTACCAATAAAAGAAAAACAAGTCCTTAGTGTAAGCTTTCACACTTTTTTCTTCGGTGTCCCTACGTAGACAGTGCCCTGTCAATGGAAGTAAGAAAACACTGATTCTATCCGCTATATGTGTCATGGTTATGACATTAAACTGCATCATATGGTGATTCTCCAATTCTGGAGATACTGGGAGTGTGGAGTACTCCTTTATTGATATTAGGGTCTAGTTAGGCTCCAATTTATGGGCTAAATACAAGGTGTGTCAAAAAAGTATCGAGATTTTCTGTACTTTTTGACACATCTTGTATTCTGAATAAAATAACGTTCCATTCATTCTTTATTTTTATCTTGGTAAATACAACTTTAAACTTGGTAGTTTTTGACACACCTTGTATTCTGAAAAAGGTTTATGAATGGAACGTTATTTTTTACAGAATACAAGGTGTGTCAAAAAGTACAACAATCTTGATACTTTTTTGATACACCGTGTTCATATGTTTAAAAATGTATTTATTACGACGGAGTACAAAAAAAAATCTTAAGAAACAACTACACACGAAAATGGAAATATGCTGCCAAACATCTGCGCATAAAATAACCCTAGAAGACATGCCGTTAAGATTAATCAATCTCATTGAATTTAATCTAGTTTTATTCAGATTTACAATTATTTAAGTTTCTTTTCTACGTTCATTGATACTCTTTCAATCCCGCCAATAATGACGGGTTCCTCTGTGACCTTCCTAAATCACATTCTTTTTTTAAATTCTGTTACGATTTGTGTAGCCATTTTTAGACTGCAGGTGAAAGCAATTTACAGTAGAGATTCTTAGCGTTCCTTTGTGTTAAGTAAAATCCTTGTGTTCCTTAGTGTTAGGCAAAGTCCTTGATTGTTCCTTAGTGAAGAATCCTTGGTATTCCTTAGTGAGCAATCCTTGTGTTAAGCAGAGTCCTTGGTTGTTTATCTGTTCGTCCGTGTCGAATACGAGCAGCTGAACGGCTTTTGTTGTGGACTAGCCTGGCGTACCTACCATTGAGAGTGAATGCGCTGGCCAGGAGCATGTTGGTGATTACTGAGACTGCAAGGATTACGGAACCATTTACTCGAAACGTCTACCTCCAGATTTTATCACTCTGCTGCGAGTTACTATATGTCTGGCGCACATGTAGTTTCAATGTACTAGTATACTGAATTCTGTACGATCCAGTATACAACAGCTTTCAAGATCGGCGATTAAATAGTTAACTAACCACGTATTCGAGTGTATTGATTGGATGATTGAATCCACGCTGCTCCGCAGAGTCTATAAGTTTAAGTGGTGGCCTCCAGCACACTTTATATAGCCAAAATCTTCCGACAAATTATTTTCCGAAGTTGCCATATATATTAATTTCATTTTGGATTGTGTCATTCGTTTGAATTTCAATGTTTTATAGTATTAATTTTTAAAACTTAATTCCTTATCTGAGCAATTGCATATGTTATGGTATCTAATTATTAATACTCGTGTTACTTATTTGTACGGCAGAAATTACAGTTCGGCTAAACATAGTGAAGAATAGAATAAAGTCTTCCTCGTGGCCATTTAAAACTTTCAAAATTCTTCAAATAAATGCACATTTCTTCCATTTCTAAGACCATGCTTCTAACAGTCCTACCCAGCCTCTAAATATATAACATGTCAGGGCGGTGGTGGGAGGGGAAGCACATGGTCAGTGTAGAAGGCAGTTTGGGTAAAAGGAAAAGAGAAGAAAAAAAAGGATCTGCTGCTAGGGCCACAGCTCATCCTCCATAAAAACCCGCCCAGGCTACGTAGTTTTCCACTACAAAATGGTGAGGACCGCCTCGCTGACAATAAAGCAACCGGAAGTGTCGGCGTACCAGCAAATATCTTGAAGGCATGGTGCAACACTGCTTCAACCACTACACTAACGACTGTGCAGTTGCTGGGAACATGGACACATCCCCCAGGACAAGCGGGACGCTAACATTGTCCCCTTATACAGGAACAAAAATCGGAGCGACTTCAGCATAGTTTGAGAAGTCTTGCGCGTGTTACACTGGCGCGTCTGCAGACATTGCATCTTGCACCCATCCAGGGACACAGTGCGGCTTCCGAACAACCAACCACAGGAGGGGTGCCAGGAGAGAGGATGCCACTCTGCACCACATTGACGGACCTAACGAAGGCATCCAACCTGGCCACCCGAAGTGTTCGCAGTCACTGCACCAGAGACTCCAGATATTGATATTCAAAAAGAAAAGAAAAAAGTGGACTACGCCATCCTCTTTAGTAGACGGAAGGATGCCAACCAAACTTATTTGTACGACAGTTATTACCTTGCAACACCGTCCTCTTAAAAACGAGGCCGTCCAAATTGGCCAAGATGAAACTCAAAAATGTAAATCCTGATTATCTGGTTTCACTTATACGCCGAATCCTTATTTCTTATGTGTGTTGTCACCTCAGCTAAATAATGGACCATTCCGTTTTTATTATAAAGAAATAAAGGGACGGAAAAGGACATGTTATACAGAAAATGTATAAGAAAGAAAGAAAGAAAAAGAGTAGGGTAAAGTTTAAGAGAGTATTGTCATTTCAACTAAATAATGAACCAATCCGTTTTAATTAGAAAGAAAAAAAGGAAGACAAATAATATGCTACACAGAAAAAATATAATAAAAAAGAAAGAAAGAATGAATGAATGACAGAGAGTAGGGGAAAGATAGAGAGATCGGATGAACGTGCGGAAGCGATAACGCTAATCTGTTTCAATCGAACACAATGAAAAGAAAGATTGAAAGAAAGAAAAAGAATGTGGAAGAGAGTTAAATCAAGATTATTACCCTTTTTACATCTTAAACTATTTTGCAATATCTCTTAATTAGACATGTTAAATGTTTTAATTAATTAAATTATGTTACTGTGGTATATCCACAGATTATCATTATTACTATTTTTATTATTATTATCATTATTATTATAGTAGTAGTAGTAGTAGTAGTAGTTTCGTTAAATCTCTCGGCTGTTTTATATTCCGTTTAAAGAGCGCGGTCTAAGGTACATAATCGCATTCGTTAAGTCATCTGAAGTTGTTCCCCCTTACATTGGTGAACGCGAATTAGATACAGAGAACAAAAGATTGGATTGAATTTAAATGATGTCAATATAAATGTAGAGTGAAAATAAGTGAAACACATTTTAAAAAGAAACACATTTAAAAAAAATAAGCAAAAACAAAACAAAAAACATAGCAAAATCATTTATTTTATTGGATATAACAAAAGGTCTCGTAATTGTCGTTATTTGTTAGTAAAATTCAGACGCCGAAACTTAAAACAAAGGAACATTTTAAATTTTAAAATATTGGAATGAAAAAGAGTATGGGCATTCAAACCGCATTCTTGGATAAGAAATTGATATTTCCCCATATTTTGCACCCTACTAAAAATCTAATGACAATAATAATATATAAACGATATAATTAAATAATACAAGTAATATTTATTTGAATATCACTTGCATGGAGATATCTAAATCAAAGAAATTGTAAAATAATCGAATGTAGCGAATCAGAAATACGTGTGTAGGCATGACAGGGTAGGAATGATTATTCACTGGGAATTGTTCAAATTTCAGTTGATCATGAAACCCAACGGTGTACATAGTCCCCGAAGATGAAAATTGTAAAATTATACGAGGTCTTAAATTCCAAGCCATACGTTACCCAGATATTGTGTACAGAGAGAAAACATTGTTCAAATATGAATATACTCTTATTTAAGGAAAGGGAAATTCAATGTCAAATCATCCAGGCCATGTCACACACACCCTCAATTTTTCTGAAATTTTGTCAATCTGCAGATTATGATAAAGTTAAAGAATTCCGAAAATTTGAGCATCCAATTCCAAAAATTGGCGGAGTTATGTCGATTTTTCGCTTTCCAAATTTGAGCGGGATCGCGGGAAATAGTGACATTTGTAACCTATTTTTGTCTGTAAAATAAGTTCTAGAGCTTCCTTACTTCTAAAAATTGGTTTATAAAAGTATTTTGCCAAGAAATTAAAAAAATGCCATTAAAATTAATTTTGAGTTATTAATGATTTCTGATTTGCAAAATTTTAACTGATATTGTTGCTTCGGTTCTGAGCAAAAACAAAACTATCTTTTTAGTACAAATAATATTTAATATATGTGAAAATAATAATAGAAAAATGAATTTGCAGTGTCACATCGGGATATTTGACCTTGCTAGGAAAAAAATCAGAAATCAGCAATAATTTAAAATTCGTTGACTTTAAGATTTTTTGACACATTTTTGATTTTCCTAGGCAGATATGCTTTTATAAAAGTTTTAGTAGTAGGGAACCTCTAGAAAACATTTTAAAGACAAAAATACATTACAAAAATCGCTTTTTTTCGCCAGCACCAGAACATTTGGAAAGCTAAAAATCGACATAACTCCGCCAATTTTTGGAATTGGAAGCTCAAATTTTGGGGATTGTCTAACGTTAACATTGTCTACACATGGAAGAAAAAAATTAAAAAATGAAGTGGGTGAGTGATAATTTTACTTTTTTCTGGGTGATTTGATATGGAATTACCCGAATGGAAATATATCTATCTGATATTGCCAAATGATATTGTGAAATATTAAAGTGGGAATCGTAACTTTCATTAATTGAGAAAGAATTTCTATGGAAATAATCATAATGATTTGTAAAAAAGAAATTTTAAAAAAATCATCTATATATTAATACACGTGTTATTCAAAGGTACGACCGTTATCATCTTGCAATACCCTCTGCTTAAAAATGAGACCGTCCAAATCGTCGAAGAGGAAATGCAAAATCTTTATTATCTGGTGTTGCTTATCCACCGAATTCTTATTTCTTATGAGTATCGTCACCTCAGCTAAATAATGGACCATTCCGTTTTTATAATAGTTGTTTATTTCCTAATGTATTTTTCTGTGTAGTATGTCCTATTTCTTCCCTTCAACATGCAAAAATATAAATCCTGATTATTTGGTGTTGCTTATCCACTAATTTCTTATTTTTTTAGTATCGTCACCTCAGCTAAATTATGGACCATTCCATTTTTATTATAAAGAAAGAATGGGGAAAAAAAGACATGGCACACAGAAAAATATAAGAAAGAAAGAGAAGAAGTCAGAGAAAGGGGTGACCGTGCAGAAGCAATAACGCAAAATCTGTTTCAATCAAACATTATGAAAAGATGAAAAGAATGAAAGTAAGAAGAGAGAGAGAGAGAGAGAGAGAGAAGAGAGAGAGAGAGAGAGAGAGAGAGAGAGAGGAGAGAGAGAGAGAATTCTAGATTTTATATACTTTTACATAGTGAAGTATTCGCAATAGCTCTTAAGTAAACATGTTAAACGTTGTAATATTAAATTATGTTGGGTTCATCCGCCGTGTCTCACATCCACCACTCTGCTACCATGGTTTCAGGGTTTAAGCAACCGTGTGGCGTGTCTGTGAAAACCAACACATGAATATGCTAATGTGGGCCACCCAGCAAGGACCTACATTGACCAACTCTGCGTGGATACTGGGATGCTGCACAGAGGACCACCCTTAGGCAGTAAGGATAGAGAAGGTTGGCGAGAGATTTTCATGGATATTCCATGCTAATTGGCGTAACATGATGATTGATTAAATTATTCATACTGAGGTATATCCACAATTAATGCGATATGAAAGCGATATTTTACACCCCTCCAAAGTTCTTTCTCTTAAGTAAACATTGAACGTTGTAATATTCAAATTATCATACTGAGGTATATCCACAGGTCATGCTAGGGAGCAAATTAAAATTGTCAAATTAGAATGTGAAAGAACTAATAAAAATAAGAGAATGGTACTATTTAACTGAGAGGTTTATAATTTCAGCAAAAATAATTATTCGTGGCAGAATTATTTCACGAAATTCAGAATTCAAATGGTTTCTCCATTCGCCTGTTTTGTCTGTCTGACTTCTTTTTGTGGAGCATTCAAACGATTGTGTATATTTGAAAAAGCTTAAGACGTTGCTACAGCACAAGAATAATATTCGTACAGAGGTAAGAGGATTAATCCTAGAAAACTTGAACATAACTAGAGGGAGTTTGATTCATACATTTCCCAAGAGTATTAGCTCTATGTGAAATGCAAACGGCTTAGGCCTGAATTTGAACTCGGATCGCCGAGTTTATTTGCTGTTCTAACGTTGAATTTCAGCTGATACACACTTGATCCTCAGGTGAACGCCAAACCTAGTATTTATGATTTGCCATTTACATTTAATTTACAAGGTTGTTAATTTTAACTCACGGTTGTACCAAATTTTATACGTATATTTTACCTGTTTGATTATAAGGGTACATTGGATAATTATGGTTAAAAAAAAGGATAGGTTTTAGTAAAAGTAAAATGTGATTGCAGAAGAAAGAAAGAAATATTTTGAAAAAATATTTTGAAAGAAAGAATTTATTTGGAATGCGTTTCGTTTAGAGTATTTGTTAAAATTCCACCAGAGAATTGCTGGGATTGAATATTTCCGTGAGAACTATAAACACTGGTAGAGGAATTTCGGATTGTGGCAATTTGATAATATACAACGGAATTAAAATAACACGTAAGAAATTATCGGTACTTAAGACGATAATCAGCTGATTATTTTGTAATTATAAAAGATGGGGTGAGTAGTTGGGAACTAGCGGAGAGCACTCGAGACCACGAAGGGTCTATTAAGGCAGACACCACGATGCAGTCTAGAATTAGACTATCGAAAATAGAACGGCCTTTCTTTCTGTATGTCATCCTCTACAAGCCACCAGCTAACAGGTGAATGACAAGCCTATCGTGTCTAATTTAAGCGACTCTGTTATTCTAAACTTATTTCTATCTATTCTCTGCACTGACGACTGCTAGTATTTACCATATCCAAAAATATAAACATTTGTTGAAAGAAGGTGCAGGCTTTTGTTAATCGAAACAGGAGTTACCACGCAAGGAGCTGAAGGGACATTTCGCACAGAAAGAAAGGAGCCCACACATAAAAAGACTATTATGTAACATTATTGGTTAATTCAAAGATCACTATCTATTTACCTCAGAACACATTCTATTAAAGTATCATTATTATTATAATTTGAAACCTTCTGCTCAGTTATAATGAACTACCCATCAGTTTTTGTAATATTTGACGCAAGGTGAAACGAGAGCTAATTACTGACTGTGTCTGACAATAGCCACTAGGTAGCGTAGCCAGCCGTAGTATTAAAAAGAACCGACAAAATCAAAATCTCACTCTTAGTGCTTTCAGCTCAGACAAGCAAGATCTACATTAATGGGCATCGTCCTGTTCACAGGAGGTTTTGAACCACTACAGCCTCGTGTCGCATGGAACACAAGATGCTTAACATGTATACATTTATTAACCCATGCACACGAGCAGAATGTGACACAAGATCAATTTCTTAAGAGAATATTAACTTGTTTTTCATTCTCCTAGACTAGTTGCCTAACCAAGGTTAATGAGCTTAGTATGCCCTACTATTTACCTATAGCTGAAGGGAGAAAGTTGGATTCATACCTTTCCCTAGGGTATTAGCGCTATATGAAAGGAAAACAATTTCGTCGAGCATACGAACTCGTCTTGCCGTGTCCAATTCCTTCGACGGTAATCATTACACCACATGTACTTAACATTTGCTACCAGTTATATATCAAGGACTCAACACTTTCTCTACTAAAGACTTTTCATATTAGGACCTTTTGCTTGTACAACTCTGTATAGACAAATCGTAGCCCACCCTTTATTGTCATTCTGTCGTGATAAATCGTAGAAAAAAAACTTGTATGTCCGAACTGAACATCTTAATCCAATTTTTTTTAATTATCGAACCTAAATTTTTAAAAAACAAACATACTCTGTGTGTGTGTGTGTGCGTGTGTGTGTGCGTGTGTGTGTGTGTGTGTGTGTGTGTGTGTGTGTAAAATAGCCTCCACAACAAAATAGAGCTAGAAAGAAAAAGAGAAAACACTAGTTCCAGTAAGCATCACTCTTAGTGTACAATCAGTGTACCTAAGATTGTCTTTCTCAACCACTTGTGCAGATACAGATAAAAACATTTTTTTATTCTTTTAGACACTACGCCATCGTCCTTAGTAGACGGAAGGGTGCCAACAACAACAATGGATTGAGCCGGTCATGTCTTTAAAGGTTAATAAAAAAGAGCACATAACAGGCGGTTTCAAAATATGCACATTTTCTGAAGTTCGAGTACTTCAAAGTCTTCCATGTGTCTTTATTTTAATCTATGAACCAGTACTTCTGAAATTTTCAACCTATAGTAGTATCGATTTTCTATCCGGAACATCATAATTCCGACATAACATGAAGTGGGCACGAAAAGCTCTGTGTAGCAAATACCGATTCACGCGTCTAAAAGACATTTCCACTGCAAACGCAAGATATACATCGGTCCAAGTTTCATAATTACTGATTGTATCTAAGAAATAAAATAGATAAAAATAATGAAGCATTGGCTCGATGGAGCTACCATTACTAGTTGCCTAGGTTCATTTTCACCACAGAGGTAACAGTTTAAAATATAAGAAAACAGTCTGCCACATCCTGTATCAATATATATGAAAATAATATTCTGTATGTTCGTGTGTTTGTATGTTTGTTTGTACATCGATTGAGCGCACATCTTTATAAAATTGGTGCCGACCAGCAAAGACCAAAGTTTAATAAAATCCACACCCTATTTTTGTCTAAGAGGGTTTTAAAAATATTACCCCTCAATTTTATGAAAATATCATGAGTGTATAAATTAATAATATTATCCCAAATTAAATTTTTTAAATTATTAAAAATGAAACAAATTAATATAGTTTAAAACATAATAAAAAGTAAATAAAACACATATAAAAGGGGAAAAATTCAATCAAGAAGATTTATAAAAAAAATAAACGATTTAAAAACAAGCATATATGAAGAATGAAAAATAACTAAACAAATATATAGAAAAAAGGATATTTATTAATCTATATATAAATATAGATAAGAGATGTTTTTAACTTTTGAAATCCCAGTCAACACCCGGTAGCTCTGCTACTCTATACATATATAAAGGGCAGATGTGTGTATATGTATGTCCTGGGGAAACTTCGTAAATAAAACAAAACGACAAAGTTAATATATACACACATTAAATATCATCAGTTTTTGAGCAAAATAATGAAGGTTTAATTCATATTAGTGAAAAATACTCAAAAAATAAAATTTAAATGATAATAGCAATAGTTTTTTTTTTTTTTTTTTTTTCATTTAATATTTTAAATAGTAGACATTAATGTTTATTTCAAGAGTGGCTGGATCAACGCAACGTCTTTTGTTTGTGCAGAGGGATTTTACTGGGGTATACTACGAGGATCCAACTCACGATTCAATAAATAATCGATTTGTGAGACTAATTTCTTTACCTCCCCCACTACCCAGGCAACGCCGGGTAGCCGCTTCTAGTACATATATAAAGGGCAGTTGTTTGAATCTGTATGTCCGGAAGAAACAATTAACGACAAAGTAAATATATATACACATTAAATATCACCAGTGCTTGGTTTTTGAGCAAAAATAATGAAGATTTGATTTATATTCGTGAAGATAATTAAAAAATAAAATCTAGATGATAACAATATGGATTTTTTTTCATTTCATATTTGAGATAGTAGACATTAACATTTCTTTTCATAGTAGCTGGATCAATGCAAGGTCTATTTTTTTACACAGGGATTTAAATGAGGCATCTTACGAGGATTCAACTCATGATTCGGTTATAATGGATCTGCGGGGCTAACTTTAAAAATCCCCTTCTGCCCAGGCGACGCCGGGTAGCCGCTGCTAGTATAATATAAAAGATGATTTGATCATTTTTAAATCTGATCAATACAAACATTAACAACATTTTAAATTGGTTAGTTTCACGAAAATTCTCAGCTTGAACAATGACTGTCAAATCGGCGAAACCATTTAACCTGCTTTCAGCTTTAGTTTAGTATAACTTTCTGGACAAACGTAATGCTTCGTTATTTATTTATTTATTTATTCATATACTTTGTTTTCTGTCGTTTTTGTTTTATTTATTTATTTATTTATTTTATTTTATTTTTTCTAAGACCGAATCAAAAATTAACATCATAGTTGCAAGGGAGATAACACAATGATTTTTTCTTCCAGCTTACTTCCCTTGAAAAATGACTTATGTCCCTTGCACTCTCTTTCTGTTAGTAATTAAATTTTATTTTCCATTTCTATGCTTGGTGGATATTTGTTTCAGGATCGGTTGTCGGATTCGTTGTTTCCGTGGATCGGTTGGGTGAACAGGTATAATGTTGGAAGACCCAAAATTTGTAATGACTCCAAGGCAATAACATCACTGCTGAGGCGATCCTGGGTACTCTGTTGGGATTTAAAATAATAATTTATTTGCAATTTGTATTATTTGGATTTTTCGGACTGTTGTCCTCATCATTATTGTTATATACACAACATTTCGGCCGATGTGTCCTACAGCTTTCTTCGGGTATTTTTTGTCAAGCTCAGACTGTTCTAATTCCGTTAACCATGACCGGGTACAAGTGTTAAGCTACGTTGAGTATTATATGTTATTATCGCTCTTGGCAAGATTTGAGCCTGCAACCTACAGATGATTGTTACTTAGAACTGTATTAGCTTCACCCCAATATATTTTGTACCAGTTATGGATGAAGGCTCCCGAATTCGACAAGAAGGTTCCCGAGTTCGAACAGAAAGTTACCGTGTTCGAGAAGTTTCCTTTATTCTCTTTAAGAAATAAACAATGTTAATGGTTCTGATAATTGTTTTAAAGAATTATTATTGCCGTTCCTACCGGTTTATAATGTCAGGATTAAGTATTTCGTTGTAGGGCTGGTCTAAACTCGGTATCAGCCAGTCAGCGAGGGAGTCTATCCCCTTCTCACTAGCGCTAGACCAAGGAGATATTTTTGCGTCTGAGGTGGAGCGCCACACCTACCATCAGCTCCTTACTTTACCTCACAGATCCCTGAGCTACTCATACGCTGAGCTGACGATGGCCGGTATCAAACTAGAAACCTTGTAGTTCCTAGACGGATACGTTACCGACTGAACTAAACCGACTTAAGTATATAGGAAAATAATATTTTAGTTCTTTTGAATGTAACATTCAAAAGAACAAAAGTATTATTTTCTGTTTGTAGAAACGAGCAGTCTAGCAAAAGTAAGTTTCTCCATCAATCCAGAACTCTCCTCAGTATTCTAGTTGTGTTTTACAAATACAGATGTTTGAATGATTTAAAATATTTCATTGGTTTTCATTTATTTTATCCTATTTTGAAACTCTCCTCAAGAATGACTCTCTGATAATGTTTGGTACAACTGTCACTCTGGTATTCCATAAATATTTTACTGCTGTATAGACATATATGCCCAACATCGTAGGGTATATAATCGAGAGAGAAGACTCTGTGATAGAAAGACAGAGACAGAGAGAGAGAGAGACAGACAGACAGACAGACATACAGACAGACAGACAGATACAGAGATGGGACTTACTTGTCGTCTTCTTGTTGCTCTCTCTAACTAAGGACTTCTCCTGGGCTAACTCATGCAAATTAAACAACTCACAAGACTTTTATTTTCTTGATCAAGATTTATTTCTGTCCATGTTCTTCCACCCGCGGGGATTCAACCTCGGCAGAGCACGTCAACTCTGCTTCAATTCTCAGGTTGAAACTGAATCTAAACATAGTCATGTGTTTTTCATGACGTGTTCTCTAGGGATGAGAGAGCTATTATCGTTACTTGTATTTTTCCATTTTTTTGAAAACCAATGGCTCCTTATTCCTACAGGTTTGTCAAAAGTTTATACTACCTCATAGATTATGTAATATTACTTCTATAGCAATAAATGAACATTCATTTCATTTCTATCTGTATGGGTTGGTTTGTTTTACGGCATCTATCTTTTTGGTACAAATAATGTACAATATATGTGAAATGATAATAAAAAAATGATCTAATATGTGGAATAGTCTTTTGTGTTGATAAAGTTCTTGAGACTGTTGTTTAAAGAGAAAGATAAAAACACTTACATATTGAACATGTGTTCCCGTGTGTTGTACAACGCGATGTTGCTGGAGGGCGAGAAGCCTCCTTTCTCATAGACAGGAGATACACAACGTTGTCGGGGCTAAACAATCAAAGAGGATTTTTTACTTTAGTGCTTCTGTTTTTTATAAGGCTGACTATCACGACACCTCGCGCCTGACGGGAGAAACACGGGCGTTATCATGTAAAGAAGGGAATGTAATTCCTACAAGGTTCTCTGGAAATTAGCTGCGTCATGGATACATTTCGTAACTATTATATGATCAATGTTATTGTGTATCATTGGTGGAGTTCCTTCATGTTTGAAATATCAAAGTAAACACGCTAAGCTACATCAAGATCTAGACTATATTGTTTATTTTTGGTATTGCATATTTTCTGGTTTTATTAGTTTTGAAAGTATAACTAACTGTTTGAATGTTTTTTTTTTCTTTATGTCAGTGGGTGTTGACAAAATTGTTTGTAGCCGAGCATAGCCAAAAATTAGGCGTTCTTCATTACTTGCCATATATGATAAGAAAACTTTTTGTGGCTAAAAATTTGGAGACGTTGATGAAACGAAACCATTTATTACTCGAGCAAATAAAATGTAAAGTCGTGGGGTGGCCTAATAATCAGTGTCAGCCAGAGAGCACGGGAGTCTATCTCCTTTTCACTAGGGCTAGACAAGGAGATTGTTCTGGCGTCTGAGGTGGAGTGCCGCCTACCATCAGCTCCTCACTTTACCGCACAGATCCCTGTGCTACTCATACGCTGAGTTGGCGAGGGCCGATATAGAACCAGCAACTTTATGGTTTCCAGGCAATCGCTTACCGACTACGCTCAACCGACGGTAATGAAAAGTGTCTTTTTCTGTGAAGTGGCTTGGAATTGAAAAGTAATTGTAAAAAACATAAATGCCTCGCAACACATTTTACATAATTAAAATAATAAGTTTGGTGGTTACATCCATATTCTTACTTTTGTCTTTCTCTTTCTTGTCCTAATTTTTTCTACTGTGCATAATATCGGCGTGGCCGTTTTGGCGTCGTGTAATGATTACAGAGAAGACTTGCATACGCATTGTCAATCGACTTCAAGTCCTTACTTGGTACTTCATATTATTTGACTTATAACCAAGTTCCAATATCAATGACTACTCTGGCATATCCACCGGCTATATCCTTTTTATATGTTAAGAACTTTCAGAACAGTACAATGCTAATGGAAATTACTAATGTTTAACCCGATTCTGCCCTTATTGGTGGAAGAAAACGTCTTTGGACTTAAAATCAGTATTCAGAATACAGGTTTCAATTATGCTCAAAACCTGCCCGCCGGAGGGTTAAAAATACTGACTGTATTTTTTTAAGATCACTAATTAGGACTGAGCCTTTCCTCAGAGTGACGGGTTTTGAATTCAGTTTTCCTTCTATTCTAGGGGTGTCTACCAAGATTTAAAGTCTGCCTTTACTATTTACCCATAGCTGGAAATAGGGTAGTTGGATTCATATCTTTTTTCACAATGGTTATTATGCGGTGTCTACTCTGCAAGGGGGTAAGACAACTGGGATGTCCTTGTGTACGAATAAACTGCATTTGATGGTTAGATCAGAGTTCTGGAAGTTTAGCGAGTGTAAAAGTATGCCCTTCATTGCTTATTATTTTAACTACCAAACTAAATGTCAGTTCTGTTGATAAGAGCCAATTGATTACAGTACAAAAAAACAAATAAACAAAACAAAACCATATTTAAAGCCTAATTAGAACCAGTGACATTATCTTCAAAGTTTGTGCGCCATTTCTAGGTACGCAATAAAATAATAAATCTTACGGGTACATTGCGACATGTTAACAATGATTCCTTTTGTATAAATCTATGTGTTTTTAATTTGCATGAAAACTGTCTGGGAAATAAGGTTCCAATGTCGTTTAGTGTAAAGACTTCTGGAAATAATGCAACAAATTTTCAATCTTAAATTCAGACATGAGGAAGGCTGAAAAACACAAATGGTCAAAATGTAATGATGAAAAGAAAAGAAATTTGTTGGTAATGACAATGATTCATATCAAGAATCTGAGACAATGAAGAAGGCTGAAGAATGATCAAAAACAACAAAGTTCAGATAATAGTTTTGAATACTTTGTGGAATAATAACAGTCATATCAGAAGTTCAAGATAATGAGGAAGGCTGAAAGACACATTGGCCAAATGAAAAAATAAAAAAAAACAACTAAAAATGAAGAATAACTAATGAGAATAACTTCTGAATAATGCCAATGTCTTTATTTCAGAATGCAGTCAATGAGGAAGGCTGAATAACAGATTTGCCAAAATGTAAAGATAAAAACAACAGGGATGGGCGATACTAGGGCAATTAAAATTATGGCAAACTGTCAACTGTCCTGGAGTGGTAAAATACTTTGTTAGGGTCAGATCGATGGGTCAAATACATATATTTATTAAATGCAGCTGTTAATTCTATATGATGTGCTGTTTCAGCTTACCACAAGGAACAGATGTGCGACCCCTGCCCATTTCTCGCAGACCATCCGAGTGAGACGGACAAAACATGCTGGACAATGCTGGAGGAAGCANACTGCGCTATGATAAGAACTATAGACACGTGTTCGAGTTATCACCTCTCATCAGTTAGTAGTTATACGGATTTTTAGCAGCTGCCTCTATATATATATATTATGTGTGTGTCATGTGTGTGTGCTTGTGTGTGTCCACCGATTTTTTTCAAAACATAAACTAAGCTCGAGAAAATGTTCAACATGTTATTGATAAATAATAACACTTATATTTTTATTCTTATTTATTTTTTAACAATAAAAAACACTAATTTGTACCATAACCCTAGAAAAAAAACAATATTCCAAATCATAACGTCATTCTTAAACTCTTCTCAGCGTTCCAAATTTAAAAAAATTGATTTTCGAATATTCAAAAATTCTCTGTTGTTTCTCCAAACGAATTTTTTCATTCCAAACAATAAATTGCACTCTGCAGAGGTCGATTCTTTCTATGTGTGCGAAATATTTTTACACACAAAACTGACCGAAACACAGTGTAAGTAGATATCAGATATAATGTGATATCGATAAATTCATTGTTATCCATTTAACATTTCTTTTCTTTACTCATTTTTCCTCATATTGTCGGATTCAATTCCTTTTACATTTTCACAACACACACACACACACACACACACACACACACACACACTATATATGTGTTGTGTGGGTGTATCTGGGCAACATTTTCATTATGCATGTTGAATTAAACAAAAGACACATACTCCTGTTTAACATTTTATTTGTGATTTTTTCAAGTTTTTGGGCCACTTTTAAGTAATTGGAGGATTCGTGGATAAGTCCACCAACAGTATCCTGTCCCGTCCCGAAGTACTTTCGGCGGCTTCGAAGTGCTATCAGCAAGGGGTGATGTGTTCCAGTTTTTCAAATTATATTAATGGATGTGGAAGGTTGGAAGGGGTGAATTGATGGGAAAGGTGTTATAGGCATTTTAAAATGTGTGTACTGCATTGGAAATTAATTTTGTTGAGGATGGTTTGTATTGTTTTATATAAGAGAGCTTCTAGTATTTGGAGATTTTGTTTTTTTTTTCTTTGTGCAGATGTGTGTATTTCCGTAGAATATTTCGGTAATTAGAGTGGGCAATGAATGTAATTTAGTGTTGTTGAAATGGAGTATTATCTGTTAAATGGAGAGTTAGACGACGTAACAATATCGGTTGATGTAAAACCGATGTAGTATTTTCATTTTTCTGGGAGAATACAATCTCTTAAGGGACATTTATATATATATATATATATATATATATATATATATATATATTGCTTGAAGGCAATTATAATGCATGTATCGCATAAAATTCTATAATTATAGAAAATAATCTTGACAAGTGAATCCCGGCAAAGGATGGCTCGCTATGCAGAACACCGTACAGACTGTTTCGACTTTATTAAGTCTCTTCAGCGATGTATACTAACGACTCCGACAGGAATCGAAACCGGGACTTCACAGGCATAGTCAGAGACCATATCCGTTCGGCCGCTGTACATAGCGAACAATCCCTGCGAAAAACCTTGTCAATGATACTACACGCCTCTACCATAGTAGGTAAGTGGACGTTTATTGAGTAATAAACAAACCCGGCTGTAAGCTCTTCGGCGAAGTGAATAAGATTTTTGGATGTTTTTTTTTTTATAGAAGCATGTTGAATAAATTATTATTTATATTTTGCTTGAAGGCAATTATAATGCATGTATCGCATAAAATTCGATAATTATAGAAAATAATCTTGACAAGTGAATCCCGGCAAAGAATGGCTCGCTATGCAGTGTGTGTGTGTGTGTGTAAGTATACACACACACTCATATATACAAGGTGTGTCAAAAAATTATCGAGATTTTTTGTACTTTTTACACACCTTTTATTCTGAAAAAAAAACGTTCTATTCATTCTTCGTTTCTATCTTGGTAAATGCAGTTCTGAACTTAGTACTTTTTTTGACACACCTTATATTATGAAAAGAATAATGAATGGAACTGTTCAGAATACAACGTGTATACACACACACACACACATGCACACACACACACACAACACACACACACACACAACATATAATATATATAATATATATATATATATATTATATACTGAGAGAGAGAGAGAGAGATAAGGAACAGTGTACCCATATATAAATCAGCGCCGGTATTCTTCCCAAAGAAATCCAAGCGTGTTTTGTTTTTGTAATTGTTTATTTGGATAAATTCATTACATTTGTAAAGAAGTACGTAAATACTCCGTTTCATACTTGACATAACGATATCTCGCAGTATGTCGGCAATCTTACGAACGAATGTCAAAGTTATGAGACCTATTCTACCACCCATTGGTAATGTTTGTGAAAGGAAACTAGAAAATTATTCAAAACATTTACAGGAAGAAATGTTTTATAATTAAAACAAAATTCTGTACAATTCAACAGATTTATTTATCTATCTGTTTATTTTGAACAAGAAGCGGCTACCCGGCGTCGCCTGGATAGAAGGGAAAATAAATGGTGCAATGTTTAGCAAGCTAGTCTCACAGATCCATTACTATTGAATAATGAGTTTGTTTCCTCATTGGGCGCCCCATAAAGATCCCTACATAAAAAAGACCTTGTCGTGAGAGACCAGGAAAACTTTCCATATAATTATATAGGGAGAAATTCTAATTCAATGATTTAATATACTTTAAAGATTAAAATATCTTTTTTTTAAATGGACACTACTCCATTGTCTCACAGATGGAAGGATGCCAACAACACTAACATAATACGGCATATCCAAAGATCCTGCTAGTATATTAGATTTCCAGAGGTACAGATTAAAAGTCATCGGGGCGGCCTAAAGTCGGTATCAGCCAGGGAGTCTATCCCCTCTTCACTAGACCAAGGAGATTATTTTTGCGTCTGTAGTGGAGCGCCACACTTACCATCAGCTCCTTACTGTACCGCATAGATCCCTGTGCTACTCATTCGCTGAGTTGGCGAGGGCCGGTATCGAACTAGGAACCTTGTGGTTTCTAACCGAACGCTCTACCGACTGAGCTAACACAGATACTACACATTAATTCATGTAAAATGTACTAATAGCTGAACAAAGAAACAAAGAGAAAAAAGTCTCTTAATTCCTATATTTCTGCAATTATTTGACCAATAGATAGGACCCTAACACGTACTACCACTCCGGGTCAGAGTGAACCTGGGAGTAATTACAATAAAGGGGTGACTCCACACTCTCCAGAGATCCAGAACTGAAGTCTCACCACCGGGTGCAGTTTAGTCTCATCACAGGGGGGGGGGTCTTAACACTCTGCAGGGGATACAGTCAGCATATTCTATGCCCTACCAACAAGATGTTTCAAAATGAGGATGTGGAGAATATCAAAATAAATAAGGTGATTAGTTTAATTGATATTTTATTTCAAATTATATTTTAATTTTTAAACATCTTCGCGAATGTAAATCAAATCTTCTTAATTTTTATATAAAAGCTACAAGTTTTAGTGATGGTGAATGTGTATATATATTTACTTTGTCGGTAATTGTTTTATTTTCCTAGTTTCATCCGGACAATAGCGGTTAAATCGAAATTTAAATTCCATCATCGTATTTCACCCCGCCGAAAGAAAAAAACAACCAAAAACTAGGGAATTAACCGAATTTAATGAAGTTTTCAGACTCGATATATTAATGAATAAAAAATATAATGCACCAGTTATTTTATTTATTTATTTATTTTACATTTTTTCAGGTCAGTTAATTTTGAACCACGTATATTTTAGGCGTAACACAGATTCTCAAAGATACATAGTTCGAAATTAACTGACATGAAAAATTGTAAAGGTTTTTAAATAGAATAACTGGTTCATCATTTCTTTTATTTATCAATATATCAACGCTGAAAATTTTATTAAATTCGGTTAATTCCCTGATTTTTTTTTTGATTTTTTCCTTCGGCAGGGTGACATAATTTCGGTCCGTTAAGTTCGATTTAACCACAATAGCATAACCTTTACAGATCAATGCCGCCCCTCCCAACCTCCAACCTTCCATCAGAACCTTTCCTCTCAGGAGCCCTCAAATGACTCATCTATCCCGCAGCAGATCCATAAAGTTTGATGCAAATATGACATAAGAAAGGCGTCCTTCCCACAGGATTGGATGTATCAGATGATAAAATTTGATGCTTATGCACCACCATATGTCTCTTAAGACCAGAGCTGATTTACAGACTTTATTACAGATTGCACAAGACACATTGTTTTCTCCTGGAGTGCGCATGAATTGTCCCTGATGAGATTTCGTATGATTGACATATCCGGTCTGAGAAAGCAGAATCCGACCACATGTTTGACATATATACATACATACATACATACACACCGACAACTACCCGTTTTATGTATAGATTGCTGTGTTTTTTGTTGATTTTTTTCACAAATTCCTTTCTTTTAAGTTTGGTTTGGTTACTTTGATTCAACATTAGTGGGGTATTTAATTCCCAAACCCATCGCTGTTGAATAGTAGTGGTACTATTTTACCCATAGCTGGGAGCTTAACGGCGTTCAAATATTTCCCAAGGGTATTTGTACATAAGTGAACATTATAGCGAGACTGGGGTTCGAACTCGCTTACTACGATATTGCAATCAAGCTCGTTTGTCACTACGCCACGGCAACTCCTTTTCATTCTTTTATTTGTCCTTTATTTATTTATTTAATTATTTATTTGATTTTTGATTTATTCTTTATTGTGTGTGGGGTGTTATTCTTCTCAATAATGTTTTGTCATTTTTTTTCTTTGTTTTAAACGTTTAAATGTTTCACTTTTAGGCCACAACCCCAAAGCAAATATCGTTTAGTTCTGTCGGGTGTAATAGATGGCTTCATAATTTTTACGTAATGATTAAAATAAAATGATGAAAATTATTAAACTTATTAAACTTAGTATCTTAAAGTTAAACTTGTTTTTTAGTCTAAAACAAAGTTGTTTGGAGATAATTTTTTTGCAATTAAGTCTCATCAACCTTCCAGATTCTTCTGCTTGTCGACATATTCTACACATTCTGATATTTTGTACTTTTTTCAAAGGGAAAATCCCTTTTTTTGTTTAACTTTTAGTAAAAGGATTTTAGTTTTGTCTTCTATTTCGTAACCGCAGTTCTGATCTGCTGATTATAAAATGGAAGATAAAATCACTAATCTCATTGGCTAATCTTTATTTCGGAGCTACGTAGTTTTTACACGTATTTTATTCATTTAAAACTTAATTAATTAATTATGAAACCAAGAAAACTACGTGGGAATAGGTAACTCAGCACTTTCTGTGATGTTATCATAATCATTACATAAAAATTATTGTGTCATCTTTTACATCCGTCGGAATTTGAAAACTAGAGCCTTTTGGCCTTTAGGGCTGTATCCTGTATCTTTCTTTCAGCACTGTCGACAATGCGTAGAATATTTTAATCCTCTACAATGTATACAGTCAAAATATTCTACGCACCGTCGACAGCACTGAAAGAAAGAAATAGGCTTAATTACAATTATTTGTACATGGCCAGAGTATCTTTTCATGTATCCAAGTATCTTTTCATGTTCTCCCATATTTAATTAAACATTTTCTAGTGTAAAATGTACAAGACAAAAAGTGTGTTATGAACTGTGCTGATCAATTTATTGTCTGTAGATCGAATTTACTAGTCTCTACTCCACAGAGAAATTCTCCAAATATCATCAAATTTAGCAAAGGCTGGCACAAGGATATTTGACTGAGATTACTTTTGACATGCAGAAAGTTAGATTGGAGGAGCACTAAATCGAACTCCTAACTTGTAGGAATAGTTTATTTATATCGTCAACTGTCATGCGGATTCCAATAGACACTGCTCCAATCTTTCTGGGTCGTACATTTATATCAGGGGTCACCAAACTACAGCTCGTGGGCCGAATCCGGTACTTGAATTTATTTGTTGAAACGTACAGAACGCGAGACGTTCTGATACCATTTAAATTTGAATATCATGTTTAGCTTATTAAATCCTCACGGACTTGACTACGGTCTCAACCCATCGAACAGAATTGACTGATACACATTTGAAAGCAATTCTCTTGATTGGATGTAGCAATTCCATACCAAACATTGGCGATATTTTGAAAGGCAAATTTGCAATATATGAGAAAAAATTAATACCAAGGGGGTTTGTTGGCATTGATACTCACATAGGGGTAAATTTCTAATTCCAATATACAGGCAAATTACCAAATCTTATTCCATTGGGGAAATAATTCCTAATTCCAATATATGAATAAAAACCAAATTTTCGTGTATATTGGGAAATGGTTAAAGGGGGGGGGGTAGTAAGTATCGCAATTTTCAAGTTCAGATTCTGATTAAAACAATAATACAGAAGGCACAAATATATTTAACAATTCTAATAGCTAACAAGGAAAGATAGAAGAAGAGATTAAGGAGAGTAAAAGGTGAAGGAGCGGAATGGTAGAATTGATTGCAAATTCGTTGTGATTTGAGGGAACTTAACTTATAGTCCAATTAACAAAGTTAAAATTATAAAGTTGTAATGGTTTTGTTGGGGTTGATCTTGAAAAGGAATCTTTTAAAGTTGAGTTGAATTTCTTATAAAATTTCAGTTGAGTAGAAATATTTGAAAAGTTGAGTAGAAATATTTGATTTCGTTTGAGAAATTTCGTACACTGTTTTATAGTTGTAAAGTAATATAAATATAGTCTTTGAATTATCTTTAAAAGAAGAGGTCGGGTTGAATCCTTGAAGGGTTTTTCATTGTAGTTTAGTAGAATATTCTCGTAGAATTTCGCTGGCTCGACTTCGTCCACATGTTTTGAGGGATAAATTAATTTTGATCTCAAATCCTCTGTTGAACTTGACGAGTTTCAGAAAATTTCTTTTAGAGCTGCTATCTTTTTTTCTGCAAGCCCGGGTGAGTGCCGGCAATTTTTGGGTGGCTTCCAGTGAGGGGGGAAAAACTAAAATTCCTCACTGGCCGAAGTCTCAACCGAACACAGACTGTTTCCTTCAGCTATGGACCTCGATGGACCGAGCGAAGACGTGTCAAAAAAGGATAGGAGTTGTGGGTGTAAAGAAAGGGGACTAAGCTTTAACTGTGACGTCACCTTCAGTAAACCTTTTTTTATTTCATTTTTTGGGCAAATTTTTATCAAGGCTTAATTTCAACAAGTTACACAAATCTCACTAAACCTTTCAGCTAATGTTGCTCTTTTTTTTCCTTGATAATATTTTGAAAATAAATATTTTGGTTAAATTTGTTTTTGTTTATCTTACGCCACTCATTACTGAATATAACATGGAAAGATTTTTTTTACATCTTTTTTTCAGAGCTTTCCTTCTGGCTAGCAAGTATTGAACACAATAATATTGTGGTCTGCGCTCATTATTTTTTTAATTGTCCGGCCCATCGTGAAAAAAGCTTGGTGATCCCTAATCTATATTATTCAAGTAGAGTTTAATATAGAAATGATAACATAAAACGTGAATAACAAAAAATAAAGGAGTAATATCTATCTCTGACGCTTAGACAAGAGTCCTCAAAGTTGTGTAAATAAACCTCCTGAGGTCTATACAACAATTCAGGGGTCTGTAAGTATTCGTGAGTCTACAAGGGGTCTATGGAAACTACTAAGCCTTCTTAGTAATTAGAAGAAATTAATTCCACAATAATCCTGGAGAACTTGATCATGTGGATATATTTTCAAAGGTTGATATTTTGCATCCCCCACCCCCAAAAAAGGGGTGGGGCTAAAATTAAGTGACCTGAAAAAAATGAAAGTTTTGAAATGAAATAAATAAAGCATTATAGAATTCATTCATTAATAAATCAACACAGATTAAAATCTGATAATTTTCTGTTTTTTTTTGTTTGTTTTTTCAAACGGGTGGGGTGTAAATTTATTTTGTAAATACGGATTTGACGTCAATTTTGGCAATACCTACCTAATCCCAATTATCTACCGAAAGCTGAATGGGATACCCAACGGACCACGTTTTGTCTAGTATATATATATATATATATATATATATATATATATATGAAGTGGCCAAACAATCTGTTTAAGATGGCGATAGCCGACAATTTTGGGATCATTATGTGCTTAATTGAAGTCATACCTAATTTGAAAATTAATTAGTTATAATCAAATGAATTGGGCGTGCATATCGGTTTAAATGTAAGGCGTAAACAAATCGAGAAAAAGTCAATCTCTGTAATGACTTCACTTAAGCATAAAAAAAATATATATGTGAAGTGGACAAACAATCTGTTTGAGATGGCGATAACCGACAATCTATATATATATATATATATATATATATATATATATATATATATATATATATATTCAAGGTGTGTCAAAAAAGTATCGAGATCTTTTTGTACTTTTGGCACCTAAGGTTTAAGCTCAATATGCATGAACTTATCAAAAGTCATCACCTTCATCCGTCACATTAGGAAATCTGCTTCCTTGTTAAGTTATTAAGTTAGCATTAAATATTTTCAGCTCTTTCTTAAATGTTATGCTTACTTTACTTTTTATTTTACGGTTATTTTACAATTAACAGTTTTACATAAACGTTTGTGTAGAATTCATTAATTACATAATTGGTTGCAACAACAGAATTGAACTGGGGTATATAAGAAGGGGTCATGATAGGTCAATCAAGTTCTTATAGGTCGCTACGGGTTTAAAAGTTTAAGAATCCCTGGCTTAGACTTACCGAACATATTCATTTAGAAAGGGGTTGTTCGTATTAAAAAGTAGCAAAATAAACAAGAGTTATGGCCCTTAGACCCTCGTTTGTCAAAAAGTGTTCACAATGTAAGCATTTCTGCTTTCATTTCAACAAGGGAACAGGAAGAAAAAATATTTTTCTTTAAAGAGGATTTTTTTTCCTTTTTAAATTTATTTATGAAAATATTAATTGTCAGTCGTGGCAAAATATTTTGCTTTTTTTTTTCGAACTAAACGGTTTCGGAATATGTATAATAATCTGTTGAACAAACAGACGAAAATAATTAATATCACTCCGGGCATACATATAATTAATGTAATGAAATATATTAAATTAGAAAGACTAATAAGATTAAATAAGAACGCATATAAAAAGATTACACTTATTCTAATCAAATTTAAATTAGTTTCGATATAAAATCATTTATACGTTGGAGAATAAAATAATACTATTAGAGATCAATAATAAATAATTATCTATTAACTCAGGTTTTGTTAAAACCAGTATGCAAATTAACCACACCATACATTATTAAACCTTTATTTCTTACTGAGACATAAGACACCTGCAGGATTTTAAACTAACTAATAAGATGATCGTTTTGAGGCAAATCTAACGCAGGTTTTCATAGAGGCATCATTAATAAATAAGATTTATTCTATGTATTAACGATTTTGACAAAAAAATTAAATACTCATTGATAAAATTACGCTATTCCTGAGGGTATAACAGTAATGTTCATATTTCCTTTTTTTGTAGGAAGCGCGTGGTGTAATGGTTAAAGTCATGGGAAATGGACTCGTCGCCCCGAGTTCAAATCCTGGACGTGGTAATTGCATTTCATTTAGCGCTAATATCCTTGGGAAAGTTATGAATCCTACTCTCCCTCCAGCTATGGATAAATAGTAGGGCAGACTGGGCTCTTTAACCTTGGTTAGGCAACTGGTCTAGGAGAAGGAACATTCTGAATTTAAACCTGCTGAACTCCGCTTAAGAAATTGACCTTGTGTCGCATCCTGCTCGTGCGGAGGGTTTGGTAAATATATATATGTTCATATCTCGTGGGGGTTGCATAAATGTTTCTTAAGATGTTTTTTTGTGCATACGATACTATCATTTTATATTTAAACAAATCTACTTGACATATATCGGACCCTTACAGCTACTACCAGTCTGGGTTAGCGTGAACCTGGGAATAATGGTAAATAAGGGTACTCTATACTCACTAGAGGTCTATAACAGAGGCGTCACAATCAGATGCAGTTTACAATGATACATAGAGCAATCCTTCTTGTTTTAGGGATCTATCCCATCAGTAGGTGTATAGTCAGCGTATCTTAAGTCCGGTCGACAAGATGTATCTCCAATATGACTTGGAAAGTGGAAGTTAGGAGAAGTTTATGTAGACTACTTTGAGAAAATAAAGTTTTGTTCTGTTTACAGATTCAATCAAAGGTCACTGCAAGCCCCTAAATTATCAAAACTGTCGAATGTCCTAGAGTTGGTCTTGGTTAGCACCAGTTGACAGTTGTTGATAATTGCTAAATAGCAACAATTTTCTTATATAAAGAATGGTCTGAGCTGTTAAAAAGTGTGACGGATAACAAGTACCACCGTACTCATTTGGAAAAAGAGTGAGAGTGTCTTGCCTGCCGGAATCGAACCCACGCCTTCCAGAATGCAAAGAAATGAGATTTAGGCGCTGGATGGATGCGAGGTGCAATTCGGGTGCCCGGGTGATAAGGGGAAACGGCAGTATAAGTAGAAGTGGGGTGACGGGAGTAACAGTGTTGCGACTTAAGCTGCTGATAGACGACGATGTTGACGACGACGACGACGACGACGTTGTATAGCCTGCGAATAAGGCGTTTGACTCGCTTCTTTTTGCCACCCTCACCAAAGGACATTTACTTGAAACCCCATAATTATGCAAAGAAACCAAACCAATCTTAAACAGACTGGAGATCGAAAGACTGATCATAAGCAGAACAAATATTTATTTCACCCCTCTATTTTTTTCCTTCAATAAAAAGTCAACCAGACCGAACAGTCAGAAGAGCCACGGTACTTCAAACAGCTGAAATAAGAAATATTTGCCACCAAGAAAAACTCCAATAAAAGAAGCCCAGCATTGATGAATTACTCAGTGCTAATCAACGTAGCAGTGCTGACAATTGGAAACCCCAAACAGAACTATTAATGCTGCTCTGAGACTCAACACTGCTACCGAAATATCAGTAGTTGTGCATTCATCCTCGATCTCTTGGACTTCTCCTAGTCATGAGAATATCCCACAAGGATACAAAATGGTGTGGCTGGAAAAAATTGTTAACCACTTACCAATAAAAGAAAAACAAGTCCTTAATGTAAGCTTTCACACTTTTTTCTTCGGTGTCCTTACGTAGACAGTTCTATCAATGGAAGTAAGAAAACACTGATTCTATCTGCTATATGTGTCATGGTTATGACATTAAACTGCATCATATGGTGATTCTCCAATTCTGGAGATACTGGGAGTGTGGAGTACTCCTTTATTGATATTAGGGTCTAGTTAGGCTCCAATTTATGGGCTGAATACAAGGTGTATCAAAAAAGTATCGGGAGTTTTTTTGGTACTTTTTGGCACACCTTGTATTCTGAAAAAAGTTTATGAATGGAACGTTATTTGTTACAGAATACAAGGTGTGTCAAAAAGTACAAAAATCTTGATACTTTTTAAATACACATTGTTCATATATTTAAGAATGTATTTATTAGGACGGAGTGCAAAAAAAAAATCTTAAGAAATAACTACACACAAAAATGGAAATATGCTGCTAAACATCTGCGCATAAAATAACCCTAGTTGACATGCCGTTAGGATTAATTAATCTCATAGAATTTAATCTAGTTTTATTCAGATTTACAATTATTTAAGTTTCGTTGCTACGTTCATTGATACTCTTTCAAGCCCGCCAATAATGACGGGTTCCTCTGTGACCTTCCTAAATGACATTCTTTTTCATTCTGTTACGATTTGTGTGGCCATTTTTAGACTACAGGTGAAAGCAATTTACAGTAGAGATTCTTTGCGTTCCTTTGTGTTAAGTAGAATCGTTGTGTTCCTTAGTGTTAGTCAAAGTCTTTGGTTGTTCCTTAGTGAAGAATCCTTGGTATTCCTTAGTGAGGAATCCTTGTGTTAAGCAGAGTCCTTGGTTGTTTATCTGTTCGTCCGTGTCGAATACGAGCAGCTGGACGGCTTTTGTTGTGGACTAGCCTGGCGTACCTACCGTTGAGAGTGAATGCGCTGGCCAGGACTGTCTAAGAACACGTTGGTGATTACTGAGACTGCAAGGATTACGGAACCATTACTCGAAACGTCTACCTCCAGATTTTATCACCCTGCTGCGAGTTACTATATGTCTGGCGCACATGTAGTTTCAATGTACTAGTATACTGAATACTGTGGGATCCGGTATACAACAGCTTTCAAGATCGGCGATTAAATAGTTAACTAACCACGTATTCGAGTGTATTGATTGGATGATTGAATCCACGCTGCCCCGCAGGGTCTATAAGTTTAAGTGGTGGCCTCCAGCACACTTTATATAGCCAAAATCTTCCGACAAATTATTTTCCAAAGTTGCCATATGTCTTAATTTTATTTTGGATTGTGTCATTCGTTTGAATTTCAATGTTTTATAGTATTAATTTTTTAAAACTTAATTCCTTATCTGAGCAATTGCATATGTTATGTTATCTAATGTTACATACGCCTATCTTCCGACGCCGTACGGCGTTCCATCAGAGACACAGAGAGGGTTACAAGACATGCATACGAAAATTTGGCAATGAATAACGATAAAACATGACATTATTTTAACACAACATTTTATTCGATGTTTAAAGTCCTTAGAATCTAAATGCAGCCGCCGACAGGCTAGAGGTTTTCGGTGTCCTTTTGGTGGAAATTCTCATTCAAAATCGATATGTATACAAGGCACATATGAAAGAGGTTACACTTATCTTTCCTTTGTACGGGTTATTCCTTTTCCATGGATATTTTGTTTTGGTATTATTCCTTTATCCGGCATTGTCATTTTGGTAATTTTGTTTCGGGAGACATTCTTCGTCTTCCCTTCCCCCACGAGGTGTTCACTAGTCGGCCCTCTGGTATACACTGTGTCCAAACCTGATAACAGTGACCCCTTCCTGTAACCTGTATCCATACGTTTTGCCGACGTAGGCAAGCAGCGAGGTAGTATCAGGCGTTCATTTCGTATCTTCCTCTTTTTAGGGTCACTACAGGCATGGGTAAGCAGTTTTTGAGGTCAAGTTCTGTGACTTCCCCCCCCCTCTCCCAGCGTCATCACGTCTATCAGAATGTTCTAAACGTTCCATGATTTGATGGAACGTAACACTAATTATTAATACTCGTGTTACTTATTTGTACGACAGAAATTACAGTTCGGCTAAACATAGTGAGGAATAGAATAAAGTCTTCCTCATGGCCATTTAAAACTTTCAAAATTCTTCAAATAAATCCACATTTCTTCCATTTCTAAGACCATGCTTTTAACAGTCCTACCCAGCCTCTAAATATATAACATGTCAGGGCGGTGGTGGGAGGGGGAGCACATGGTCAGTGTAGAAGGCAGTTTGGGTAAAAGGAAAAGAGAAGAAAAAAAAAGGATCTGCTGCTAGGGCCACAGCTCATCCTCCATAAAAACCCGCCCAGGCTACGTAGTTTTCCACTACAAAATGGAGGGGCGCCTCGCTGACAATAAAGCAACCGGAAGTGTCGGCGTACCAGCAAATATCTTGAAGGCATGGTGCAACACCGCTTCAACCACTACACTAACGACTATGCAGTTGCTGGGAACATGGACACATCCCCCAGGACAAGCGGGACGCTACCATTGTCCCCTTATACAGGAACAAAAATCGGAGCGATTTTAGCATAGCTTGACAAGTCTTGCGCATGTTACACTGGCGCGTCTGCAGACATTGCATCTTGCATCCATCCAGGGACACAGTGTGGCTTCCGAGCAACCAACTGCAGGAGGGGTGCCAGGAGAGAGGATGCCACTCTGCACCGCATTGACGGACCTAACGAAGGTATCCAACCTGGCCACCCGAAGTGTTCGCAGTCACTGCACCAGAGACTCCAGATATTTCTATTCAAAAATTGTACCGCTCAACCACTTACGCAGTTGAAAAAAAAAAAAAAGAAGAAGAAAAGTGGACTACGCCATCGTCTTTAGTAGACGGAAGGATGCCATCCAAACTTATTTGTACGACAGTTATCACCTTGCAACACCGTCCTCTTAAAAACGAGACCGTCCAAATTGGCCAAGATGAAACGCAAAAATGTAAATCCTGATTATCTGGTTTCACTTATACGCCGAATCCTTATTTCTTATGTGTGTTGTCACCTCAGCTAAATAATGGACCATTCCGTTTTTATTATAAAGAAAGAAAGGGACGGAAAAGGGCATGTGATACAGAAAAAGTATAAGAAAGAAAGAAAGAAAAAGAGTAGGGTAAAGTTTAAGAGAGTATTGTCATTTCAACTAAATAATGAACCAATCCGTTTTAATTAGAAAGAAAAAAAGGAAGACAAATAATATGCTACACAGAAAAAATATAATAAAAAAGAAAGAAAGAATGAATGAATGACAGAGAGTAGGGGAAAGATAGAGAGATCGGATGAACGTGCGGAAGCGATAACACTAATCTGTTTCAATCGAACACAATGAAAAGAAAGATTGAAAGAAAGAAAAAGAATGTGGAAGAGAGTTAAATCAAGATTATTACCCTTTTTATACCTTAAACTATTTTGCAATATCTCTTAATTAAACATGTTAAATGTTTTAATTAATTAAATTATGTTACTGTGCTATATACACAGATTATTATTATTATTATTATTATTATTATTATTATTATTATTATTATTATTATTATTATTATTATTATTGTAGTAGTAGTAGTAGTAGTAGTTTCGTTAATTCTGTCGGGTATTTTATATTCCATTTAAAGAGCGCGGTCTAAGGTACATAATCGCATTCGTTAAGTCATCTGAAGTTGTTCCCCCTTACATTAGTGAACGCGAATTAGATACAGAGAACAAAAGATTGGATTGAATTTCAACTGCTGTCAATATAAATATAGAGTGAAAATAAGTGAAACACATTTTAAAAAGAGGTTTAAAAAAACAAAAATCAAAACATACCAGAACTTTTATTTTTACTGGATCTAACAAAATGTCTCGTAATTGTTGTTATTTATGAGTAAAGTTCAGGCGCCGAAACTTAAGACAAAGGAACATTTTGAATTTTAAAATCTTGGAATGAAAAAATAGTATGAGCATTCAAACCAACGGTATTCTTGGATCAATAAATTGATATTTTCCCCATATTGTGTATCCTACTTAAAATTTAATGACAATAATAATATATAAACGATATAATTAAATAATACAAGTAATATTTATTTGAATATCACTTGCAAGGAGATATCTAAATCAATAAATTGTAAAAGAATCGAATGTAGCTAATTAGCGAATCAGAAATATGTATGCAGGCATGACAGGGTAGGAATGATTATTCACTGGGAATTGTTCAAATTTCAGTTGATCATGAAACCCAACGGTGTACATAGTCCCCGAAGATGAAAATTGTAAAATTATACGAGGTCTTAAATTCCAAGCCATACGTTACCCAGATATTGTGTACAGAGAGAAAACATTGTTCAAATATGAATATACTCTTATTTAAGGAAAGGGAAATTCCATGTCAAATCATCCAGGCCATGTCACACACACCCTCAATTTTTCTGAAATTTTGTCAATGTGCAGATTATGATAAAGTTAAAGAATCCCGAAAATTTGAGCATCCAATTCCAAAAATTGGCGGAGTTATGTCGATTTTTCGCTTTCCAAATTTGAGCGGGATCGCGGGAAATAGTGACATTTGTAACCTATTTTTGTCTGTAAAATAAGTTCTAGAGCTTCCTTACTTCTAAAAATTGGTTTATAAAAGTATTTTTGCCCAAGAAATTAAAAAAATGCCATTAAAAATTAACCACTTTTGAGTTATTAATGATTTCTGATTTGCAAAATTTTAACTGATATTGTTGCTTCGGTTCTGAGCAAAAACAAAACTATCTTTTTAGTACAAATAATATTTAATATATGTGAAATAATAATAGAAAAAAATGATCATAAATGCAGTGCCACATCGGGATATTGACCTTGCTAGGAAAAAAATCAGAAATCAGCAATAATTTAAAATTCGTTGACTTTAAGATTTTTTGACAGCATTTTTGATTTTCCTTGGCAGATATGCTTTTATAAACCAAGTTTTAGTAGTAGGGAACCTCTAGAAAACATTTTAAAGACAAAAATACATTACAAAAATCGCTTTTTTTCGCCAGCACCAGAAAATTTGGAAAGCTAAAAATCGACATAACTCCGCCAATTTTTGGAATTGGAAGCTCAAATTTTGGGGATTGTCTAACGTTAACATTGTCTACACATGGAAGAAAAAAAATAAAAAATGAAGTGGGTGAGTGATAATTTTACTTTTTTCTGGGTGATTTGATATGGAATTACCCGAATGGAAATATATCTATCTGATATTGCCAAATGATATTGTGAAATATTAAAGTGGGAATCATAACTTTCATTAATTGAGAAAGAATTTCTATGGAAATAATCAATGATTTGTAAAAAAGAAATTTAAAAAAATCATCTATATATTAATACACGTGTTATTCAAAAGTACGACCGTTATCATCTTGCAACACCCTCTGCTTAAAATGAGACCGTCCAAATCGTCGAAGAGGAAATGCAAAATCTTTATTATCTGGTGTTGCTTATCCACCGAATTATTATTTCTTATTAGTATCGTCACCTCAGCTAAATAATGGACCATTCCGTTTTTATAATATTTGTTTAATTCCTATTATATTTTTCTGTGTAGTATGTCCTATTTCTTCCCTTCAACATGCAAAAATATAAATCCTGATTATTTGGTGTTGCTTATCCACTAATTTCTTCTTTTTTTAATATCGTCACCTCAGCTAAATTATGGACCATTCCATTTTTATTATAAAGAAAGAATGGGAAGAAAAAAGACATGGCACACAGAAAAATATAAGAAAGAAAGAAAGAAAGAAAGAAAAAAGTCAGAGAAAGGGGTGACCGTGCAGAAGCAATAACGCAAATCTGTTTCAATCAAACATTATGAAAAGATGAAAAGAATGAAAAGAAGAAGAGAGAGAGAGAGAGAGAGAGAGAGAGAGAGAGAGAGAGAGAGAGAGAGAGAGAGAGAGAGAGAGAGAGAGTCAAATCTAGATTATTATACTTTTACATAGTGAAGTATTCGCAATAGCTCTTAAGTAAACATGTTAAACGTTGTAATATTTAAATTATGTTGGGTTCATCCGCCGTGTCTCACATCCACCACTCTGCTACCCATGGTTTCAGGTGTTAAGCAACCGTGTGGCGTGTCTATGAAAACCAACACATGAATATGCTAATGTGGGCCACCCAGCAAGGACCTACATTGACCAACTCTGCGTGGATACTGGATGCTGCACAGAGGACCACCCTTAGGCAGTAAAGGATAGAGAAGGTTGGCGAGAGATTTTCATGGATATCCATGCTAATTGCGTAACATGATGATGATTTAAATTATCATACTGAGGTATATCCACAATTAATGCGATATGAAAGCGATATTTTACACCCCTCCAAGTTCTTTCTCTTAAGTAAACAATTGAACGTTGTAATATTTACATTATCATACTGAGGTATATCCACAGGTCATGCTAGGAAGCAAATTAAAATTGTCAAATTAGAATGTGAAAGAACTAATAAAAATAAGAGAATCTTAATATTTAACTGAGAGGTTTATAATTTCATCAAAAATAATTCTTAGTGGCAGAATAATTTCACGAAATTCAAAATTCAAATGGTTTCTCAATTCATCTGTTTTGTCTGTCTGACTTCTTTTTGTGGGGTCATTCAAACGATTGAGTATATTTGAAAAAGCTTAAGACGTTGCTACAGCCCAAGAATAATATTCGGGCAGAGATAAGAGAATTAATCCTAGAAAACTTGAACATAACTAGAGGGAGTTTCATTCATACATTTCCCAAGAGTATTAGCTCTATGTAAAATGCAAACGGCCTCGGCCTGAATTTGAACACGGATTGCCGTGTCTATTTGCTGTTCTTGTTACATAATTATTGGATCCCTAATACATTTATAAGGTATTGTAGAAATCATAATGGCGATTAGTATAGCTGATGGCCTTGAAGGTGAGTGACAGCGCTTGACCTCGATCTCACCTTGCGTTCTGAGGAGAATCGTGAGAACCGGAACCCCATAGAAGGCCCTCTTCCGGTTTAAGGATACTAAGTAATTTAGTCAGTTAGAACTTAGAAGCCGAGCTAGCAACATGTAAGCCTCATCTGCGCAGATTGTCTGGGTGGAGATTTGGAATAAAGTAACATCAACGTAAATCGAAGTCTTGTGTTTATTACTAAAAACTAACAATGGCACAGGGCTTCTGGTAACGAGAGATCCCCAACAGAAACCAGACCCGGAATCCTCAATAGAAGACCATACGAGACCTTAGAAGATATACCAGACCAAGATAGATGATAGACGATCAGAAGCAAAGCCGGCCAGAAGAATTGACGACAGAGTAAGAAGTAAGAAAGCTATATAACGTTATATAGATTTGGTATCGTGAAAAGACCAGTATATAACATATACCTATTTAGTGCCGGTAAAGAAGGCGCTATGCAACATTCTAACGCTGAATTTCACCTGATATACTCTTCAGGTGAACGCCAAATCTGGTCTTTATGATTTGCCATTTACATTTTAGTTTACGCAGTTGTTACATTTAACTCGCGGCTGTACCAAATTTTCTTGGTATATTTACCTGTCTGATTATTAGGTGACATTAGATTCGAAAAAGGGTCAGTTTTGATAAAAGTAAAATGTGATTACAGAAGAAAGAAAGAAATGTTTTGAAAAAATATTTTGAAAGAAAGAATTTATTTGGAATGCGTTTTGGTTAGAATGTTTGTTGAAATTCCGTCAGAGATTTGCTGGGGTTGAATATTTTCAGGAGAACTATAAACACTGGCAAGAGAATGACGTATTGTGTTGGCTAAAAATTCCAGTGTGGCAATTTGACAATATACAATGAAATTAAAATATAACATAAGAAATAGTCGGCTGATTATCGGCACGTAAGACAATAATCAGCTGATTATTTTGTAATTATAAAAGATGGAGTGAATAGTCGGGAACTAGCTGAGAACTAGAGGAGAGCACTCGAGACAACGAAGGGTCTATTAAGGCAGACACCATGACGCGGCCTAGAATTAGCTTATCAAAAAAATGGAACGGTCTTTCTTTCTGTCTGTCACCCTCTCGAAGCCGCTAGCTGACAGGTGAACGAAAAGCCTAGCGTATCTAATTTAAGCGACTCTGTTATTCTAACATTATTTTTTATTTCTCTCTGCTAGTATTTATCATAGCCAAGAAAATAAACATTGTTGAAAGAAATTGTTTTTAATCGAGACAGGAGTTGTCACCGAAGAAGTAGAAGGGACGTTTCACACTGAAAGAAACGAGCCCATACATGAAAAGACAAAGACCTATTGCGTAACATGATGGGGTAATTCAAAGTTCACTATCTATTTACCTCAGAACACATTCTATTAAAGTCCCATTATTATTGTAATTTGTGACCTTCTGCTCAGTTATAATGAAATAACCATCGGTTTTTGTACGCAAGGTGAAATGAAAGCTAATTACCGCCTGTGTCTGACAATAGCCAATAGGTGGCGTGGCCAGCCGTAGTAATAAAAAGAACCGACAAAATCAAAATCTCACTCTTAGTGCTTTCAGCCCAGACAAGCAAGAACTGCATTAACGGACAACACCCTGTTCACAGGAGGTTTTGAACCCTTACAGCCTTATGTCACGTGGAACACAACATGCTTAACATGAATATATTTACCAACCCTGCACACGAGCAGGATGTGACAATTTCTTAAGATAATTTTAACACGTTTGAATTCAGAGTTTTCTTTCTCCTAGACTAGTTGCCTAACCAATATTAAATAGCTTAGTATGCCCTACTATTTACCCATAGCTGGAGGGAGAAAGTTTGATTCATACCTTTCCCTAGGGTATTAGCTCTATATTAAAGGAAAACAGTTTCGTCGAGCATTTGAACTCGTCTTGCCGTGTCCGATTCCTTCGACGGTAATCATTACACCACTGGTGCTTAACTTGTAAGTCTTTGCACTTTCATTTGCTACCAGTTATATATCAAGGACTCAACACTTTCTCTTCCAAGGAATGTTCATATCAGGACCTTTTGCTCGTACAATTCTGTATTGACAAATTGTAGTCTACCCTTAATTGTCACTCTCTCGTGATAAACCGTAGAAAAAAACTAATATATCCGAATTGAACATATTACCGTATTTGACGGACTTTCTTTTCTAAATTTTGGCTCAAAAAATTTCCCTGCGTCTTATACATCGTAGGTTCAGTTTTTTTTTTAGTTTTTTTTTTTTAATTTTTTTTAAAATTTTTTTTTTTATTATTATTATTTATATATTTTTAATTTATTATTATTATTATTATTATTTCCTGCTATTGAGATGTCTTATGTATGCTTATTGCTTGCCTAAGTTCATTTTCACCACACAGGTAACAGTTTAAAATGTAGGAGGTATGTTTGCTACACCCTGTATCAATATATATTAAAGGAAAAAAACATACAATCAAGAAGATTAATAAAAAATAAGCGATTTAAAAACAAGCATACATTAAGAATATAAAAATAACTAGAGAAATATATAGAAAAAAGATATTTATAAATCTATATATAAATGTAAGATAAGAGATGTTTTTAACTTTTGGAATCCCAGTCAACACCAGGTAGCTCTGCTAGTTTATTTATACATATATAAAGGGCAGTTGTGTGTATATGTATGTCCGGAGGAAATTTCGTAAATAAAACAAAACGACAAAGTAAATATATACACACATTAAATATCACCAGTTTTTGAGCAAAAATAATGAAGGTTTAATTCATATTAGTGAAGATACTAAAAAAAAAAATTTAAATGATAATAGCATAGATTTTTTGTTTGTCTTTAATATTTTAAATAGTAGACATTAATGTTTATTTCAAGAGTGGCTGGATCAATGCAACGTCTTTTATTTTTCCAAATGGATTTTAATGGGGCATATTACGAGGATCCATCTCGCGATTAAAAAAAATCGATTTGTGAGACTAATTTTTTACCTAGCCGCTTCTAGTACATATATAAAGGGCGGTTGTGTTTATATATATGTCCAGAGGAAATTTCGTAAATAAAACAATTAACAACGAAGTAAATATATATATATACATTAAATATCACCAGGGCTTGGTTTTTGAGCAAAAATAATAGAGATTTGATTTATATTCGTGAAGATAAATAAAAAATAAAATCTAAATGATAACAACATGGATTTTTTTCATCTAATATCTTAGATAGTAGATATTAACATTTCTTTTCAGAGTAGCTGGATCAATGCAAGGTCTATTTTTTTACATAAGGATTTAAATGGGTCATCCCACGAGGATTCAACTCATGATTCAGTAATAATCGATCTGCGGGGCTAACTTTTAAAAATCCCCCTCTAACCAGGCAACCCCGGTTAGCCGCTGCTAGTATAATATAAAAGATGATTTGATAATTTTTAAATCTGATCAATACAAACATTAACAACATATTAAATTGGTTAGTTTCACGAAAATTCTCAGCTTGAACAATGACTATCACTTTCAAATCGGCGAAACCATTTAACTTTCTTTGAGCTTTAGTTTAGTGTAACTTTCTGGACTTTTAATGCTTCGTTATTTATTTATTAATATACTTTGTTTTTCTTTTTTCTTTCTTTATTTTTCTAACCACACCGAATTCAAAATTAACTTCATAGTTGCAAGGGAGACAACACAAGGATTTTTTTCTTCCAGCTTACTTCCCTTGAAAAATGACTTATGTCCCTTGCACTCTCTTTGTGTCAGTAATTAAATTTCTGTGCTTGGTGGATATTTGTTTCAGGATCGGCTGTCGGATTCGTTGTTTCCGTGGGTCGGTTGAGTGAACAGGTATAACGTTGGAAGACCCAAAACTTGTAATGACTCTAAAGGTAATAACATCACTGCTGAGGCGATCCTGGGTACTCTTATGGGATTTAAAATAACTAATATAATAATTTATTTGCAATTTGTATTATTTGGATTTTTCGGACTGTTGTCCTCATCATTTCGGCCGATGTGCCCTACGGTTTTCTTCAGGTATTTCTTGTCAAACTCGGGAACTTTCTCGAACTCGGAAACCTTCTCTTCGAACTCGGGAACCTTCTTGCTGAACTCGTGAGTCTTTATATCCTAATCAGGGGCCTTCACGGAACATCTAACCGAATCCTTTATTCAGTCCCCCCGGGGGTAGACTGTTCTAATTCCGTTAACCATGACCGGGTACAAGTGTTAAGCCACGTTGAGTATTATATGTTATTATCGCTCTTGGCCAGAATTGAACCTGCAACCTACAGATAATTGTTACTTAGAGCTGTATTAGCTCCACCCCAATATATGTTGCCCCAGTTAGACACATGGATGAAGGCTCCCAAATTCGACAAGAACGTTCCCGAGTTCGAACAGAAAGTTACCGTGTTCGAGAACTTTCCTTTATTCTCTTTAACAAATAAACAATATTAATGGTTCCGATAAGGTTTTAAAAAAAATATTATTGCCGTTCCTACCGGTTTAAGTATATAGGAAAATAATATTATTGTTCTTTTGAATGTTACAGCTTCTAGAGACGAGCAGCCTAGTAAAAGCAAGTTTCTCCATCAATCCAGAACTTTCCTCAGTATTCTAGTTGTGTTTTACAAATACAGACGTTTGAAGGATTTAAAATATTTCACTGGTTTTCATTTATTTCATCCTATTTTTAAACTGTCCTCAAGAATGGCTCTCTGACAATATTTGATACAACTGTCACTCTGGTATTCCATGAATATCTTACTGTTGTATAGCCATGTATACCCAACATCGTAGGGTATATAATCGAGAGAGAAGACTCGGTGAGAGAGAGAGAGAGAGAGAGACAGACAGACAGAGACAGACAGAAAGACAGACAGACAGACAGACAGACAGATACAGAGATGAGACTTGTCGTCTTCTTGTTGCTCTCTCTAACTAAGGACTTCTCCTGGGCTAACTCATGCAAATTAATCAACTCACAAGACTTTTATTTTCTTGATCAAGATTTATTTCTGCCCATGTTCTTCTGCACGCGGAGATTCAATCTCAGCAGAGCACGTCAACTCTGCTTCAATTCTCAGGTTGAAACTGAATCTAAATATAGTCACGTGTTTTTCGTGACGTGTTCTCTAGTGGTGAGAGAGCTATAACCGTTACTGGTATTTTTCCACTCTCTGATTTGAAAGCCAATAGCTCCTTATTTCTACAGGGCTTGTCTACAATTTATGCTACCACATAAATTATGTAACATTACTTCTATAGCAATAAATGAACATTCATTTCATTTCAATCTGATTGGTTTGTTTTACGGCATCTATCTTTTTGGTAGAAATAATGTACAATATATGTGAAATGATAATAGAAAAATGATCTAATATGTGGAATAGTATTTTGTGTTGATAAAGTTCTTGAGACTGTTGTTTAAAGATAAAGTTAAAAACACTCACATATTGAACATGTGTTCCCGTGTGTTGTACAACGCGATGTTGCTGGAGGGCGAGAAGCCTCCTTTCTCATAGACAGGAGATAGACAACGTTGTCGTGTCTAAACAACCAAAGAGGATTTTTGACTTTAGCGCTTCTATTTTTTATAAGGCTGATTATCAAGTCACCTCGCGCCTAACGGGAGAAACACGGGCGTTATCATATAAAGTAGGGAATGTAATTCCTACAAAGTTTTTTTGGGAAATTATGCTACGCCATGGATATGTACGTAACTATTATATGATCAATGTTATTGTGTATCATTGGTGGGGTTCCTTCATGTTTGAAATAACAAAGTAAACACGCCAAGCTACATCAAGATCTAGACTATATTGTTTAATCTTGGTATTGTATCTTTTTTTGTTTTATTAGTTTTGAAAGTATAACTAATTGTTTGAATGTTTTTTTTCTTTATGTCAGTGGGTGTTGACAAAATATTCTGTAGCCTAGCATAGCCGAAAGTTAGGCGTTCTTCATTACTTGCCATATATAATAAGAAAACTTTTTGTGACTAAAAATTTGGAGACGTTGATAAAAAGAAGCCATTTATTACTGGAGTAAATAAAAAGTAAAATCGTCGGGGTGGCCTAAAGTCAGTATCAGCCAGACAGCGAGGGAGTCTATCCCCTTTTTAATTGCGCTAGAGCAAGGAGATTGTCCAGGTGTCTGAGGTGGAGCGCCGCACATACCATCAGCTCCTCACTTTACCGCACAGATCCCTGTGCTACTCATACGCTGAGTTGGCGAGGGCCGATATAGAACCAGCAACCTTATGGTTCCCAGGCAATCGCTTACCGACTAAGCTAAACCGACGGTAATGAAAAGTGTCTTTTTCTGTGAAGTGTTTGGAATTGAAAAGTAATTGTAAAAAACATAAATGCCTCGCAACATTTTACATAATTAAAATAATAGTTTTGTGGGTTACATCCATATCTACTTTTGTCTTCTCTCTCTTGTCCTAATTTTTTCTACTGTGCATAATATAACGGGCGTTTGGCGTCGTGTAATGATTACAGAGAAAGACTTGCATACCATTGTCAATGACTTCAAGTCTTACTTGGTACTTCATATTATTTGACTTATACCAAGTTACAATTACTAAATGACTACTCTGCATATCACGGCTATATCTTTTTATATGTTAAAGGAACTTTACAGAACAGTACAATGCTAAATAGGAAATTACAATGTTTTACCCGATTCTGCCTATTGGAAGAAAACGTCTTGACTTTAAAATCAGTATTCAGAATACAGGTTTCCAATTATGCTCAAAAACCTGCCCCGCCGGAGGGGGTTAAAAATACTGACTGTATTTTTTTTTTAAGATCACTAATTAGGACTGAGCCTATTCTCAGAGTGAGGGGTTTGAATTCAGTTTTCCTTTTTCTAGGGGTGTCTAACCAAGATTAAAGTCTACCTTACTATTTACCCATAGCTGGAAATAGAGTAGTTGGATTCATATCTTTTCACAATGGTATTAGCGGTGTATACTCTGCAAGGGGGTAAGACCAACTGGGATGTCTTGTGTACGACACTAAACTGCATTTGATGGTTAGATCAAGAGTTCTGGAGATCTAGCGAGTGTAAAGTATCCCTTCATTGCTATTATTTTAACTACCAAACTAAATGTCAGTTCTGTATGATAAGAGCCAATTGATTACAGACAAAAAACAAATAAACAAAACAACCAATAATTAAGCCTAATTAAGAACCAGTGACATTATCTCAAAGTTTGTGCAGCCATTTCTAGGTACGCAATAAAATAATAAATCTTACGGGTACATTGCAGACATGTTAACAATGAATATTCCTTTGTATAAATCTATGTGTTTTTATTGGCATGACTGTCTGGAAGAAATTAAGTTCCAATGTCGTTTAGTGTAAAGAACTTCTGGAATAATGAAAATTTCTAATCTTAAGATTCCAGACAATGAGGAAGGCTGAAAAACACAATGGTCAAAATGTAATGATGAAAAGAAAAGAAAATTTGTTGTAATGACAATGATCCATATCAGAATCTGAGACAATGAAGAAGGCTGAAGAATGATAAAAACAACAAGGATGAAGATAATAGTTTGAATACTTTGTGGAATAATAACAGTCATATCAGAAGTTCAGATACTGAAGAAGGCTGAAGTACACATTGGCCAAAATGAAACAATAAAAACAACAAAAATGAAGATACTAATGGGAATAACTTCTGGAATAATGTCAATGTCTTATTTCAGAATGTCAGTCAATGAGGAAGGCTGAATAACAGATTTGCCAAAATGTAAAGATAAAAACAACAGGGATGGGGATACTAGGCAATTAGAAATTATGGCAAACTGTCCTGGAGTGGTAGTACTTGTTAGGGCCAGATCGATGGGTCAAATACATCTATTTTAAATGCAGTGTTATTCTATATGATGTACTGTTTCCAAGCTCACCACAAGGAAGCAGATGTGCAACCACCTGCCCCTATCTCGCAGACCATCCGAGTGAGACGGACAAGACATGCTGGACACTGCTGGAGGAGCAAGGACGAACTCATAATTTAACTGTACAAATGCAGGTGCGTCTTATAATGGTTAGAATCGTATGAAATTGACCCGTCGACTCGAATTCAAATCTTGGATCAGGCTGTTTCACATAGCGCTAATATCCTTGGGAAATGTATGCATCTAACTACTCTCTCTCTCTCTCTCTCTCTCTCTCTCTCTCCCTCTCTCTCTCTCTCTCTCTCTCTCTCTCTCCAGCTATGGGTAAATTGTAGGGCAAACTCTGCTATTTAACCTTGGCTATATAACTAGTCTAAGAGTATGGATAACACTGAATTCAAACCTGTTAAACATCACTTAAGACCTCGTGCCACATCCTCTTCGTGCGGAGGGGTTGGTATATATATATATATAATATATATATATATATATATATATATATATATATATTTAAATGTTCTGTATTTTGGCAGCAAGTTATTTTTAAAAAAAAAAAATAACATCAATAAGATAAGTCGGATACAACATATTAAATATCTTTAATAACTAACACACTTAACTTACACCCGCTTCTTAAAAAAAAATAATGGACTCTCCAAATTTAATAAAAACATACATAAAACAAACTAAGAAATAATGAACTAAAACCAACTTATATACCCCATGATGACGACTGGCGAAACAGTCGAAAGCGCTCGGGATAACAAAATGGGAAATATTATATACTAATTGGATCCAAAAACAAAAAAGATCACCAGACGACTGGAAAAAATCCAAATCCAAAAAATGAGGAATGGTACGTGTTGTTCAATAGCACATGCCTAATATATATATATATATATATATATATATATATATATATATATATATATATATATATATAAAGATAAATCTAATAAGTCAGAGGAACCTACTAAAAGTTTCGCTTAATGATATTCAGGGCTAAGATCTTAGCCCTGAAGAGCATTAAGCGAAACTTTTAGTAGGTTCCTCTGACTCATTAGATTTATCTTTATTATTTGCTCTACTTAGGTATTGTGCACTTTTTACCTATTAGCTGTAGTCTCCTGGCGGTTTCGTATGAATATATATATATATATCTTATATATATATATATATATATATATATATATATATGCATATAAATTGTTTTTCTTTTGGCCAAAATATTGTACTAATAGATTTTTTTTGGTACGATTATCTTGGTCTTTTCTTTTTTCAAAAATTTTTTTTCTTCCCGGTTGATGTTTGGTAGTATATTTTTACGATCAAACTATTTGCTGTTTTTTTCTCACCGCGAGGATTTACCAATAAGTTTGGTATATATATATATATATATATATATATATATATATTATATATATATATATATATATATATATATATATATATATATAACTCAGGGCAAAAATCTCTGAATACACAGCCACATAAATATGTGAATATAGGGACGCTCTCAGTGGCGAACGTGGGTGGCCCAGCAAAGCCCTACATCGATCATCTCTGTGGTGATACTGAATGTTGTGTAAAGGACCTTCCAGGAGAAATGGCGAGGAAGAGTTATGGATATCCGTGCTTTTCAACACGACTTGGTCATGACGAGTATTTGAAGCGGGGGGTGAAAAATTTGGAATTTGGTATTTAGAATTCTGGATTTTGCGTAGGTTCGAATATTGGTCTCTGACACCGACAGGAGGTATGTAGCTATTTCTGCCACGAGGCAGACCCCCAGATGATTGATATATACTGAGCACAGTTTAGTAGGGAACAAGATCAGTATTTTGGAATGGCTGCCGAGGATCGAACTTATATCACTAGAAAAGGTTTGTGGACTTCGACTTGCAACATTTCTAATTCTGATACAAACAACCAATGTATATTTCTTTCTTTCTTTCTTTCTTTTTTTCTTTCTTTCTTTTCTTTCATTCTATTCTTTCTTTCTTTTTGGAATTTCCCCCCTTCTTTTTTGTTGCTTTATTGCATTCTTTCTTTCTTCTTTTCTTTCTTTCTTTCTTTCTTTCATTTTTGTTGCTTTATTACATTATTTTCATCTTTCTTTCCTTCTTTCCTTCTTCCTTCTTTCTTTCCTTCTTTTTTCTTTCTTTCTATTCTTTCTTTCTTTTATTAATTTTATTCCCTTCATTCTAGTTTTCTAATCTTCCTTACACTTTAAGACTTTTTTCACACTTTCTTTCTTTCTTTCTTTCTTTCTTTTTGGAATTGTCCCCCTTCTTTTTTGTTGCTTTATTGCATTCTTTTCTTTCTTTCTTTCCTTTTTTCCTTCTTTCTTTCCTTCTTTCTTTCTTTTCTTTCTTTCTTTCTTTCTTTCTTTTACTAATTTTATGTCCTTCATTCTAGTTTTCTAATCTTTCTTACTCTTTAAGACCTTTTCCACACTTTCTTTCTTTCTTTCCTTCTTTCTTTCTTTCTTTCTTTCTTTCTTTCTTTCTTTTAACTTTTTTGGAATTGCCCCTTTCTTTTTTTTGCTTTATTGCATTCTTTTCTTTCTTTCTTCCTTCATTTCCTTCTTTCCTTATTCTTCCTTCTTTCTTTCTTCTTTTTTTCTTTCTTTCTATTCTTTCTTTCTTTTATTAATTTTATTCCCTTCATTCTAGTTTTCTAATCTTCCTTACACTTTAAGACTTTTTTCACACTTTCTTTCTTTCTTTCTTCTTTCTTTTTGGAATTTTCCCCCTTCTTTTTGTTGCTTTATTGCATTCTTTCTTTCTTTCTTTCCTTTTTTCCTTCTTTCTTTTCTTTCTTTCTTTCTTTCTTTCTTCTTTTCTTTCTTTTACTAATGTTATGTCCTTCATTTTAGTTTTCTAATCTTTCTTATTCTTTAAGACCTTTCCCACACTTTCTTTCTTTCTTTCTTTCTTTCTTCTTCTTTTTAACTTTTGGAATTGTCCCCTTTCTTTTTGTTGCTTTATTGCATTCTTTTCTTTCTTTCTTTCCTTCTTTTCTTATTCCTTTCTTTCTTTCTTTCTTTCTTTCTTTCTTTCTATACTTTCTTTCTTTTGTTAATTTTATTCCCTTCATACTAGTTTTC
>CM042143.1:115308113-115313113 GCA_023376005.1 Doryteuthis pealeii | reverse complement strand
CAGCTGACGAGATAAGAGCATTTTATTTTTCTTGTTTTTTAATTTGTATCAAGATTTAACATAAAAAAACCCAACAAATATGAAAAGATAAAACTCATCCTAGTTTAAAACCATAAATTCGTTGACTGGCTCTACAAAAACGAAAAGAAAGATATTCTTTTAATGACAAACGATAACACCGATATAATAATTATTACACTATATATAATCTAGTATTCACTAGAGAGTTCTCCAAAGGGGAATTAATCATAAAATAGTAGGGATAACTTTCAATTACTCATTACAATTCTCAAAAATCAAAACTTCAATATTTTTAACACTTTTTATTTTGTTGTTTTGTTTGCTACAACCAATATATACAATTTTCTTTCCAATTTTTTCAAATAATTTTCTACCTGAATTATTATATTTCGGTCTGTTGTTCTCATTTTATTTTAAACACAATTTTCAAGCCACTATACATTCGGGCTCTGTTTTTGGGTGCTTTTTAAAAAATTTATTCTAATTAACTTAAAATAAGTCATCTTCAGACAATTACCCATGAAACTTGATAACAATTCAAGAAAAGAAAATCTACCATCACATAATAAACCAAACAAAAATATCACATTCCAAAGTACTTTAAATAATTTAATCTACAACGAGTGTAATGCCTACTTTTTAGACAAATTATATTAGATGTGATAATAGCTATTTAGATGCACCATTCATTAAAGGAACCGCAGAGAAAGCCTAAATCGGAACTACACAAGGATGCTGCATATGGTCTTGAATAAATCTTAGAAGTAGCACATCACAAAAAAGCAGATGCACGGCAAGTTATCTCAACTCATACAAATCATTAAAATAAGACAAAAAATAAACTCTGGACAATTCTGGGACGAACGCATCAGAAGCTTTCTCCTGTGGACACCTACACATAGACACCAGTGTTAGCCGATCAGGAAAAACCAACATCAATCAGCTCTGTGCGGATTCTGTATATTGTGCGGATGATCGACCAGAAGTGCTTCCTAAAGGTTTTTTTACTGTTTAGTTTAATGACACGAAAATTATACAAAATTATTCCTTACTTTTAGGATTGAATTATGTTTAAAAGAATTATTTTTTAATTGGTTCTAATTAGTCGTAATTTTCAATTAAGTAAAAAAATGACCAATCTCTTACTTTACTCTGTGTCTATCTTTCTTCCCTTCTATGTATCTCTTGACTACCTCCTCATTTATAATGTTAGTTTCAAGAGAGAGAGAGAGACAGACAGACAGACAGACAGAGAGGGGAGAATTTGAAATGTAATTCTATTTTAAATTTCACAACTAGCAATCCGTAGCTCAAACGGGGTCAAACATTTCCTTAGAAAGCTAACAAAATGATTTTAAGGTTTCGTCCGGCCGTATTTATCTTTAAAAAATTTCATTCGATTTGCCAACTCCCTTTTCTCTAATGTCAATTATCTACCTAGAGCTGAATGGGTGACATAATGGGTCACGTTTTCTTTAGTATATATATATATATATATATAATTCACATACCTAGAGAGTAATATCTCATCCACAGAAAGCGATGTTAACACTCGAATAGGAAAGGCATGGTTGGCCACCAACAAACTATCAGTCATATGGAAATCCGATCTCCCCAACAAGCTAAAGAGGCGATTCTTCCAGGCAGTGGTTGTGTCGCTACTTCTGTTATGGCTGTACCACTTGGACCCTAACGAAGCGTCTTGAGAATAAGCTAGATGGGAGCTGTACGAGAATGCTACGGACGGTCGCTGAATAGGTCGTGGAAGCAGCACCCCACAAAAGAGCAACTATATGGCCACCTGCCCCCATCTCAACAAACCATACGAGTGAGACGGACTAGACATGCAGGTCACTGCTGGAGAAACAAGGACGAGATCGTAAGCGACGTACTACTGTGGAAGCCAGCGCATGGCGCGCTAATGTGGGCCGCCCAGCCAGGACCTACATTGACCAACTATGCAGGATACTGGCTGCTGCGCAGAGGAGCTGCCGAAGTCAATGAATGATAGGAGGCTGGGCGAGAGATCATCATGGATATCCGTGCAAACTTGCGCGACATGATGATGATGATGATATATATATATATAATATATATATATATATATATATATATGTGTTGTGTGTGTGTGTGTGTGTGTAAATGAAAATGGAATCTATACTTTCTTTCCTTATTTCTCTTTTCAACATATATATATATATATATATATTATATATATATATATATATATATATATGTGTGTGTGTGTGTTGTGTTGTGTGTATAGGAATCCATGCTGTATGATGATGAATTATATACCTGTCCTATCAATTTGTTATTTATCAGATTGTTATTCACCTTGTAGACTGGAGGTGTAGATACGTCGATAACACCACCCGAGAGAGTTACGACCCCGAAATGGGGATTACCTATTGGCTAAGGATGTTGAACCGTAATACCAGACGATGTGATCCTGGTGGCTGAGTGGTCCATGGCCCAGCCTCGTGACAGACAACTATCACTTCGGCCCTTACTTAGGATAGACGGGTGGTCTGGGGCGGCCGACACTATCAGTCGGCTGGTCATATCAAGGCCTAATACCTATATGATTATATCCAGACCGTATTCCTCAAATTCTCACAGTGCTAACACTCACCCCTTTTTATCAAAAATAACTTAAAAGTCAATGGCTGAGGGTGAACCTCTAGTTGATTACACATGGAATTATTTCTTCTAATTGATTGATCCACATGAAGTTACTGAAAGATTTTTTGTCGGTTTATAAAACCAAACCAAAATATATGAAATCTAGGTAATCTGAACATTAGTTACATAAATGAGAGTAACCTCCCCTTGTTCGTTCACTTTGAGGAAGCCGAGTTTTGTTTTGTAAAAACATGGATTTTTCGACGGATTGGGTATACCTATAAGTAAAGTAAGTCGTCGGGGCGGCCTAATATCGGTATCAGCCAGACAGCGAGGGAGTCTATCCCCTTTTCAATAGCGCGAGACCAAGGAGATTGTGTTAGCATCTGAGGTGGACCGCCACACCTACCATCAGCTCCCCATTATAGCGCACAGATCCCTGTGCTACTCATACGCTGAGTTGGCCAGGGCCAGTATCGAACTAGGAACCTTGTGGTTTCTAGCCGAACGCACTACCGACTGAGCTAACCTGGCCCTACAGGTACTCTCATAGAAATATTAACATCCTTTTTTTTTAAATCACCTGTGGGAGATTCTAAGCATATGTTGACAGGGATGATGAACATGTGGAGACTGTTTCAAAATATATTAAAGGTATTCCTATAAGGGTTTTAACACTTTTAAATCAATTATAAAAAAGATGTTAATATTTCTATGTAGCTAATGTTCATATTACCCAAATCTATGCGCTTATAGATTATGTATACAAAAATAGATTTGTCATTAGATTGCATAAATGGTTGATATGCCATTAGACAAAATAATCAACCAACCGAATTGTAATGTCTAATAATTTCACACATTTACCACTGAAGAAAACCATCTAAAAAATGTAAACCTCTCACAAACTTGCATAACTCTTAGGAATTTAACACTGACGTACGTTCCATGAAGAACAAACATTCTTTCACTATTTTGGTATATCATTTCTTTTTGTATTATCTTTTCTGTTTAGTTTTGCTCTTGTAATAAATCATGCTGAGCTGTACGCATTTCAATTATATTCATTCTTGAGAGGAAGTTACTTTTTACTAATTATAAATTTCTAAACGGCATAAAGTTATGTTTTGTAATTGGGATTTTGTCATCTGTCTTGTCTTCTGTGATTGTCTACCTGACACCTGGACCATCGTTAATGCTTCTTCTTGGTCTGCTTCTGTGTCTCTAGATCTGAGATTTCAACGGGCTGCTACGACCCTAGACTAATTCTCCAAGCCTTACTTTAGACAATGTTAATTCATTGATTTGTTTTAAGTTAATTACTTTGTTTACAACACTGAGAAGAGTGGAGTTGCGTGATGTAATGTTATTGTCGAAGGAAATGGACTCGGCAACCCGAGTTCAAATCCTGGTTGAGGCTGTTTCAATATAAAGCTAATATCCATGAGAAAGGTTTGTATCCAACTATTTTACCCTTTAGCTATGGTAAATAGTGGGGTGAACTGGGCTCTAGCTTTGGGAAAGCAACGAATCTAAGAAAACCCTGAATTGAAACATGTTACGCTGCGCTAGAGATATTGACCATGGGTCACATCCTGCTCGTGGGGAATGATTTGGCAAATATATATAATTCTGAGAAGATTCATTACATTTCTTCGAATATTTTAACCCTCTTACGATTTTGGACGCCATTTTATGAGTTTACTTCCCCTGTTTGTAACTCCCTAGTTCAGTTCCCTGTGACAGAAAAACTATAGTATTATTTGAAATCCTAGGTAGAAAAGAATGTAAATACCCCTAGTAGTATAAAGTCCGTTGTATTCCGTCTAATCCTTCTCTGTTGGTCTTGATTTCAGAAAGCCCTCTTTGGAATTAATTTCAGCACAAATACCAATATCTCAAATGCGTTCTATATCGTTTCAGATTGGCTAATTCTTACCCGAAATGCATGCTGCTGATCTTGGGAAATTTCATAAATATGAGTGGGAATTTTACGTATATCTTAAGCCATGGGATATTCCATCATAAATTTTGCATATTTGATGTCGACAACACTATTCATCAGATGATACTAGATTAAAAAGTAAGCAATACATATTGTTATATCAAACCCCTATTCAACCCTTTCTTTCTCGATGAAAAAATATTTAGCTTGTCTTCAACACTGAGCGCAAAGTCATCAGTCGCGATCCACCGAATCTGGAAGAAGAATTAAATGACATAATTAGAGCAGCATCTAATGTAACAACTAACCATGATTAGTTGTCACTAATACGAGAAACAGAAGGATAAACCCTTCTCATTATCACCAATTAGATAGCTACAGAAAAACTATTCTTGTGTGTAAGATAGAT
>CM042143.1:115279928-115307913 GCA_023376005.1 Doryteuthis pealeii | reverse complement strand
TAAATTATATATATATATATATATATATATATATATATATATATATATATATCACTCTTTCTCTCTATCTATCTGTTTTTCACTCTCTCTCTCTCTCTCTCTCTCTTATATATATATATATATATATATAAAGCAATCTACAGACGCGCGTTTCGGGGTTTACCCCTCATCAGCACGGCTATACTTATTTTTCAGCAGCTACCTCTGGTCGGGTTCGAGACCCGAACGAACTATCGCTCGTCAAATCTCCTACCGGTGGGTCCACAATCAGCTGCCAAGAATAGAAGGCAGAATAATCGATATATTTCCTAAACCGGAAATAAACTCACCAGAGGTCTCTAACTTATATAAACAAGTGAGACTAGCTTTGCGCCGAAGTGGTGAATTTTTGCAATTAGTCCCTTCTAAACAGAGTGCTCAACCTATATATATATAAATATGAGGAAGAATGAATGAAGAAAAGAAAGAATAGAATGGATAATAAAAGATGAATTTAATCAATATCACTTACACATGTGTTTCGGTCAGTTCATCTGTGTGAAAGTATTTCGCACACAGAGAAGATTCGAGCTTCATCAGAGTGACATTTTATTTTGAATTTTATTTTGAATATTTATATATATATATATATATATTATATATATATATATATATATATATATATATATATCCAGCTATGGGTGAAATAGTAGGGCAGACTGGGCTCTTTAACCTTGGGTACGTAACCAGTCTAAGAGAGAGATAACTCTGAATTCAAAATTCCTGAGGTCATTGATTTGGTTCATGACATTCCTTGTGCCGTAATTCTTTCCTATCGACTGTGCCAAAAAGTGTGGAATGGTCTAACACAAGCCTTCACCACTATAAACAAATCACTGTGTTGTCTGTTCACTGAATGAACACTCATGCGTCGAAAATCGACGAGAGAGTCCATGTACACACACACACACACACACACACACACACACGTATATATATATATATATATATATATATATATATAATATATATATATATTAAGGATAGATTATACGAAAACCCAGATGTTCTTCAAATAAAGTTTTTTTATTCTGCTTTATTCTGCTGATATTGCAATATTTCGATTCGATAAAAGACAGCGCTTTTTGCGTGGTACTTTCCTCCTCATCAATGTATATATATATTTACCAATATATACCGATGATAGACCACTCCGTATATTCTTTTATACAGGGTGTTTCAATTCATGTTCAAATGATCTCAAGTTTTAAAGAAAACTACGCATAATTCTAAATTTAATATTTTAAGCCTCTGTTTTCAACTATAGATATAACATTTACTGAAAAAGAGAACAGCGTTCAAACATTAAACATATAATTTGCAGTTGGTTCTACAGAAGCAATGAAAATTTGAGATTATTTAGACGAGAATTTATTATACAAAATTATATCACGTTATGTATATATTTTCAAGTGTATCAACTCATTTTGGGGTGTTTAGTGAGACTAGAGCCGATTCACTGCGATATATGCTATTATTTGTGCTTTACACATTGCCATTAATATATATATATATATATATATATAATATTATATATATAATATTATATATTATATATATACAGAAGCAGTAAAAATTTGAAATTATTTGGATGATAATTTGTCAAGGTATTATTATACGAAATTATATCACATTCTCTTAAAGCCCATGTACATTTCAAATGATATAAAGACCATGTATATTTCAAATGATATAAAGACCATGATGATATAAAGACCATGTACATTTCAAATGATATAAAGACCATGATTTCAAATGATATAAAGACCATGTACTTTTAAATGATATAAAGACATGTACATTTTCAAATGATATAAAGACCATGTACATTTCAAATGATATAAGACCATGTATATTTCAAATGATATATGTTTTCAATGATATAAAGACCATGTATACAAATGATATGTACATTTTAAATGATATAAAATCTTTTAAAGCACGCTGTATTTTAAGCATATATATTTACCAACCCTTCCGCACGAACAGGATGTGACAAAAGGTCCATTTCTTAAGCGAAGTTTAACAGGGTTGAATTCAGAGTTTTCCTTCCTATTAGACTGGTTACCTGACCAAGGTTAAGAGCCCAGTCTGCCCTGCTATTTAGCCATAGCTGAAGGGAGATTAGTTGAATGTACACCTTTCCCAAGAGTATTAGCGCTATGATAAATGAAAACAGCTTCGTCCATTTCCTACGACTCTAACCATTACACCATGCACCTCCTCAATGGATCGAGTTAGTCTTTTCTAAACCTCGGTGACCGGGCTGTAAATATTCAAGTAGAAATATCAAACTGATATATGACAGAGATTATGTACAGTATTTTTTGTTTTTATTTGTTCGGTGGGGGTCATTTTTAAGATTGCTTCTGTTTTACAAGATTCTGTGATTCCTGGAAATATGAATAAAGAACTCTAGAAGAAAATATGTAAGTGGGGGTAATAGAAGCGCTATATCCAAGGCAACGGAAGGCTGAGAGGAAGGAAAAATGTGCGAGAGACACTTAGTTCTATAAATCTATCTTAGAAGATGTAGATGAGCCAATGAAAATGTTATACAGTGAAGGCGTGTGATATCATGATTATCATCGAGGAAAATGGACTGGGTGACCCGAGTTCAAATCTTAGACATTTCACACAGCGCTATGAAATCGATGAATTCTCTGAGACCAACAGAGACGAAATAATAATTAGATTAAATTGTTTGTGTTTAAATAGAGAAAATAAATAAATTAAAAATTAAAAATTAAAATTAAAAATAATTTAAGCACACATTAACAAAACCCCATTTGCCACCACTGTAAGTAATTATAATAACCTTTTTTTCTTTTTCTTTTTTTATAACAAGACCATTGAAATGGTAAACATACACCTCCATGTGTGTATTCATATATACACATTCTATTGACTTTAATTAAAATAAATAACGCTTAACATATATTGATAAAACCACATTTAATCGCTACAGACTCTATAATAATAGAGTGAAGCCCCATCATTGTCATAAACCAGTAAAACAATAGCACAAAGCGGATTTCTAACAATGTTTATATTTTGATCTTAAGAAAATGTAACTTCCGCTTTTTTGAATTTTTTGAATTTTCGAATCTTGAATCGGCGTTCTTTGACTGTGGTACTGTAACCAACCGTTTATCGCATACACACGTGAAATCAACTGCAATTAATCAATATCTTGATCAATCCAGTGGATTTAACCCTGAAGATCCTTATGGTGAAACTCGAGTAGGTTCTTACCATGTACCATTATCATAATATTATATATATATATATATATATATATATACTTACCAACCCTTCCGCACGAGCATGATGTGACACAAGGCCAATTTCTAAAGCAGACTTCAACAGGATTGAATTCAGAGTTCCTTTTCAAAAACTGGTTGCCTAACCAAGGTTAAAGAGCCCAGTTTGCCCTACTATTTATCCATAGCTGGAGGGAGAGTAGGATTCATACCTTTCCCAAGGGTATTAGCGCTGTGAAATACAATTACCACATCCAGGATTTGAACTCGGGGCGACGAGTCCATTTCCCATGACTTTAACCATTACACATTACTTTATATATATATATATATATATATATATATATATATATGTGTGTGTGTGTGTGTGTGTGTGTGTGTGTGTAAAATGGGGAAATCAATCCGACAATATTTGGAAAAATGAAGATAAACACGCAATGTTACAAAGGATGAATATCTATTTTTGATTAGAAAAGTTATTTTCTCACACATCACATCAAACGTAACCTAAACCCATTTTCTTACCACTACTTTATAATCCATTTCCTATTGTCCCTACTTGCCCCTTAATCAACCAGCTCCTCTATTTCAAACATACACCCAACATTAGCAGCTGCCCATAACCTCCCCCCACTCGTGACCAAAGATACTCGCTAGAAAGAGAACTGAATTCTACGATACAATCAACTCATCGCGCGTACTGAAGAAGGTCATGAAAACCGAAACGTTATAGCGTCGAACTTACCATCCAGAATAAATATTCATCCTTTGTAACATCCCGTGTTTGTCTACACTTCTACACACACACACACACACACACACACACACACACATACACATACGCGCGCGCACACACACACTAACACACACATATATATATATATATATATATATATATATCATGAAGACGATTGCTTACTTTGAAGAGCCAGTCTGAAGAAGATACGCAAGATAATGAATTTGGTAAATTATTTACTGAAAGTAATATCAGGCATTTTGAAAGGCGTGAATTTGAGAAACACTGAGACTGGACTATTTCATGAATGCAGGTTCTTCTGAACAAGGAAGAGGCTCGAATTCAGAATCCGTTAATTCTTCAGAATTAACAGACGATCATGCAACATGGTCAGAAATGATAAGTCACAACTATTTAGGGGCGGGGGATAGAGAGAACATTAATAATTATTGTATAAATTTTCTCTAAGAATGATTGTGGGTCACGTTTTTATAAATTCCCCAGCAAAATTCCATTGCAAAATGATGAAATAGCAGATTGACAACAGTAAATTTATTGTGTATCAAGTGATAAAAATTTATGTTACTGCTGCAATGCAGCCCTGTCCCCGACTGCATCTCAGCAGAGGGGTAATTACCCACTTTCAATGGGGCTACCTATTGGCCGTGGGTGTGAATCCGTGATGCTTAATAATTTCCTTACAGTTCTATGGTTTCAAGCATTCCTTTATAATACTTATAATTATATACTTTCAAGTAATTATTAAGAGTATTTACGGGTTTCGAAGGAGCTCTTATTCCTCCGTAGATGTAGGCAAGTTGTCGGACAAATAAGACAAACACACAATGGAAATGTAATACATGTATTGACAAATAATACAAGAACCTGTTGCAAATTTTATTGGTATTTGCTACAAGACTTATCTGAGTTAAGTAATGTTCTTGGAGTAGTGGTGATAACAGGGGTATTCTGTTGCTTGTTGGAAAGTTGATAGGACGCTTCTTCGGACGTTTCTCGTTCTTCCTCGTAACCGGTTCAGTGATAAGTAATGGGGGATGCTATTTTAGAAGCTTCTCGTCCTGGTAACAGTTCTTTTAAATGACGGTGAATGGGCCGTTTCCAAGTAGACTATATGGTCTTGGTGCCTTCTGTGACAGCCTTATAGTCTGCGGACACAATGCCTTCGAGAGTGTGCTGTGAAAATATGCCTCCGTCCAGGTCAACGGTCCGTAGAAGTAAGCCCTGTTTTGTTTAACCCTAAACCTAATCCTAAACCCTAACCCTAACCCCCCTAGTTGTGTAACATAATATTACAGGGTGACCCAGAAAAAATAGAACCCACAAATTTTGTAATAAAACTGTTAATTTTAATTTTTTTTAAGTTTAAGTCCAACAAGGGTTAGGGTTAGGGTTTAGGATTAGGTTTAGGGTTAGGGTTAGGGTTGGGTTTAGGGTTAGTTTAATGGGAAAATAAATAAATAATTTGGGTCCTGCCTTCTCTGGGTCACTCTGTAATATCATGTTACTCAACTAGGAAATAACCCATTTTAACAAATATATTGATATTGTTGATATAAAGAAAAGTAATAAATTATTACTTTTCCTTATATCAACAAATGCCCTGAAGAAGATCTACTTAACAGATCGAAACACTGCGGCTTCGGCTAATAAACTTACCACTCATTTTTATTTAAACCTGTGTTTTTTCAAATTTCTTAATATACTACACACACACACACACACACACACAGTTTTCTTATATGCACATATATTTTTCAAAACAATGTAATCTCTCACACCCATATAAATAAGTGTGCGTATTTAAGCGAGTATGTATGTATGTATGTGTATCTTTGGGGTAAAACAGTAAGATTGGAAAGTGTAAAGTTTACTCTTACTGTGAATGTCTCAACAACCGTTTTTTGTTATCCTGTTCACCGCCCATTATCGCGGCCATTTTACGTACGTCGCGCGAATTTTCTGCGTGCTCTTTTTGCTGCTTCGTCAGTCAGCAAGGACATCAGATTTCATTGAAGATTGATTTATGACTTTGAATACCGAGTGTGTGCCACACCTTGCGAGTTGCTGTCCAACGCACATTATCGCCCCGGGGTCGGAACTCTCTTTAGCTATTCGATACATCGACAGATGTGACGCGAACAGTTCCATAACATTGCCTGATAGGCTCCCATTTCTTTCGTACTCAATCTATTTGCGGAGATACGAGCAAGAGTCAAAAACTAATGCCATTTTCTTAATTTTATGCGAAGTTTTTAAAAAAATAAAACTTAGGCCTACATTGAGACCCTAACGGGATTGGAAATCTAATTACTTCCAGTGTCTCTCAATAACCACTAGGCGGCGTGGTCAACTAGGTATAAAAAAGAAATGCCCTCTGTTTTGACTTTGACGGTGCCTTTAGGTAGACACTCTCTCTGCTACGGTCAGGACGGTGTCTTTGAGCCCTCACGGCAGCCTCGTGTAGAATTGCACACAATAGCATTGTTTAGCGATGAAAAATTTTATTTAAAAAATCAATTTCTCTTACATGCACTTAAGCCAAAGACTATATATATACACAGGAACATTGCCCCTTACAACTTTTATAATCACTTCCCAGTTCATGACATGCAACACTCTATTTTGCCCATTACATAGACAGGCTAGACAGGCAGTCGGAGAGGTCCCCTCAATCGGCCGGTCATATCAAGCTCTAGCGCCTCTTTTATTGTCCAAACTAATTGCTCCAACCACGTGCCCACGCAGAGTCTATATGTTTAAGTGGTGCGCTACAGCATAACTTATATGTAAAAATATTCCAGCAATTCTTTTTTATTCTTTAGAATTGAATTAATTCTCTTTAATTATTTTCGTTTAAATCTTCATTGTTTCCATTTATTTTCGATTCTTTGTTTACTTTAGTTATTACAAGCAAAATAAAAAACACCCTCCGGGCGATGTAAAGATAGATTTTTGAAACATATTGCCAAAGGGTGGGGGAGCTAAAAATTCAATGTCAGCGAGTTTGTACCCTAAGTAAGTAAAATCATCAAATTCATTAAAGGATTAAAAAATAAAACAATTTGAAATGTAAACTTTAAATATGTATTAAAATGAAACAAACTATATATAGATATATAATACCAGTCATGTATTTATTAAAACTTGTTTTAAAAAACAATGAGGACTGTCTAATGTTGCAAGTTCAAATTTTGAGTGTATTTATTCTATGTTATGACGATTTGGGGTAATGTGACGTAGGCAGTGACGTATTTTTTGTTACAGACAAAAACCGGAAACGAATCTCCATTATTAATAGATTGATAGTTTGTCCCGAGAAAATTACACAGTATTGCCAATATAAAAGATATCCCCAAAACAGTATTTCTGCTCTCTTGAATTCTGTTTCTCCTGTTTTCAACGCCGTTTTTTCTGTATTCTTCTCTGAATCGACCGTGGTGCAGGCGTTCACCATTTCAACCTAAATTCCACAAAGTTTAACTGAGGAGTAAACCCATCATATATATTTTGACCTTAATTTAAAAGAAATATAGCCTACCTATGATTATTGTAAAATATAAGGAAAATGATATTTTCTTTCATTTTTAGTAACAACACATCCAATACAAAACATTAATATATAGTTAAAGAAATCCAATGAAGACTTCCTAATGTAGGATTTTTTTCTTTATAAATTGCAAACATACCACGGTAATTTATGAGGAAGTGCGTCCCGGTCTCCTGCCTCAAAAATTGCTACCCGGTGACTATCAAAATAACAACCCCAGCTCATCGTAATTCTTGTTTATTTATCGTAATTTGTCGTAATTCTTGTTTATGTTTAGATATGAAAATGGATATATAGTTTTGAATAGACTGAGATAGATAGATAGATAGATAAACAAACAAAATAATATAGATAGATACGAACAAATGGAGATAGATAGATATTTTCGACAAGTAAATGTGTTTGGGGGGGGGGTCGCTTCTTTTTTTGTCGTAATTCTTGTTTATTTAAACTAAAAACAAGACATTAAACAAACATGAATAAACAAAATCTTAGTATTTAAAGTAATATAGATAAATATGAACAAATTGAGATAGATAGATAGATAGATAGATAGATAGATAGATAGATATGAAGATGGATAGTTTTGAATAGACTTAGCTGGGTCGTTAGTTTAATAGTCACCGGGTAGCAATTTTTGAGGCAGGAGACCGGGACGCACTTCCTCATAAATTAACCATACCACACCTAATAATGATCTTTAAATGCAGGGGACATACATTTGTCTTTCAATTTAAATTAATGAAGTTTTGAAAAATATTCGATGGATAAGCTAAACCAGATAATCAGCATTTCCATTACGGCATTTTCCTTGCAATTTGGACGGTCTCATTTTTAACCAGGTGTTGTAAGATGATAACGGTCGGACACTTAAGGAACACGAGTATTTATATATAAATTAAGATTATAATATTATTAGCATTTTATTATCTTAGATTTATTTGATATTTTGAATATTTTGATGTCATTTTGATGCTGATGGACATGACCAGCTTGTATAACGGAGCCACAAACGCCAGTTCTATTTTGGGGTCTGTGTCCACTCCTGTCACAGCAAGTAAAAATGCCGATTTTCTTTCGTTTCGGGCTGACAGTTATTGGAGTGAAGTCATTTTATATTTACGACGTGCGAGCTGATCACTGCTAATAAACAGAGATAAGACAGGCAGTGGCAGTTTTATTTTTTGTTTAAAGAGAAAACGGCAGTCCAAAGGAGAAGGGTGTTGACCGTTACATGGATCGGGATCTATGGAGCCATTGATACACGTATCATGGAGTGGAGAAAGTTTGAGGCTCTTCTCTTTCTCTATATACCCCCTCTCTCTTTCTCTCCCCCTCTCTCTCTCTCTCTATATATATATATATATACATATATATATATGTATATGTGTGTGTGTGTAGGGGTCAATGTGAAGTAAAAAAAAATGAATACAAAAGTTGCTCTAATTTTTAAAAAATCTGTAATCAACCAAAATTGTAATAATCTGTTATCAATCCCAAGTGATTTGTTCCTCATATAATTATACACACACACACAAATATATATATATATATATATATATATATATATATATATATATATATATATATATATTATCATAAAGGTACACGGTAATGACCTACTCGAATTTCATCATAAGGATCTTCAGGGTTAAATCCACTGGATTAATAAAATATTGATTAATTGCAGTCGATTTCACGTGTGTATTTTGATCGTTTTACAATACACACGTGAAATCGACTGCAATTAATCAATATCTTGATTAATCCAGCGGATTTAACCCCTTAAGATCCTTATGGTGAAACTCGAGTAGGTTAATACCGTGTACCTTTCTGATAATAAATTTGCTCTACTAACGTATTGAGCACTTTATATTTGTTTTATCACTGTCTTATCATTGTGAAACTTGAATCAACTAACCATTGTGACCATTTTCCCCGGTAAGTCACTTTTTCCAAATAACACACACACACACACACACACACACACACACACACACACATATATATATATATATATATATATATATATATATATATATATAGTAAGGTTTTCACGTATGCTTCACATGAGGGTTGGTGCTATAATAATTTCTTACTGCATTTAATAATCCTTTCAAATTATTAATTGCACCACCCTTAAAAAATCCAGTACATCCTTTTTTATAATCTCACACACACACACACGCACACACTCTCTCTCTCTCTCTCTCTCTCTCTCTCTCTCTCTCTCACACACACACACACACACGGATCTAGACAGTGAGGGGGTCTATTCCTTTTCACTAGAGCTAAACCAAGGAGATTGCTTTTGGCGTCTGAAGTGGGCGCCACACCTACCACCAGTTCCTCACTTCACTGCAGAGATCCCTGTGCTACTCATACGCTGAGTGGGCAAGGGCCGGTATCGACCCAGGAACCTTGAAGTTCCCAGCCGGAAACTCTACCGACTGAGCTAAACTGGACCTCATTTTACCGAAGTGAATTTTATCTTCAAAGATATACGATACGAAATATTTGGATTGCATCAAGTGTTTAATAGAGCTTAGGAAGAAACGCATCTTTTTTCAAATCTTGTTTGCGTCTTTATCTTCAAAGGGTTAACATGCGACAAGGGCACACTCAACTTAAAAGAAAAAAAAAAGAAAAAAAAAAAATTTTAATTGAGTCTTGAAAATTTAAAATAAAATTCCTTCCCACTTATCCCGCGACCCTAGCAAAACAGACGCTCGCTTTAAGAAGAGACCATTCATTTCGTATCTAACACACCCACCAATCGCCTTCCGAGTGAATTGGATGGGATGGTGATATTGGTAGTGGATATTTTTATTTTCATCAAAAGTTAGCAAAGATTTCCAAGTCCCGCCTTCTTCACAGAATGGAGCTGACTCCAATGACCTGACGGAATATAAATCAGTTAAAGTTCTTCTAAGAAGTTTTTACTTAATAACAAACATCTGTTGTTTCATTATAGCCAAGTAACACACAGTGCTTGTTCGCTTATTAAAAAAATCTTTTTTCAACGCCTCGACAAATCCCCTTCGTATATATATATATATATATATATATATATATATATATATATATATATATATATATATATGTCTCTGTGTGTGTGTGTGTGTGTGCGTGTATATATATATATATATATATATATATATATATATATATATATATTTTATATATTTGCATATGTATGAGGAGAAAGGTAGACAAACACTGGATGTTGTAGAAAATGGATTTTATTGTTGGTAGTGATGTCGACGTTATAACGTTTCAGTTTTGTACCAAAAAAAGATAGTTTGTTTTTTGCTCAGAACCGAAGCTACAACATTTTGCAAAATATTATTAACGTTTTGCACTTCAACTGAAATTTTGTCCAGGTGTGGACTATGTTAATGTCAGACAAACCTCAAAAGTTGAGCTTCCAATTTCAAAAATTGGCGGAGTTATGCCGATTCAAAATATCGACATTACCCTCCAAATTTGTGTAGGGGGTCTGTTAAATGTGTTGTAGAGCATATGTACTCCTAAAAATTGTTTATAAAAGCATTTTAGCCCAATGAATCCAGAAATGGTATAAAATAGTCTTAAAGATAAATATATTAATGATTTCTGATTTGCAAGATTTTAACCATTTATTGAGTTTAGCTCAGTTTGACACGTGATCAGATGTATGGTTTACCAGGAAAAAAAGGGTCTACTATTCAGTAAACAACAGACGACCCTTGCTTTATTACGCTAGCGGTGAAAGTGAATTAAAGTCGCTCATAGAGAGTTGGGAGTTGGAGGGACTCCCCTAGGGCACAAATGAAGCAGTTTTGGTTGGGTCAGCTGCTTTGGCACTATCCACACGACGGGGTCCACTTGATTTGACTGTGGATATTTTTCATCTGGAATTTGATTCTACAGCAAGCAAGAGACTGGTCTGAGTCACAGTCTGCGATGTGAAAGCTACGAGTTAGGAGGACAATTCTATGGTCGGAGCGCCGTGTTATGATCAGGTCCAACTGGTGCCGGTGACCAGATCCTCTCCAGGAGACGTTGTAACGATGTTTTGACTGAAAATATGAGTTGGTGAAGCATAGGTTTTGGTATGTGCAGAACTCAAGGAGACGTCACTCATTCTCATTAATTCTACCAATGCCATGATAACCCAAGCAAGTTGGTCAGGAATTATGGTCAGCACAAATTCTTTCATTACAGTCACCAAACAGGAAAATGGAAAATACACCGTCATATATATATATATATATATATATATATATATATATATATATATATTATTTATATTTTTGATTGATGGCAATTACAATGCATATATCGTATAAAATTCGATAATTATTGAAAATAATCATGACAAGCGAATTCGTCAAATATTGTGCCCACGTAGAACATCGTACAGCTGTTTCAACTTTATTAAGTCTCATCAGCGATGAATACTTACAATTTCCCTCCGACAGAAATCGAAACCGGGAATCCAGCACGCAGAATCAGAGACTCTTACGCCGAAGCATAGGCCTAATTTGCGATCTTCTCAACATCCACTGTACTTTGTATAGTAGTAACTTGTTTATCCTTGACAAGTTAATTTCGCATGTATCGTGTGCTACGTATCGGTGTCATGATTATTTTCAATAATTATCGAATTTTATACGATATACGCATTGTAATTGCCTTCAAGGAAAAATATAAATAATAATATACTTTACTCAACAATGCTTCTAAAGCAAATTATCAAATCTCAATACACACACACACCCATATATATATATATATATATATATATATATATATATATATATATATATATATATATATATATATACCCTTCCCCATCCCGGACCTACCTACTCACGTAGAAATAGGAAAATAATTTTGTCAATATAAAAATGTAGACGCTGAGAAACCATTTATCTGAACTCGACTCTTAAGCTAAGTAACTTACTTTTATTTCAAATGTTAAATATTGTATTAACACTATTGGGCAAATGGCATTTAAATTTCGCCCCTAAACCATTTTGTTTACAGGAACATGTAAGAAAGGGGGGAAATGTACAGTTTCATTTATCTTGTCTCGTCATTTAGCATGACTTCCTAGAACTAATAACCCCGTTCCCCATCCCGGACCTACCTACTCACGTAGAAATAGGAAAATAATTTTGTCAATATAAAAATGTCGACGCTGAGAGACCATTTTATCTGAACTCGACTCTTAAGCTAAGTAACTTATTTTTATTTCAAATGTTAAATATTGTATTAACACTATTGGGCAAATGGCATTTAAATTTCGCCCCTAAACCATTTTGTTTTAATAGAAAACGGAACCTATGGACTTATACTAAGTTAAAACTTAGTTTTTTTGTTTTTTTTCCGGTGTGGTGGACCCGTAGATCTCGTCAGATCATCTACCTGCGTTCCCCAAAGTCTCCCAGTCATCTTGCCTCGGCTTGTCACTGATACTTGACTTTGGGGAAGGAGAGCATGCGGTGTGTGTCGCACAAGCGCACATCATGTAAAACAAAACATGTGCAGATATTTCTACAAGTCCCAGAGTGATGGAGGAATGATGAGTTGTACAGGCCTGACGTACCGGAAGCTTGCAGATGTGAATCTACATACGGCGTGACTCGTGACCTATTTAGCATCACCACATTGCTGATTGAACAGCAACATGCCTCTGCGAGGTTGTGGGTGAATGAGCAGCCCCTGGTTAATACTGTTCACCAAGCCATTTGAAAAGTGTCCAGAAAAAGTGACCTAAACAAATGCCGGTTCACCTACCAAGCTGGCCAGAAACCAGCATTTCGACGGATGTCCACATTAGCTGGACTGAAAACAAGAAAATACTACAACACAAAACAAGACAAAGAATGGCCACCTGGAAGGTCTGGACACTTCCCAATCTTGAGAGATAGGGAAACACCTAACTACGTACTGGTATCATGACAGGGGAGCATCTCTATATGGGGCCGACATCGATGCCCTTGCAGAAGTCCGTTCAGCGATAAGGACCAATTGACAGAAGAGGGTGGGCTGGATACACATCCTCATGGAAAGACAGGCCGATGGTAGCTGTAAGAAGTTTGAGGTAAGGTGACTCGAGCCCTCTATCCTGAAGAAACACATGACACACCATGGAAACATTTCCCACATTGAAGTCTGACCTGTATGAGGGTTTCATATGTGTGACAGGGTACATAAAAACAAGCTGGAACCGTGGGCCATCTGCATGCTCACAACTACTCAAAACTACTCACAACTGAAATACTTGTAGAAATGGCCTTATTCTGTGAAGAAGCGGCAATCACCATATATATAGTATCCAATTGCCGCTTTAACTTTTCCGTTTCAGTGGCATCAGTAAATAATCTAAAAGTGCTCAATATATTAAAAATACAGAGCAGTAATACTACTACTACTATTATTATTAGAGGAAAAATAAAGGGTCTACCATGGTTTCAATCAAAGTGAAATGATTTCGTCAGGAGCCTACCCTACGTTTAACTAAGTCGATGTAATTCCTTAGTTAAATTAAAGATATTTTTCGGATAATAATGGTTGAACGCTACGTTATTTTTCCATATATATAAATGTATCGTTTCACACGTGTATTCATTCCTTAATTTTCATTTCTGCCTTATTACCAATTTAATTCTAATTTTAAATAATAGCTAGTAAAAAAGTTTTTTAAAAATTTAATTTTAATTATATTTTAGGGGTTTAACATTTCTAATTCATAGTTTTATTGTTCTTTTTTGTATTTATCCAATTTAAAATGAATAATTATTTGAGAAAAAGAAATCTATTTATTTAGTTAAATTTAGTAATGTAGTTCTAACAATATTTTAGTGACCGACTCATATATACAAAATTTTCTTTCCTATTCTAAACGGATGTTTGACTCTTAATAAAAACTTTTAGTTGCATTTTTACGGGAAACAACAACCGTTTCTCGTCTAAAAGGGACATGACGGGGTTTATTACCCGGTACGTGGGGGGGGGGGGCTTTAAAGAGGAATAGCGAAGAGATTCATGCAATTTTAACACTGGCCACATCAAAATCTTCGGTTTGTGCGTGGCTCTCCACGTTAATAGAACTTTATGTTCATCCATATCTACTAGTCTACCTTGCCAACCATTAGAGCAGGCTGGCACATTTAGGTATGGTGATATCACAATTAGTTATATGACGTGAACTTTCAGAACTGAATCCCAAATTTTAATGTAATTGGTCTAGGCTTCCGGCCTCTGGCTCTAAACGAGCTACAAATTCACCAGAGTAGTAGTAAAGTAAAGTCGGCGGAGTGGCGTATTCATATATGTATTTGAATGTCTACATACGAAGACTTTAAAGAAAAAAGCCAAAAGAAAAGAAAATAAGAATTAGAAATTAGAATTTGAAAGAAAGGAAGAAAATAAAAGAAAGAAAGAAAAAGAAATAAAGAAAAAGATAAGAATGAAAATCAAAAACAGACAGAAGAAAACGTATAGAATTGTTTTTTATAAGATAGACAGACAGAAAAAAGAAAGAAAGAATGAAAGAAAGAAAGAAAGAAAGAAAGAAAGAAAGAAAGAAAGAAAGGAAGATTTAGAAATAAGGAATAACAAGTAAAGCAAAAGATTTCGTAAAACAACGACCAATAAGACAATAGCAAAAATTGGGACAATATGTAGAAGGAAATTTGAAATAACGAAAGGGAAATAGATCGTCTACAAGAAGAAGAAAAGAAAAGAAAAGGAAAGAAAGAAAATAATTTCTTTATTATAGAATTGGAAGTGACTAACGATGGCGTAAAACTCTTGAAGAGAACATTATCATTAATTAGTTATCTATCTATCAATCTATCTATCAATCTATCTATCTATCGGACCATTTGACCTTTAGGCACCCCTTTTGCGATCTCGATTCTTGGGGACATTTTTTCCATTTACACCGTCAAAATTCGGTTAATTGTTAACAGACGATTTATAGAGGGTTTTAAAAAATTATAAAACTAACCTCTAACCCTAATCCTAACCCCTAACCCTAACCCCTAACAAACAACCAGATTTTGACGGTGTAAATGAGAAGAGTGTCCGTTTGAGTCGAGATCGAGGAAGGGGTGCCTAAAGGTCAGATAGACCAATCTATCTATCTATCTATCTATCTATTGAAAATAAAACGATTGAAGGTCAGCTAAGATAGTTACCCGCTCGATTTTGTTACTGTACGTCGTTGTTTGTGTATTCAGTTCTTCGCAAGTCAAATAGTTTTCCCACTTGTGAAACGAACGCTACACAATCTTCTTAACCTACATAGCAATCATTACATTTAGTTGTTTTGATAATTTGCTGATCAAAATCGTCAATCTCCTTTCATCCTCCATTTATCTTTCGTTTGCTCCACCCACTACGGCTTTCATTTGACATTTTCATACATATATTATTGAATACATATATCTATACAGATAAAAATATACAAAATTATATATATATATATATATATATATATATATATATATAATCAGCTGCAATTAATCAGTAACTCGATTAATTCAGTGGATTTAACCCTGAAGATTCTAGCGATGAAACTCGAGTAGGTTTCTATTGTATCCATTTCTTCAATAACTTTGCTCTACTTTGTATTGAGGACTTAACCCCTGGATCCTGTGCACCTCTAACGAACGTGCCCATATTCACCGGTAAGCCACCCTTTATATATAAACACATATCTCAATATATCAATATATATATATAAATATATATATATATATATATACGTGTGTATGAGAGAAGAGAGAGAGAGAGAGAGAGAGAGAGAGAGAGAGAGAGGAGAGAGAATGAGTTTAAACTCCTGCATTCTAATATTTCAGTCTTACACGTTCAAATAAACATATAGACCGTCAAGTGAATACACACACACACACACACACACACACACATATATATATATATATATATAATATATATATATATAGAGAGAGAGAGAGAGAGAGAGAGAGAGAGAGGAGAGAGAGAGAGATTAGAAATTATAACGAACTTACACACGCATATATATATGTATATATAATATATATATATAATATTTTTATATGTGCATGTCTGTGTGTTTGGTGCACGCGCGTGTATGTGCGTGCGTGTGTGAGAGAGAGAGAGACAGATAGAGAAGACAGATAGAGAGAGACAGAGACAGAGATAGAGACAGAGAGACAGAGACCGAACCAGAGACAGAGAGAACATTTAAACTCCCGTATACAAATATATTAGTCTTTATGTCCACACAAATATAGAACGTCAAGTAAATATATATGTTCATGTAGATAAGAAACTGTTACGACTTATATATATATATATATATATATATATATATATATATATATATATATATATATATATATACGTGTGTGTATGTGCGTGTATATATTTGTGTGTGTGTGTGTGTGTGTGAGTGTGTGTGTGCGTGTGTGTGTGTGAATTTCAACTCCCACATTCAAATATCTCAAGTCTTGCACGTCCACACAGACACACCGACCGTCAGCGGGGCACCGACTGAAACATTCATCCGACGCCGTAGAGGCAGGCGCTTTGCGAGTACCGGAGAGAAGGACCAGCTAAATTCCCCGCCAAACAATGTCCATATATCACTGGGCGTTCGTGCTGAGTGCCAACATTGCTAGCGTTGGGGGTTCTGTCGCAAAAACGCTGTAAAACGGAGGCGGCATCTTCTGTGCCCGTCGTGTTTCACTAACAGGGGCCCGCTCGACTGACTATCCTTGACTGATAGCACACTCGTGATGGATGTTGTCTTTACGCCAACAAAGAAAAAGTCGAATAGACCGCCGCCATTAACGTCGACTTCATTGCCGTCGATACAATGTGGCTATTAGAGTTTACGTGGCGCACATTTTACTACTACTACTACTACTACTACTACTACTACTAATAATAATAATAATAATAATAATGCCACTACTACTACTAGTACTAATACTACTACAACTCCAACTACTACCCATAATAATAATAATAAGTGAAGTCGTCGTGCTGCCTATACTCGGTATCAGCCAAACAGCAAGAGAGATCGTTTTTGCGTCTGAGCTGGAGCGCCACACCTACCATCAGCTTCTTATTTTACCGTACATATCCCTGTGCTACTAATTCGCTGAGTTGGCGTGGGCCGGTATCGAACCAGGAACTTTGTGATTTCCAAGCAAATGTTCTAGCAACTGGGGTAAACCGGATCTTATACTACTACTACTACTGTTGCTACTAACAACAACAACAACAACAATAATAATAATAATAATAATACCATCCAGATAACAGCATTGTTGAAATCAGCTGTAGAATACTCAGGGGAGTCCTGGAGACCTGGGAAGACTTGTTGTCACTCATACTCCAGAAAAAGACCTTCAGCTAACACTGGTGTAAAAGGTAAAACATAGTAAAATTGGTGGACTCGCCCATTGTCCGTATCAGCCGGACAGCGAGGGTATCTATTCCTTTTTCGCTAGCGCTAGACCAAGGACATTTTTTGCTGAGCTGGAGCGCAACACCTAACATCAGCTGCCCACAAATCAGATTATTCAATCTTGGCTACTCATGCGCTGAATTCGCGGGGATCAATATCGAACCAGGAACCTTGCGATTCCTAGGCGGGTGATCTACCGACTGAGCTAAACCGACCCCAATATTCTTAATAATAATGGACAAATTGGAGAGATCGCTCATGCGAAGACCTGGAAATGATTAAGAGGCCACCCCCACGTAATTGCAGCATAAGACAATGTCATGAGAACAAACTATATCAAAGAAAAACATAATAATACGCAACAGAATAGAAAATGTAGAATGTGTGGAGACAAAAAGGCAGCTAACACAAAGGGGTCACAAGACTAGGCACGAGTATGTGGGAAAGGTGATCCACTAGGAATTGAGCAAGAAATTAAATTTTCACCATACTACTAAATGCTACATGCATAAACCAGAATCTGTTCTAGAGAATAAATTCTCTGGGATTTGAGATACTGAATGGATCACCTAATCTCGGGTGAAGATGAAAGAAAATGAAAAGATAGACAAATACCTGGACCTTGCAAAGAATTGCAAAAACTGTGGAATATGAGGGTGAAAGTAATATCAATTGTAGTTGGTGTACTTGAAACGGCTTATAAAAAATTAGAAAACAGACATGAGGAATTGGAAATGAGAGGAAAAATTGAAACCATCCAGAAAACAGCATTGTTAAGATCAGCAAGAATACTCAAAAGAGTTATGGAAGCCTGAGGTGATTGTTGTCACTCTGACTCCAGTGAAAGACCATTTCGCTGGTGGGAAAACATCGAAATATATATATATATATATATATATATATATATATATATATATATATATATATATAATATAAAGCAGTAAATGTAGACTGTGTGGTGACAGAGATGATACCATAAACCATGTATTAAGCAAATGTAGTAAACTAGTACACCAGGAATACAAAGCTAAGTACGAGTATGTTGGAAAGGTGATCGACTGTGAATTATGCAAAAATTCTTTTTAGACCATACAATAAAATGGCATATGCATGAACCAGAATCTGTTCTTGAGAATGAAACGCATAAAATTATCTGGGACTTTGAGATAAAGATGGATCCCCTTATCCCAGCCGAGAGAGAGAGAGAGAGAGAAAGAAAGAAAGCGGGTTAGCTCAGTCGGTAGAGCGTTCGGCTAGAAATCACAAGGTTCCTAGTTCGATACCGGTCCCCGCCAACTCAGCGTATGAGTAGCACAGGGATCTGTGCGGTAAAGTAAGGAGCTGATGGTAAGTGTGGCGCTCCACCTCAGATGCTAAAACAATCTCCTTGGTCTAGCGCTATTGAAAAGGGGATAGACTCCCTCGCTGACTGGCTGATACCGACTTTAGGCCGCCCCGACGACGACTTTTTATATAAACATACATGCATATTTCCTACTATTTATTTATATTCGATTTTTATATCAAATGTAACAAGATGATAGATTGATAGTTAGACAGACAGATAGATAGATAGTTAGATATATATATAGATAGATAAAAGACATTTATTTCAGACCTTCACAAGCTGTTGGTTGGTTGGTTGGTTGGTTGGTCGGATTTTTCGGCATGGCAACCCTTTTTTGATTATTTTATGCCAAATACCTTGTTTTATTAATTCTTGATGGGTTGTTAAAATTTTTAAACTCATTTTTTAAACACCTATTTTTAAAACTCACTTTTAGAAATGTAACCTATAGATTGGACCCAACCTGGTAGTACCACTCCGGATCACTGTGGACCTGGGAGTAATGGTGATGAAGGGGTAATTCAGAGCTCCACAATTGGAACTTCACTCTCAGATAGAGTTTAACGTCATAGACAGAACTCTAAGACCCTCAGCCATCGCCTTCTAGCACATATATGATAAAATAGTTGGGGGCTTGCTATTGGGGCCGTAGGGTTGGAATAATCATATAGGGGCAAGGGCTTGACGAGACCAGCCGGTTGATCGAAGGGGTCCTCTCTCGACCGCCGGTCTAGCCTAAATAAGGGCCAAAGTGGAATACAAGCTGTTGGGCAGAACTCATTGAAAGGAAATATGACTTCAAGGAAAGGATTTTTATATGAGGCAATTCTTTGTTTTTTAGGAGTGAAATTACCATTCGTTTTGCACAACTGTTGCATAATGAATAGGCATAGCCTACCATTTTTCTAATGTAGTGTAGAATTTACATTTAACACTTAACAGTTACCGGATAAATACAGAGCAGTTCAGATTAGTTTGACAGGCAGGCTTTAACCCCGAGGTCATCATCGCGGTACTCGTTGATTGTCTTAGTAGGATCACGTGGGCGCGAGAGTCCGTGGGAAAGTTAAAAATCATGAAAGCTCTAATTCTTTCAGTCATGGATTTCACCAATTTAAACAATATCATTTATCAATGTTGTTACAACATTCCTGAATGTGAATTAATAGATATTCATTAGTGAATGGAGCTTTCTAATGGATCTTTTTTTTTTTTTTAATTTTCTATCATAACTCTTTAGTTTGACTTAAATGCAAACATTCTAATTTTATATATATGATTTTAAATGTGCAGTCAGTGTATTCTACAGCATTAACCGACAGTGCGGAAGACCACAACAAAGTTTTTTGTGTCCCCGAAGCCACAGCGCCTCCTGTCACTGTGAAGTCCGACGCTTGAAAAACACTCTCGACCACAGGTGTTGCACCCGCAGGCTGTCCCTGAAGATGCCGATAATAATAATAATAATAATAATAATAATAATAATAATAATAATAATGATAATAATAATAATAATAAATATTACTTTTGGTATATATATATAATATATATATATATTATATATATTATATAAATATATATAATGACATTAAATTGCATCTAATGGTGAAGTACCAGTCCTATAGCTAGGGGAGTATAAAGTACCCCTTCATCGCCATTGCTCTCAGCCCCACCCCTTGACCCGAAATGGTAGTATCTTTATGGTCCCTTCTATTTGTTTAATAAAAACATAATTTTAAAAAAATGCTAAAAAATTGAATTAAAACATAAACAAATTTCAATACCAATCAAGAATGTATAAAACGTAATGTCTTCGGCATAAAATAACCCAACAAGTGTTCACATGTAATAAAATGAAACAGACCATCTTTTTTGTTATTTGTACAACGTTTCGGCCTATATGCCCTCCGGCCTTCTTCAGGTATTTCTTGTCGGACTCGGGAACCTTCTCGGACTCGGGAACCTTCTTTTCGAACTCTGGAACTTTCTTGTCGTAATCGGGAGCCACCACAGAACTTTGAACCTAACCCTTTATTTAGTCCACGGGAGTATCTTGTTCTCATTCCGCTAACCATAGCTGGGGTAGGAATTGTGTTAATTATTTTTCTATGTTACTGCCTCTACTCAGGATTGAAGCCGGAATCCAGAGATAACTGTCACTTAGAACTGTCTTAACCTAACTACCTTATCCACTAGGCCAATTGGACAATTCAGTGTGAATTTTGGAAACTTATAAACCTAATGTCTTGTTTTGGCTAGAATATCTATCTATTCATTTTATGTATGATTTTTAGCTAGACTCATATTGTGATTTTTTTAAAAATCTGATCTAGCCTTCTTAATTATTGGTTCCCATATTGCATTCATTTCGAATAACGCAGATAATACTAATCATGAAGTCTCATCTCCAACATTCAGAGAAATAAAACAGACCAGCCAGCCAACTCTCCAACCAACCAAACATTTTGTTGGTTGGCTCATTGATTTTTTTTATTCAATACTAGGTTATTCAAAATTATCTTCATCTACATGGCTTGGAAAAAATTACACCATTAGTTTAAACAATTTAGTCTAGTTTGCTTTCAATGATCGTTTATCAAGCTAGAATATTCAGCGATTAGATAAACAGGCCTTAAGTATCTTCTCACACATGTTACATGACGGCTCCAAATATGCCATACGTTAGGTTGCAGGGTCCTGATTTAAAAGAAGGAGTAATGATTCCAGTTAAGAGGGGAGTTTGCAACGTTACCAATTAAAGAAGATATATTCATTTATTCGTATACTTAGCTGGGTATTTGCTATTCTGGATCGGATTCTCTGGGTCTGTCGTTGGGCTGGACATTTATCTGTTCTTCTGGGGGTCTGGACCCACGTGAGATCGTTTCTTCTATCCTTCTGCCCGTTGTTAGTTTTTAATTTACTAACACAAGACACATTGGTGTTTTTAGAGCTCATTTATTTTTCTTTAACGTAAATTAAATGCCTTTATGAACCTTTTAGTAAATGAATAGTGTTAAAATGTATCAGTTGAATAGATGCACATACTTTTGTGAATTATGAGAGAATTATTACATTATTCGGTTGTTTGGTTGGTTGGATTTTGTGGCATGTCAACACTTGTTGCGTTATTTCATGCCAAAGACGTTTTGTCTTATTCATTCTTCAGCATTATTCAACATTTTTAAAACATTTTTTTAAAACAGTTTTTATCTCATTTTTTTTCTATTTAATCCATAGATGAGACGCTAACAAGTAATTCCCCACCGGGTCGGAGTGGACCTGGGAGTAATGGGGATGAAGGTGTACTCCATCCTCCCTAGCTCACCATCAGCTGCAGTTTAACGTCATACCCAGGACTCTAAGACCTTCAGCATCTGATTTCTAGCACATTTATTAAAACGGTTGGGGATTTGCCGTATGGGCTATAAGGTTCTGACAACGATACAGGTGCAAGCTTGACGTGGTCAGCCGATTCATAAGAGGGGGCATTTCCGACCGCCCGTCTAGCCTAAGAAATTGTGGAGTGTTGCATGTCATGGACTGCTCAGCAACTAGGATTCCCTCTAAGCATCACGGATCGCCACCCACGAACAACAAGTGGCCCCATTGAGAGGATTTTATTCGTCTGCAGAGATGCAGTCAGTGTATTCTACAGCATTAACCAACAGTGCGGAAGACCACAACAAAGTTTTTTTGTGTCCCTGAAGCCACAGCGCCTCCAGGTGACTGTGAAGTCCGACGCTTGAAAAACACTCTCGACCACAGGTGTTGCACCCGCAGGCTGTCCCTGAAGATGCCGATAATAATAATAATAATAATAATAATAATAATAATAATAATAATAATAATAGAGATTGTCTGTATTTCTGTCTGTAACAAAAACTACGTCATAGCTCTACGTCACAGCTTACGTCACAATATTCTTATGCTATATACACCCAAAATTTGAGTAAGCTATTTTAACAATTGTTTTTTACTCTCGTCCTTTTTTCTTTTTTTTTTTACAGTAACAAGAAGTTAACTAAAAAGTTTACAAATAAATAAATACCTACGATTTTGTGGAAAATTGATGTGGAAAATATTCAAACTAATTGTTTGATTATTACATGCATGCAACATTTTATTTGAGAGGGACGGGGCTCAGTTTTCATTTAAAATTGTTTTATTTTTTTTACTCCTTTAATAAATATGAGGATTTGTCTTACTAATGATACAAAACCCTCTGACATTGAATTTTTAACTCCCACTCTCTCAGGCAATGTATTTCAAAAATTAATTTTTACGACGCCCGGAGGGTGTTTTCTGTTGCTACTAATAATAATAAATATATTACTTTTGCTATATATATATATATATATATATATAATATATATAATAATAATATATATATTAAGACATGAAGTAAACGCCGCTTGCTAACTGTCAGTTTCTTTCCTCTGTGATTTTCTGACCAACTTTCAAGTCAAACCTGGTTTGAAAATCAAATAGTGTTACATAAGGCCATGATATTTGAGCACTTATTGAATAGAGGACTTGAAATGAATAAGTCACACCCAATTAAACATCTATGTTATGATAACTTTCTTGACTGTAGAATATAAACACATTAACATGTCACAGAGTGTGAAGGGGCGTATAGTGCTTTGCTTTTTTTTGCCTCGCCATCAACCGGTTTCCATACCAGATTAGCATATACACTTCCGCCTGTACTTACTTCTGTTGGCCAGTCCTGTGCCATGTGTTCTCCCGATGGAATGTGTCGTCAAAACGCCTTTTTAATATCGTATGAGTGATGTGGCTTCTGTATCAACCATCAGTCAATTAGTTGCTTTGGTTTTGGGAGGCTGCAACACCCAATGTGATCATTGAACGCGATATTAAAGTTCTTTTTATGACTTATGTTAATAGATTTAAAAGGGAATGAAAGTTATTAAAAAATAAAGTTCTTAATAACCAACACTAAACGGACACGCCTAAAATTAGCACTAAGTATATGTTGAAGGCCGGGTTAGCTCAGTCGGTAGAGCGTTCGGCTAGAAACCACAAGGTTCCTAGTTCGATACCGGTCCTCGCCAACTCAGCCTTATGAGTAGCACAGGGATCTGTGCGGTAAAGTAAGGAGCTGATGCTGGTTGTGGCGCTCCACCTCATATGCTAACACAATCTCCATGGTCTAGCGCTATTGAAAAGGGGATAGACTCCCTCGCTGACTGGCTGATACCGACTTTAGGCCGCTCCGTCGACTTATATGTTGAAGTATCAAATACATCATCATCATCATCATCATCATCATAAAGACGTGTCAACAGCATGGTTCCCCCTCTCTCTCTCTCCCTCCCTCTCTCTCCCCCTCTCTCTCTCTCCCTCTCTCTCTCTAGCCATCGGCCCTCGCTCTTGGGCACGTACTGTAGACGGCATCCAGTGTTAGCACAGAGCTGACGGCCAACACTGGTGTGTCCATGCGTAGGAGTTCATAAAAAAATTTCTTATAAGTTCGTCCATGCTTTTCCAGTAATGCCCAACATGTATTTCTCTGCTACTTGGATGGTGTGTGTGATCTAAGGCAAGTGGGCCGCACAGCTGCTGTTTTTATAAGACACTGTTTCTCATGTTGTTAAAATTTATAATTATTATAGACATAGAAAAGTCGAATGAGTAACTGCAGAAAAACCTGCTGAAAATAAGAAGAAAAAAGAAAAGAAAACAGAAAGCAAAACAAAAACAAAAAACAAAAAACCAATGACTTTTTTTATGAGTCGGTGCTCGAAGTAGTCAGAAGTTGCAAAATAGTTCTTTATCATAAAGGCTACGGATTACGTATATGTTGGCATTGTTAGTTGATGTAAAGTGTTGATGTGTCATTTGATCTGTGATGAAGATGTCGACAGACGCCTTTTTTTTGTGATTCCCACGTTTATTCAGATGTTTTTCATCATTCAGACTCAACTTTCTTCGTTGGATTTCTCTTTTGATAACGTCATTAGCAAGTGAAGAAAAGTAACCATCTTTATTTTAGTACTCCAAATGCCCAAATGAAAAGTCTAAATCCACCTCCAGGGTTTCACATACAACTGTGCCCTGCTATACAAGTTGTGTAAAATAAGTATCAATATTTTTGTGTTCTTTTTGACACACCTTGTTTCCTGAAAAAAAATAACGTTACATTCATTCTTCATTTCTATCTTGGAAAATACAGCTTTAAAACAGGTACGTTTTTGACACACCTTGTATTCTGAAAATAAAATTAATGAATGGAACGTTATTTTTTTCAGAATACAAGGTGTGTCAAAAAGTACAAAAATCTCGATACTTTTTGACACACATTTTTACTATCTCGAAAACCCCGTCTTCTGTCGCTGATCACGATGGTATTATCCAATCAGAGACTAAGCATGCATTCATAATTCTATCACTATTTTATTCCAAGATCGTCACATAGGAAATATTTTAACCTTTGAACTCTAATGTGACCCTCTTCGAATTCACTGGTTTCCCGCTTGTTTTACAATATATAATCAGAAAAGTATTGCAAGGTATTTCATTGCACTTGTGAACCATTGTAAGATGATGAGTTAGTAGGGCAATTAAGACGTAAGCGGTGGGAGACGTGTGATGCCTATGTGGAAGTTGAAAGAATGTGGAAATGGAACATAATCAGAATCACGAGACGTATTAGACGTAGAAGTCACTGAATTTGGCTTCTGATTGACCGAGCCAGAGCAACGCATGCGAATAGAGAAAGAGAGTGAGAAAGTTTAAAGAGTCTGAGCTGAGTGTTTGAAGGGGACAGATGCAAGATGTCAGTCTGTCTTCTGAGGCCACTTACTTGGGTTGATCAAATAATAGTTAAAGAAAAGCAACATCAAGTCTTGGGATTTGGATATAATGGTGAGTTGAACATGGAGTCAGAGGAAAAAGAAATAGAATATATTAGGTCATGCATATGTAATGTGTGGTTGGTGTCCGTAGGGAAGAAAGATCCGTCAGGAAGGTTTAGGAAATTCATAAAAAAATGTACGACCACGTATGAAACCACTTAAAGATATCTTAAGTGGCTAGGTTTAAGAGAAAATTGGGTCTCAGAAAAGTATTAGCAGCCGACGTATAGTTAAAAAGAACTTTCTTGCCAACTATCGATATAAATTTAAGGGCCACTAGTCCACAAACACCAAAATGTCACACCTTCCTACTCGCCTGTCACCAAATTTTATTTTGTCCAAGGTTAAAGATCCCAGTCTACGCTACAATTTACCCATAGCAGGAGGGGGAATAGTTTGAATTCATACCCTTCCCAATGTATTAGCGCTCTTGTGAAATGCAAACAGATTGAACTCAGTATCATCGAGTCTGACGAGTAACCACTCTTACCAAGAGCCTCTACTAAACAGTATATATGGATTATAACTACTTTTAGCGGCTCAACAGAGGCTCTTCCATCAATTCGATCCCTACCTTATACCACCTGGCAGTGCTTTCACGCGAGTCACTTATTTGCATTTTTTAAAAAATCACTACGTGAACATCCCTGCCATATTTTTATTTTGTTTGTGAACCCAAATAAATTTCCCATTCATACAGGTAAAAATTACCAAGAACATTTGTGCAGCCGTGCTATCCAAAGAATTAATGCTGAAATTTAATTCGTTTTAAATTGCTTATTGTAATCATAACTATATTTTTCAATGATCCATCCCAGATAATAATACTTATATATATATATATATATATATATATATATATATATATATTTCAATTACATACGCTCTATCACTGATAGTTGGAGTACACTTTATTGTAAATTTAAGCAATATATATTTTTCAACGATCCATTCTCTGATAGCGCCGAATCACGTGTCTGTGGATGACCTATATTATATATGCTCCCATAAATTTCGTACTGAGCTCTCTAATTGGTAATTTAGATTAACTCTCACTACTAAGCATATGAGTTTCCCAGAAATTATGTCTCTCCTATGGCCTAAATAATAAACAGACTATGTACTTAATAAGTTAAAAACATCCAGTCCCCGCTACCAGCTGTCAGTGGGCGAGGGATAAGATATCAGGCTGCCAAAACGGTCAGTCAACCCTAGCCAAAGATAGGTTGCGTATAGCCCACACTGAAGAGGCGTGAAACGCCGAAATACGTCTGTGGATGACTTATTAATATATATTATATATTATATATATATTATAATTATAATTACATTATGCTCTATCACTGATTATGAGCACATTTTTATTTTTATTTTAATAATATATATATATATATATATATATATATATATATATATATATTGCTTAATTTATGAATAAGTCTGCTCACTATCAGTGGATAGGCATAGTAATTAGTTGGTGGTAGACATAAAGCCAGCAGCCTTTGCAACTGTCACCTATTGCGTTCATCACACACACACAACACACACACACACACATATATATATATATATATATCAGTAATTTATGAGGAAGTGCGTTCAAAAATTGCTACCCGGCTGACTATTAAAAATAACGTTCCCCAGCTATGTCGGTATTACCTGTAAGAAAACAACAAGGGCGTTAAAATCTCTCTCGT
>CM042143.1:115268472-115279828 GCA_023376005.1 Doryteuthis pealeii | reverse complement strand
CTAAAGAAAGAGAGTATGATAGGCTAAAATCTAAACAAAAGAAAAATGAAATTTGTATGTTATCGTACCTACACCACCTTAGTAATCTGCTAGTATTGACTTATTAGGTACCCCTTGCTTATGGGTCTCAACATTATTAGCTGATATTTTTCCTAATTCTTGCCTTTAATTCCTGGATTATTAGAAGTCCTGAATTGCTAAAATCATTTTTTTTCTCTGAGCATTGGTTATTATCATGAAATGGTTAAAAATCTAACATTTGAATCTGGCAAAATAGTATTCATTTTTCCTTTCTCTTTCACTTTATTAATTCCTTCATTGTCTCTTTGACGTACATGCAAGAAGACCAACATGCTTGTTCTTCTGTACATATACCCTGCTAAGTACCCAATTTCTTGTTTCAGCTTAACTTTCCAGTGTTCCTCAAGTCTGATTTTTAGAATCCTCTTGTTTTTTTTTTTTTTATTTCTCTACTTTGATTCTGTGGACTCGATTTGGTATTGAAGCCTTGTAGTCATATTTTTCCCGTGCAAAGGGAAGACTAAACCTTTGTGAGGAGGTCATATGTTGCTCTGAAAGAGTATTTATCATTGAATAAACCTAAGGCTTTCTATTTTTTTTTTCCAAACCTGAGGAATTTATATTTTGTTTTCAAGTTTAAATTTATTTGGACTTAGCATATAGGGTCCAGTTCTGGTTATAAGGAAACAAAGGTCAATGCCTTATTAATCATAGCAGAAAATACACTTTTTTTACAAAAGTTTTTTGGTGGTTGGAGTCAAAGTTTAAGTATAAATCCATATATATTCTGTATCATCCCTCAATGTCATGCTAGTAGCCCAGAATATCCATAACAATCTCTTGGCAAACGCAAATCGCCATATCATTCTTTGCCTTTCAAAGGGTCATCTGAGAAGCCTCCAGTATTCCATTCAGAGTTAGTCAGATAATATGTCTTTGCTGGATAGGTCCGACAACTGGTGGGCCCATGTGCTGGTTTTCCATAGGAAGACGTCGCTTTATGTAAGTTTCTGTCCTTGCTTCAGGATGTCTTGGTTTGTTCTTATTTAAAAATATTATGTTAAAAAAAAGAATGTTTGAGATCATTGGAATATAAAATATTTCCTCTCCGCTCAGGATCTCAATTCAGTTTTATATAGGGCAAAAAGTTGAGCTTATATTTATAGCACTGTTTGTTTTGGTAAAGGTCAATTTAAATAACTTGATCTTTGTGACTGTGCTAAATTGAAAAACTAAAACGGAAAAAAACTATCTTTGTTTAACAAAGAAAACTTTGGTTTTTTTTTTTTCAATTAAATCAGTAGCATTGATCCCACGTCTTCATTGTTTTGTCTTTATTTGATTTTTTTTTGTCTTACTGCTTCAAACTGGTCTTTCTCTTCTAATTTTAATTGAATGTCTTATTTCCATGTAAATTACTGGGCTTAAATACAGTGATAATGGCAACGTGTTTTAGACATAGAGATTCTTTTTTGGGATTTTGCTTTGGTCGAAAAAATTTAAAAAAAAAACTATTGTTAAAAAATGTTTTGGTGGCTGATTTCCTCATTAACTTTACTAACTGCAATTCTCCAACGTTCACATATTTTTTTCTCTTGTATTATTTTTCAATCATATTCTTATTATTGTTTTACCTGTAGTTTTTTATTTTCTCAATTGAGTTTGTTCACCAGGAATTTATTTGGTAATTTTGTTGTTGTTTTTGCTATTTTTTACATTTTTTACCAACTCATTTGAATATGATATCAATAGTGATGTGTCATTGACTTTTAAACAAAAAAACAAATAATCCTGGTTCTCTCAATAAAAATAAAAGATTTTAAGCACTCTATAATTGTCTCCTTCAGGCAAAATCAGATAGCCAACTAGAATATTCCTATATTCTATTTTTGGTTTTATATATATATATATTTTATATATATAATATATTAAGTATATTTTGGAAGCATTTTTCCTTTTTTGCATGTTTTTGTTGAACTCAACAAACATTTCCTGTCTGATGAGTTTCTTTTCTATCATTTCCAATTTGTTCAACATCTTTTTTATTATCAGGGTGGGAATGGTGAATGAATCACCTAAGGTGTCTTTACAACTAGTAATTTCCTGCACTACTTAGTGCTATCATCAGGTGAGAAGTGGTGAAATGGGCCAGACAATTGGAAAGGATAGAAAAGTAAAAACTACATCAAGCAGGAATAATGTCAGTTGAGTTCAACAAATATGCATATTATATATATATTATTTAGGCTGGTTTGTTAAGAACGACGTAATATTTCTTCTTCATGATCTTCAGTATAGACATTCAAGTCTTCTAGTAGTTTTAATAGGTCGGGAATGCCGATGGAGAAAAGAAGTCCCATATGTTTTCCCAAGCCTTCAACCATCTCACTGGTTGTTGATGTGGGATTTGTGTTGGTTGGTAAGTGTTTTGATTCAATTTAGGATTATACCATTTTTAATGTTTTTTTTTCAAGTTAGTACTAAGGTTAGTTAAGTTTAGTAGGATGTTTAGTATATTGTTGTCCAATGTTAGATGCTATTTTATTTATGTTTTAGGTCTACAACTGAAAGAATCATAAAAAACAAGATATCCCATAGTTTTTAACCAATACCAGCTTAAGTATAAAACTTGCTGGCCAAATACCACATAATATATAATATATATAGTATATATATATTACACAGCACACACATACAATGTGGGGAGTAAAAAATTTATCCACTCTTTCTGCCATAACATATCTAATCAATTGTCACGCAGCATTCTGTTGTAATGTATGGTTGCTTATAAGTTGGCATGTTGTGGTTCCAATTGATCAAAATCGTTTGAGCCTAATTGGACCATTTTGCTGCTGTCTTACAATGTAAACATGGCCACTATACTAGCAGTTAAATGCAGCAATGAGTGACACCGATTTTTTTGGTCAGAAGTGATGTCCAGGGAACTGAAAATTCCATCAATGGCTTTTAGCACAATATGGGGACCGTGTGCTCCAAATAGAAGTGCATATGAGTGGAGTATAGAAGTTTTAAAAGTGACGCGACAGATGCTGTGGGGTCTCCTACCTATTTATCTTGAGAAAATATTTCATAGAAATATTGCAATACTGCATTCAAATTTATTTGTTAGATTAATGATGTATAAGGATATGAAAGCAATGTTGGGTATCCTAATTCTTTTTTATTTGATACGTCAGCTTATCTTAGAAATAAATGCAAGAAACGGAAAGGAAAATTCAATGTATTTAAAAAAAAAAAAATTTTTAAAGTAATTTCAAAAGTCTCTCCACACACACACACTTACAACATATATATTATATAATAGAAGGTAGAAATAGGGGTAGTCATTAAAGCCAAGGACTCTTGGTTAATGAACAAGTTTCTCGCCTATGAGAATTTTTTTTTAAGTTGCAATAGTGAGAAACTGGTCTGTAAACAAGAGCCCTTGCCTTGTGTCCTCGTTAAGCTTAACTTAGCTATATCATGCTCTAATCCATGTGCGATATTAAGCACTGATTTGTATTTATTAATATAGCACACTAAATCTCTCTCTCTCTCTCTCTCTCTCTCTCTCTAATATATATATATATATAATATAATATTATTATATATATATATATAAAGGATTTATCCCTAAACTTGTAGTAAGGGATGAATTCTATATCGTGATTTCAAGATCCACTGTACTAATATTTTGATGATCCAGTATGTATAAATACAGTGATATCATAAATCACTGAAGAGAGGTCTCAAATGTAAAAATACACCCTTTTAGATTATAATACAGAGCAATTATTTATCAATAAAGGAAGAACTCAATACAGTAACCATAAATAAATTTATTTCGACGAAAATTGGGCCCATATAAATCTAAGTTGATTTAACCGGCTCCCAAAATTTTCGCCTCATCAGATGGTCTCAATTTGTTCATAAGTGAATTGAGACCCATCTGAGAGGCGAAAATTTGGGGAGCCGGTTTAAATCAACTTAGATTTATATGGGCCAATTTTCGTCGAAATAAATTTATTATGGATTACTGTATTGGAGTTCTTCCTTTATTGATATATTATATATATATATATATATATATATATATATATATATATATATGTGGTGTGTTGTGTGTGTGTGTGTTGTGTTGTGGAGAGAGAGGGAGAGAAAGAGAGAGAGAGAGAGCATTGGTTGAGCACTTTGTAGGGGATTTCGCTAAATAACCACCAACTAAAGCGTAAACGGGACGCTCTCACTATAAAAGGGATGGAGTACTCTATGGCGGCATTTTACATACGTATTAAAACAGTTTAAACCCCCTTCGCACTCTGTGGCGTGTACGATAAGCCGAGTGGTTAAACTGTCCGGCTGATGTTAAATCGATCGAGTTCTATTCCGGCTGTAGGTAGCGCAGGAAATTTGTATAGGCCACACTGAAGAGATTCGATAAGCCGAAACACGTGTCTCTGGATCTCTCTCTCTCTCTCTCTCTCTATATATATATATAATATATATATAATTATATATATATAATATACTAGCAAATATATGCACCCTCCGGGTGCAAGTATTTAAGTTTAAATGTAATAAAAATATTTATTAAATTAGAAAGGCTAATGAAACTAAATAAGAACCAGATAAAAAGGATTTGAAAGCAGGGGAGATATAATAAAAATTTTGAAACAGAGGGGTAATAATAAAAAAAATGGAACAACTGAAAAAACTTACTCTTCCATCACTCTCGTCTTTCATTGTTATTTTTTCTAATTTAAGTATTTAGTTATAAGAGGAATTAAAGAAATATGACAGTTATTTATTCTTGTTAATGGATTTCATTTAAGATTCATTGAAGAGATTTTTGCTTATATTCATTAAAAATAAAACCAAACAGTTAGAAATCAATAATACTAAGCACATATTTATTAAATTCGATTTTTTAATATTAATATGCAAATTAGCCTTCCGTTCACACTGTAAACCGCTATTTTGTTGTATATATAAATATAATTGCATGTTATCAGTATGTAGACATAGTTAACAGTATCAATAATGTAAGACAATTTTATTAATAATCGAGATTTAGATAAAAATAAAATCATGGAGAATGTGATGTAAATAACTAAGGAAATTGTGACTTGAGTAGTAATATAGTTTCGGTTACAGACAGAAAAACACACAATCTCCATTATAATAAGATATATATATATATATATATATCAGTGTATTATTTTTTCGTTTAATGACACTGAAAAACAACGCATCTGTTTGCCCGTGTTTAAATGCGAGATCACACAAAAAATGCGTTTTTTAGGTAAGCAAATACACACACATACATTATTTTTCTTTAATTTCACTAAAGTCGTTTAATTTCACTAAAGTCACATGATATCATTATATATAATTAAAGAGAAGAAATAAATTAGATACGAATGAAAGAAAGAAAGAAAACATAAAAAGGAAATAAATAAATTCGAAAGAAATTCAAAAGAAAGAGAAACTACCAAATAAAATAAAGATAATTCACGAAGTGATGCAATGTTACTGACGTAGATAAAGAATCGCTGAACTAAGTTCCTGCTCCAATTGCAAGTGGTTAAAATCATTGTAATATTATCACCCTTGGAAAACGCATAAGATGTAATTTGTTATAACCTTTAGAAAATGCATGAATCAAACCATGTGGTGGAAACTATGTAGCCTGGGCAGGTTATTATGGAGGATGAGCTGTCGCCCAAACAGTAGATCCTCCCTCTCCACTCAGCCGTTGTGGCCTAAAAGAAAAGTAGTTGATAAGTGAGCCGACTGGGCTCTTTAACCGTGGATAGGCAACCATTCTAAGAGAAGGAAAACTCAGAAATCAAACCTGTCAAACTTCACTTAAGAAATTGACCTTCTGTCCCATCCTACTCTCTCTCTCTCTCTCTCTCTCTCTCTCTCTCTCTTCGCGCGCGCGCCCTATATATATATATATATATATATATATAAGAACACACACACACGCACGCACGCACGCGCACACACACACACACACACACATTACACACACACGAACGCACGCACGAACACACGCGCACGCACACACACATACATACAAATAAACAAACACACTACTACTTAATAAAAAAACAAAAAATGGTAGGCCAAACCTAGAATGATAATAAGACATTGTTGAACAGACACACACACGTAAACACACATAAACACACACTCATACAAAGACACACATGAACATACAGAGACTCACCCCTACACACATGCAGAGAATCCACAGACACGTGTTTCGACTTATCAAGTCTCTTCAGTGTGGTTAGGCATTTGTAAGGTACCTACAGCCTGGATTGAAATCCGATCGGTTCAGTTTCAGTCAGACACCTTAACCGCCAGGCTGTCGTCACCTACAGAATGCGAAGGAGATGTTAACTGTGTTAATACACACATCGCTTTGTATGTAAAGGCCGCCATGTGTGCTCCATCCCTTATATAGGAGAGCATTGCGTTTCCGCTTTAGTTGGCGGTCGTCAGCGAAACCCCCCTCAAAGTGCTCAACCCTAGGGGGATGGGGAGTATACATATATATTGGGGTCGCGCATTGATATGTATACATTAATATGTATACGTTGCGTCTGCAAGTATATCCAGTTCCCTTTTGCAGACGTTTTGATTCTTTTAATTGCCCGTAACACTCACTTATCCATTCACGATATGTTTGTACAGGGTGCGGATGGGACTGGAACACTATATAGGTCTGTATATTCGCTGTATTTTTCGTTTGTCGAAGAAAACTATTATCGGTTTCCACCATATGGTGTCTGGATTCCGAGAGTGTCACCTGAACCGGAAGTGATGTCAATTAAGACCGGCCACAATGTGCACCCTGGCTACCAGATGTGTCGATTGATAGATGGTGTGCAGTTGTTTCGTCAGCTGATCTTGAATTCCTTATGCACGAGTGTGAAAAGAACAGATCCCTAATGGTGGTATATATTACTATTTAATTAGACTTGTTTGCCAAGGGAACCACCGAGGTCACGTTTGCATAATACAGAGACACAACCCTCAACCCTCATGTGGCATTTGTACCCATATTTTCTCATTTACTTTTTCCTTGCCTAACTTCGTGTGCGTCAATTTCTTTTTATATTCACCCCCGCAGTAAATACATTTAACATTTAAGGCGATATTTTTTGTCTCACTGCAGCTGACTAGATAAGAGCATTTTATTTTTCTTGTTTTTTTTTTTTTTTGTTTTTTAATTTGTATCAAGATTTAACATTAAAACAACAAATATGAAAAGACAAAACTCATTCTTGTTTAAAACCATAAATTCGTTGACTGGTTCTACAAAAAGAAAAGAAAGATATTCTTTTAATGAGAAAAGATAACACCGATATAATAATTATTACACTATATATAATCTAGTATTCACTAGAGAGTTCTCCAAAGGGGAATTAATCATAAAATAGTAGGGATAACTTTCAATTACTCATTACAATTCTCAAAAATCAAAACTTCAATATTTTTAACACTTTTTATTTTGTTGTTTTGTTTGCTACAACCACAATCGCACATTTGAAATATACAATTTTCTTTCCAATTTTTTCAAATAATTTTCTACCTGAATTATTATGATATTTCGGTCTGTTGTCCTCATTTTATTTTAAACACAATGTTCAGGCCACTATACATTCGGGCTCTGTTTTTGGGTGCTTTTTTAAAAATTTATTCTAATTAACTTAAAATAAGTCATCTTCAGACAATTACCCATGAAACTTGATAACAATTCAAGAAAAGAAAATCTACCATCACATAATAAACAAAACAAAAATTCCAAAGTACTTTAAATAATCTAATCTACAACGAGTTTAATGCCTACTTTTTAGACAAATTATATTAGATGTAATAATAGCTATTTAGATGCACCATTCATTAAAGGAACCTCAGAGAAAACCTAAATCGGAACGACACAAGGATGCTGCATATGGTCTTGAATAAATCTTAGAAGTAGCACATCACAATAAGCAGAAGCACGGCCAGTTATCTCAACTCATACAAATCATTAAAATAAGACAAAAAATAAACTCTGGGCAATTCTGGGACGATCGCATCAGAGGCTTTTTTCCTGTGGACACCTACACATAGACATCAGTGTTAGCCGATCAGGAAAAACCAACATCAATCAGCTCTGTGCGGATTCTGTATATTGTGCGGATGATCGGCCAGAAGTGCTTCCTAAAGGTTTTTTTTACTGTTTAGTTTAATGACACGAAAATTATACAAAATTATTCCTTACTTTTAGGATTGAATTATCTCTTTCTTCCCCTCTATGTATCTCTTGACTACCTCCTCATTTATAATGTTAGTTTCGAGAGAGAGGGAGAGGGAGGGAGAGAGAGAGAGGGGGGAGGGAGAGAGAGAGGGAGAGGGAAGGAGAGAGACGGGATAATTTGAAATGCACTTCTATTTTAAATTTCACAACTAGCAACCCGTAGCTTAAATGAGCTCAAACATTTCCTTTCTTAGAAAGCTAACAAAATGATTTTAAGGTTTCGTCCGGTCGTATTTATTAAAAAAAAATTTCATTCGCTTTGCCAACTCCCTTTTTTCTAATGTCAAGCATATACCTAGAGCTGAATGGGTGACATAATGGGTCACGTTTTCTCTAGTATATATATATATATATATATATATATATATATATATATGTGTGTGTGTGTGCGTGTGTGTGTGTGTATAGGAATCCATGCTGTATGATGATGAATTATTTACTTGTCCTATCAATTTGTTATTTATCAGATTGTTATTCACCTTGTAGACTGGAGGTGTAGATACGTCGATAGCACCACCCGAGAGGGTTACGACCCCGTAATGGGGATTACCTATTGGCCAAGGATGTTGAACCGTAATACCAGACGATGTGATCCTGGTGGCGGAGTGGTCCATGACCCAGTTATAAACAGCCTCGTGACAGACAACTATCACTTCGGCCCTTACTGGGGCGGCCGACACTATCAGTCGGCTGGTCATATCAAGGCCTAATACCTATATGATTATATCCAGACCGTATTCCTCAGATTCTCTCAGTGCTAACACTCACCCCTTTTTATCAAAAATAACTTAAAAGTCGATGGCTGAGGGTGAACCTCCAGTTGATTACACATGGAATTATTTCTTCTAATTGATTGATGCACATGAAGTTACTGAAAGATTTTTTGTCAGTTTATAAAACCAAACCAAAATATATGAAATCTAGGTAATCTGAGCATTAGCTACATAAATGAGAGTAACCTCCCCTTGTTCGTTCACTTTGAGGAAGACGGATTTTTCGACGGATTGGGTATACCTATAAGTAAAGTAATGTCGTCCGGGCGGCCTAATGTCGGTATCAGCCAGACAGCGAGGGAGTCTATCCCCTTTTCAATAGCGCGAGACCAAGGAGATTATTTTAACATCTTAGGTGGAGCGCCACACTTACCATCAGCTCCTAACTATACCGCACAGATCTCTGAGCTATTCATACGCTGAGTTGGCGAGGGCCAGTATCGAACTAGGAACCTTGTGGTTTCTAGCTGAACGCACTACCGACTGAACTAACCTGGCCCTACAGGTACTCTCATAGAAATATTAACATCCTTTTTTTTTTAAATCACCTGTGGGAGATTCTAAGCATATGTTGACAGGGATGATGAACATGTGGAGACTGTTTCAAAATATATTAAAGGTATTCCTATAAGGGTTTTAACACTTTTAAATCAATTATAAAAAAAGATGTTAATATTTCTATGTAGCTAATATTCATATTACCCACATCTATGCGCTCATAGATTATGTATACAAAAATAGATTTGTCATTAGATTGCATAAATGGTTGATATGCCATTAGACAAAATAATCAACCAACCGAATTGTAATGTCTAATAATTTCACACATTTACCACTGAAGAAAATCATCTCAAAAATGTAAACCTCTCACAAACTTGCATAACTCTTAGGAATTTAACACTCACGTACGTTCCATGAAGAACAAACATTCTTTCACTATTTTGGTATATCATTTCTTTTTGTATTATCTTTTCTGTTTAGTTTTGCTCTTGTAATAAATCATGCTGAGCTGTACGCATTTCAATTATATTCATTCTTGAGAGGAAGTTACTTTTTACTAATTATAAATTCTATACGGCATAAAGTTATGTTTTGTAATTGGGATTTTGTCATCTGTCTTGTCTTCTGTGATTGTCTACCTGACACCTGGACCATCGTTAATGCTTCTTCTTGGTCTGCTTCTGTGTCTCTAGATCTGAGATTTCAACGGGCTGCTACGACCCTAGACTAATTCTCCAAGCCTTACTTTAGACAATGTTAATTCATTGATTTGTTTTTAAGTTAATTACTTTGTTTACAACACTGAGAAGAGTGGAGTTGCGTGATGTAATGGTTATTGTCGAAGGAAATGGACTCGGCAACCCGAGTTCAAATCCTGGTTGAGGCTGTTTCATATAAAGCTAATATCCATGAGAAAGGTTTGCATCCAACTATTTTACCCTCTAGCTATGGGTAAATAGTGGGGTAAACTGGGCTCTAGCTTTGGGAAAGCAACGAATCTAAGAAAACCCTGAATTGAAACATGTTACGCTGCGCTAGAGATATTGACCATGGGTCACATCCTGCTCGTGGGGAATGATTTGGCAAATATATATAATTCTGAGAAGATTCATTACATTTCTTCGAATATTTTAACCCTCTTACGATTTTGGACGCCATTTTATGAGTTTACTTCCCCTGTTTGTAAGTCCCTAGTTCAGTTCCCTGTGACAGAAAAACTGTAGTATTCCTTGAAATCCTAGGTAGAAAAGAATGTAGATACCCCTAGTAGTATAAAGTCCGTTGTATTCCGTCTAATCCTTCTCTGTTGGTCTTGATTTTAGAAAGCCCTCTTTGGAATTAATTTCAGCACAAATACCAATGTCTCAAATGCGTTCTATATCGTTTCAGATTGGCTAATTCTTACCCGAAATGCATGCTGCTGATCTTGGGAAATTTCATAAATATGAGTGGGAATCTTACGTATATCTTAAGCCATGGGATATTCCATCATAAATTTTGCATATTTGATGTCGACAACACTATTCATCAGATGATACTAGATTAAAAAGTAAGCAATACATATTGTTATATCAAACCCCTATTCAACCCTTTTTTTCTCGATGAAGAAATCTTTAGCTTGTTTTCTTCAACACTAAGCGCAAAGTCATCAGTCGCGATCCACCGAATCTGGAAGAAGAATTAAGTGACATAATTAGAGCAGCATCTAATGTAACAACTAACCATGATTAGTTGTCTCTAATAC
>CM042143.1:115260972-115263472 GCA_023376005.1 Doryteuthis pealeii | reverse complement strand
TAGACTATAACTTTAAAACTGCTGGAGAAGGAATTTCAAAGCAAAGCAAATTTTAAATATAATTTTGATTTTTCGGACTGTTGCCTTCATTTTTATTGTGGTTTGTAAAATCCCAACGTTTCGAATGCTGTATCCTCCGACCTTCCTCGGGTGTTTCGTGTGTATTCGCGCATAGCAATAACCCAACATGGGAAATCATTTTGAATAATGTAATTTGAGTGTGGATCAAACAAGGCATCGAGGAACTTTTGAAGATCTTATTCAAATAATGACGTTATTGTGTTTACACGCCTATCATCCCAACAAGCGTCACGTGGAGCATCACGATTATTAAAAAAAGATTCAGACAAAAATTCAGACGAATCAAATTTTGATTGAGACTTTGGTAGGTATCTATCCATCCCGTTCATCATTGATCTGATGGGTCACAAGGTTGCAAGCATGGGCTATCCAGCGATGATCGAACTCCCTATTCAGTAGTAATGGATGTGAGAGACTAGCATGCTAACCATTATGCCGCGATGGGACACCATCGCCAGGTATTAAGCCTATTATAATCACAAAAATATAAGAAGTCTAGACCAACAGGGTGATGAAAATTGGGCTAGTTTTATTTAAATGATGAATTAAATTCAATTTAATTGGATCTGTCGCCACACAATTATGTTGACGTCGAACCTGTAACCAAAACTTAACCAAAAAGTATTAAATGCCTATTCGGTAGGGGGGTGAAGAGTTTAATTGGATGAGGTATGTATATTTTAGAATAGAACTACATTCTTTTTCTAAATTAATTTCTTTTTTTTCTAAATACAATTCATCAAAACTGTGGGTCTGCGTAGGTTTGCACAGTTGATACTTGACAACTAACCATGCACCATTATTCTACATGTTGTTCATAACTAGATACATATATTGTTAGCAGTTATTATCTACTCTTAGAATAATGGTCTCTTTCCGAAAACAAGGCTGAGCTAAAATCAAAATATGATAAAACGATTATCTTTAAAACGGATTAAATTAACGCCGTTAATTTAAGTTTCGTATTTTAATCTACACCGAATGAATAGGAAAAGTGCGAGTATTTTTGAATGCAAAATGATTTCTACCAATTTGATTATAAAAACGCTTTTGGCATAAAATAACCGAAGGGTTGATATACATATAGTTACCAACCCCTCCGCACGAGCAGGATGTGACACAAGGTCAATTTCTTAAGCGGAGTTTAACAGGTTTGAATTCAGAGTTTTCCTTCTCCTAGACTGGTTGCCTAACCAAGGTTAAAGAGACCAGTCTGCCCTACTATTTACACATAGGGAGAGTAGAATTCATACCGTTCCCAAGGGTATTAGCACTAAGTGAAATGCAATTACCACGTCCAGGATATGAACTCGGGGCGACGAGTCCATTTCCCATTACTTTAACCATTACGCCACGCGCTTCCTACACATCCAAGGTTTTAAAATAACAACCTACCAACCAACCAACCAACCAACCAGCCACAAGAGTAGACTTTGGTGTAATAATATTGAAAGTCCTGTCGACTGGGGCTTTAGAATACACCGACTGCTCCTCTGCAGAGAGAAAAGAACCCCCTAATGGGGCCACCTGTTGGCCGTGGGTGGCGAATCGTGATGCCTAAGGACGGAATCATGGTGGATAAGCAGTCTATGACATGCAATACTCCACTTAGACACTTACTTAGGCTAGACGGCGTTCGGAGAGGCCCCTTCTGATCAAATGGCTGGTCATGTCAAGCCCTAGCACCTATATGATTGCCCCAACCCTATTGCCTTAATGGCAAGCCCAAACCCCTTTTATCATATGAGTGCTAGGAGGCGGTGGCTGAAGGTCTTCATGCCCTGGGAATGACGTTAAAGTCTATCTGATGGTGAGGTTCCAGTTTTGGAGGTTTGGGGAATGTGGAGCACCCTTTCATCACTAATGCTCCCTGGTCCACTCTGACCCGAAGTGGTAGGACCTGTTAGGGTCCCATAGGGGTCGGCTTAGCTCAGTCGGTAGAGTGTTCGGCTAGAAACCATAATGTTCCTAGTTCGAAAAAGGTCCTCGCCAACTCAGTGTATGAGTAGCACCGGGATCTGTGCGGTAAAGTAAGGAGCTGATGGTAGGTGTGGCGCTCCACCTCAGACGCCAAAACAATCTCCTCGGTCTAGCCAACTGGCTGATACCGACTTTAGGCCGCCCCGACGACTTACTATTGGGTATCTGTTAAGAATAAAAAAAACTTTATCGGCATTTAATGACCCACTGAGGTTGATATGCCGTAAAACAAAACAAACCAGTTGCATTGAAAGGATGCTCAAAACTCTCCGGGCTGAAGAAGTTTAGTGCCATACTCATGACACACCTATTTTTTGGAAGGGTTCTTACTCCTTTGTAGAGAATACAGTCAGCGTATTCTAAGCTCCAACGAGAGGGCAGAAAGAGTGCAAGCGTATTTGAATGTTAGAATACATTTTATCACCTTACCTCCATTAGG
>CM042143.1:115253472-115258472 GCA_023376005.1 Doryteuthis pealeii | reverse complement strand
GTTGAACTGACCGTTTGGCAGCCTGATATCTTATCCCCTCGCCCACTGACAGCTATAGCGGGGACTGATGTTTTTAAACTATTAAGTACATAGGTCTGTTTATGTATTTTACGGCCATAGAGTGATCAAAATTCCGGGGAAACTCATATGCTTAGTAGTGAGAGTTAATTTAAATTACCAATTAGAGAGCTCATACCAAATTTATGGGGGCATATATTAATAGGTCATCACAGACACGTGCTTCTGCGCTATCAGAGAATGGATCGTTGAAAAATATATATTGCTTAATTTATGAATAAAGTGTACTCACTATCAGTCATAGAGCGTATGTAATTGAATATATATATATATATATATATATATATATATATATATATATATATATATATATATATATATATATATCAGGGAATGGATCATTGAAAATATAGTTATGATTACAATCAAGCATTTAAAAACGAATTAAATTTCAGCATTAATTCTTTGACACCCGGCTGCATCAAATGTTCTTGGTAATTTCTACCTGTATGATGGGAGATTTATTGGTTCACAAACAAAATAAAAGATGGCAGGGATGTTCACGTAGTGATTTTTTAAATGTAGATAAAGCAGCGTAAAAGCAGCTGCCAGGTGTATAAGGTAGGATCGAATTGATGGGAGAGCCTCTGTGAGCCGCTAAAATGTAGTTAAATAATCCATATATACTGTTCAAGTAGAGGCTCTTGGTAAAGTGGTTACTGTCGTTAGAAATGGACTCGATGATCTGAGTTCAAATCTGTTTGCATTTCACAGAGCGCTAATACCATTGGGAAGGGTATAAACTCAACTATTCCCCCTCCTGCTATGGGTAAATTATAGCGTAGACTGGGATCTTTAACCTTGGACAAAATAAAATTTGGTGACAGGGAGTAGGAAGGTGTGACATTTTCTGTAGTTTGTAGTGGACTAGTGGGCCCTTAAATTTATATCGATAGTTGGCAAGAAAGTTCTTTTAACTATACGTCGGCCGCTAATAATTTTCTGAGACCCAATTTCTCTTAAAACTAGCCACATAATAATATCTTTAAGTGGTTTCAATTCAACGTGGTCGTACATTTTTTATGAATTTCCTAAACCTTCCCTGACCGATCTTTCTTCCCCTACGGCCACCCAATCACACATATACATATGCATGGACCTAATATATTCTATTTCTTTTTTTCCTCTGACTCTATGTTCACTCAACCATTATATCACAAATCACAAGCCTTGATGTTGTTTTTTTTTAACTCTTTATTAAATCAACCCAAGTAAGTGGCTTCAGGGGACAGACTGACATCTTGCATCTGTCCCCTTCAAACACTCAGCTCAGACTCTTTAAACTTTCTCACTCTCTTTCTCTATTCGCATGCGTTGCTCTGGCTCGGTCAATCAGAGGCCAAATTCAGTGACTTCTACGTCTAATACGTCTCCTAATTCTGGTTATGTTCCATTTCCACATTCTGTCAACTTCCACACAGGTATCACACGTCTCCCACCGTTTACGTCTTAATTGCCCTCCTAACTCATCATCTTACAATGGTTCACAAGTGCAATGAAATACCGTGCAAGACTTTTCTGATTATATATTGTAAAACAAGCGGGAAACCAGTGAATTCGAAGAGGGTCACATTAGAGTTCAAAAGTAAAAATATTTCCTATGTGACGATCTTGGAATAAAATAGTGATAGAATTATGAATGCATGCTTAGTCTCTGATTGGATAATACTATCACGTGATCAGCGACAGAAGACGGGGTTTTCGAGATAGTAAAAAATGTCTGTCAAAAAGTATCGAGATTTTTGTACTTTTTGACACACCTTGTATTCTGAAAAAAAAAAATAACGTTCAATTCATTAATTTTTTTTTCAGAATACAAGGTGTGTCAAAAACGTACATGGTTTAAAGCTGTATTTTCCAAGATAGAAACGAAGAATGAATGTAACGTTATTTTTTTTTCAGGAAACAAGGTGTGTCAAAAAGAACACAAACATATTGATACTTTTCTGACAAAACTTGTATAGTAGGATACAGTTGTATGTGAAAGCTTGGAGGTGGATTTAGAATTTTCTCGGGCATTCGGGCTACTAAAATAAAGATGGTTACTTTTCTTCACTTGCTAATGACGTTATCAAAAGAGAAATCCAACGAAGAAAGTCGAGTCTGAATGATGAAAAACATCTGAATAAACGTGGGAATCACAAAATAAAAGGCGTCTGTCGACATCTTTCATCAACAGATCAAATGACACCATCAACACTTTACATCAACTAACAATGCAACAATATACGTAATCCGTAGCCTTTATGATAAAGAACTATTTGCAACTTCTGACTACTTCGAGCACCGACTCATAAAAAAGTCATTGGTTTTTTTGTTTTTGTTTTTGTTTTGCTTTCTTTTTTCTTTTCTTTTTTTCTTCTTATTTTCAGCAGGTTTTTCTGCAGTTACTCATTCGACTTTTCTATGTCTATAATAATTATAATTTTTAACAAACACGAGAAACAGTGCTCTATAAAAACAGCAGCTGTGCGGCCACTTGCCTTAGATCACACACACCATCCAAGTAGCAGAGAAATACATGTTGGGCATTACTGGAAAAGCAAGGACGAACTCATGAGAAATTTTCTTATGAACTCCTACGCATGGACACACAATGTTGGCCGTTACTCATTCGACTTTTCTATGTCTATAATAATTATAATTTTGAAAAAAATACGAGAAAGAGTGCTCTATAAAAACAGCAGCTGTGCAGCCACTTGCCTTATATCACACACACTATCCAAGTAGCAGATAAATACATGTTGGGCCTTACTGGAAAAGCAAGGACGAACTTATGAGAACTTTTCTTATGAACTCCTACGCATGGACACACCAGTGTTGGCCGTCAGCTCTGTGCTAACACTGGATGCCGTCTACAGTACGTGACAAGAGCAATGGCCGATAGCTAGAGAGAGAGAGGGAGAAAGAGATAGAGAGGGGGAGAGAGAGAGGGGAGAGAGAGGGAGAGAGAGAGAAAGAGAGAGAGGGGGAACCATGCTGTTGACACGTCTTTATGATGATGATGATGATGATGTATTTGATACTTCAACACATAAGTCGACGGGGCGGCCTAAAGTTGGTATCAGCCAGTCATCGAGGGGGTCTATCCCCTTTTCAATAGCGCTAGACCAAGGAGATTGTGTTAGCATATGAGGTGGAGCGCCACAACTAGCATCAGCTCCTTACTTTACCGCACAGATCCCTGTGCTACTCATGAGGCTGAGTTGGCGAGGACCGGTATCGAACTAGGAACCTTGTGGTTTCTAGCCGAACGCTCTACCGACTGAGCTAACCCGGCCTTCAACATATACTTAGTGCTAATTTTAGGCGTGTCCGTTTAGTGTTGGTTATTAAGAACTTTATTTTTATAATAACTTTCATTCCCTTTTAAATCTATTAACATAAGTAACATAAAAAGAACTTTAATATCGCGTTCAATGATCACATTGGGTGTTGCAGCCTCCCAAAACCACAAGCAACTAATTGACTGATGGTTGATACAGAAGCCACATCACTCATACGATATTAAAAAGGCGTTTTGACGACACATTCCATCGGGAGAACACATGGCACAGGACTGGCCAACAGAAGTAAGTACAGGCGGAAGTGTATATGCTAATCTGGTATGGAAACCGGTTGATGGCGAGGCAAAAAAAGCAAAGCACTATACGCCCCTTCACACTCTGTGACATGTTAATGTGTTTATATTCTACAGTCAAGAAAGTTATCATAACATAGATGTTTAATTGGGTGTGACTTATTCATTTCAAGTCCTCTATTCAATAAGTGCTCAAATATCATGGCCTTATGTAATACTATTTGATTTTCAAACTTGAAAGTTGGTCAGAAAATCACAGAGGAAAGAAACTGACAGTTAGCAAGCGGCGTTTACTTCATGTCTTATATATATATATATATATATATATATATATATATATATATATATTATATCAAGTAATATATTTATTATTATTAGTAGCAACAGAAAACACCCTCCGGGCGTCGTAAAAATTAATTTTTGAAATACATTGCCTGAGAGAGTGGGAGTTAAAAATTCAATGTCAGAGGGTTTGTATCATTAGTAAGACAAATCCTCATATTTATTAAAGGAGTAAAAAAAAAAAACAATTTGAAATGAAAACTGAGCCCCGTCCCTCTCAAATAAAATGTTGCATGCATGTAATAATCAAACAATTATTTTGAATATTTTGCACATAAATTTTACACAAAATCATAGATATTTATTTATTTGTAAACTTTTTAGTTAACTTCTTGTTACTGTATAAAAAAAAAGAAAAAAGGACGAGAGTAAAAAACAATTGTTAAAATAGCTTACTCAAATTTTGGGTGTATATAGCATAAGAATATTGTGACGTAAGCTGTGACGTAGAGCTATGACGTAGTTTTTGATACAGACAGAAATACAGACAATCTCTATTATTATTATTATTATTATTATTATTATTATTATTATTATTATTATCGGCATCTTCAGGGACAGCCTGTGGGTGCGACACCTGTGGTCGAGAGTGTTTTTCAAGCGCCGGACTTCACAGTCACAGAAGGCGCTGTGGCTTCAGGGGAACAAAAAAACTTTGTTGTGGTTTTCCACACTGTTGGTTAAGGCTGTAGAATACACTGACTGCACATCTGAAGACGAGTAAAATCCTCTCAATGGGCCACTTGTTGGCCGTTGTTGGCGACCCATGATGCTTAGACGGAATCCTAGTTGCTGAGCAGTTCATGACATGCAACACTCCACAATCTTTTTGGCTAGACGGGCGGTCGGAAATGCCCCCTCTTATAAATCGTCTGGTCACGTCAAGCTTGCAACTATATGATTGTCACAACCTTATTGCCCATATGGCAAATCCCCAACCGTTTTTATAAATGTGCTAGAAATCAGATGCTGAGGGTCTTAGAGTCCTGGGTATGACGTT
>CM042143.1:115215972-115248472 GCA_023376005.1 Doryteuthis pealeii | reverse complement strand
TGGTTAGGCAAGGAGAAGGAAAACTCTGAATTCAAATCTGTTAAACACCGCTAAAGAAATTGACCTTGTATCACATCCTGCTCGTGCGGAGGAGTTGGTAAATATATAATTCTTCTGAGTATTCTTGCTGATCTTAACAATGCTGTTGTCTGGATGGTGTCAATTTTTTTTTTCTCATTTCCAATTCCTCTGGTCGGTTTTTCTAAATTTTTGGAAACCGTTCCAAGTACACCAATTACAATTGATATTACTTTTACCCTCATATTCCACAATTTTTGCAATTCTTTGCAAGGTCCAAGTATTTGTTTATCTTTACATTTTCTTTTATCTTCACCCGAGATTAGGTGATCAATTCAGTATCTCAAAGTCCCAGAGAATTTATTCTCTAGAACAGATTCTGGTTTATGCATATACCATTTAGTAGTATGGCGAAAATTTAATTTCTTGCTCAATTCCTAGTGGATCATCTTTCCCATGTACTTGTGCCTAGTCTTGTACCCCCCCCCCCTTTGCTAGTTTGCTGCACTCGCGTATCATAAAAATAATCGTTGCATTTTTGTCTCCACACATTCTACATTTGCTATTCTGTTGCGTATTATTATGTTTTTCTTTGATATAGTTTGTTCCCATGACATTGTTTTGTGCTGCAATTACGAGGGGGTGTCCTCTTCTTAATCATTTCCAGGTCTTCGCATGAGCGATCTCTCCAGTTTGTCCCTAATTATTATAAATATTGGGGCTGGTTTAGCTCAGTTGGTAGCTCACTCGCCTAGGAATCGCAAGGTCCCTGGTTCGATATCGATCCCCGCGAATTCAGCGCATGAGTAGCAAAGATTGAATAATATGATTTGTGGGCAGCTGATGTTAGGTGTTGCGCTCCAACTCAGCAAAAAATATCCTTGGTCTAGCGCTAGCGAAAAAGGAATAGATAGCCTCGCTCTCCGACTGATACGGACAATAGGTCAATCCGCCAATTTTAATATTTTTTACTCATTAGCATTTCACACTGGAGTATGAGTGACAACAAGTCTCCCCAAGTCTTCAGGACTCTCCTGAGTATTCTACTGGTGGTTTCAACAATGCTGTAGTCTGGATGATATTATTATTATTATTATTATTATTATTATTAGTAGTAGTAGTATAAGGGCCGGTTTAACTCAGTCACTAGAACACTTGCCTTGAAATCACAAAGTTCCTGGTTCGATACCGACCCACGCCAACTCAGCGAATGAGTAGCACAAGGATAAGTACGGTAAAGTAAGAAGCTGATGGTAGGTGTGGCGCTCCAGCTCAGACGCAAAAATGATCTCCCTTGCTGTTTGGCTGATACCGACTATAGGCCGTACGACGACTTTACTTATTATTATAAGTATTGTTATTATTTTTGTTATTATTATTATTATTATTATTATATTATTATTATTATTAGTAGTAGTAGTAGTAGTAGTAGTAGTAGTAGTAGTAAAATGTGCGCCACGTAAACTCTAATAGCCACATTGTATCGACGGCAATGAAGTCGACGTTAATGGCGGCGGTCTATTCGACTTTTTCTTTGTTGGCGTAAAGACAACATCCATCACGAGTGTGCTATCAGTCAAGGATAGTCAGTCGAGCGGGCCCCTGTTAGTGAAACACGACGGGCACAGAAGATGCCGCCTCCGTTTTACAGCGTTTTGCGACAGAACCCCCCAACGCTAGCAATGTTGGCACTCAGCACGAACGCCCAGTGATATATGGACATTGTTTGGCGGGGAATTTAGCTGGTCCTTCTCTCCCGGTACTCGCAAAGCGCCTGCCTCTACGGCGTCGGATGAATGTTTCAGTCGGTGCCCCGCTGACGGTCGGTGTGTCTGTGTGGACGTGCAAGACTTGAGATATTTGAATGTGGGAGTTGAAATTCACACACACACACACACACACACACACAAATATACACGCACATACACACACGTGTACATATATATATATATAAAGTGCGTAACAGTTTCTTATCTACATGGACATATATATTTACTTGACGTTCTATATTTGTGTGGACATAAAGACTAATATATTTGTATACGGGAGTCTCTGTCTATGTCTCTGGCTCTGTCTCTGTATCCCTGTCTCGCTCTCTCTCTCTCTCTCTCTCTCACACGCACGCACATGCACACGCGTGCACCAAACACACAGACATGCATATATATATATATATATATATATATTATATATATATATATATATATATATGCGTCTGTAAGTTCGTTATAATTTCTAATCTATACATATATATATATACTATTACTGTGTATAGTAGGCACTATTATACTAGAAAAAGCAGTAGTAATCCAACGTACAGTGTTATTAGAAGAGTGCTCAATATCTGTGAGAGAGCGTTGATATATATATATATATATAATATATATATATATATATATATATATATATATTTTAGAAATCACACAATCATTTCATGTTTTGCCTCACTCAATAAATTTTAAGAAGATCTTTGAGTTAAAACTTTATTAAAAAAGCAAAACAAAAAATAAATAAATTCAAGTGAGTGGCAGTTTGGCAGTAAAGGAAAAATATTTGCAGAACCCTAAATTTACATGATTCAAAGTTGTTTTCTCTATTTAAAATTTTTTAAATTTTCTGAGCTAAAAAATATTATGTTTTAAATGTATAATAAGTGTTTTGTCTTGGTCGTACTCGTGTAAACAAAAAGACGTTTGTTTTCATAAAATTTGTGGGCGAGTCTAAAGCTGATGTCATAGGCCGAACTCGAGCGAGAGGCAGTTGATCGTACCAAAAAATGATTACCGGATGCATGCCTTTGTCGAGGCTATCAACGCTATATATGATAACAGCGCCGTCAAGGATTTGAACTCGTTTCACCGAATTAATTTCCTTCGAGGTTAACCATTACACCAGGCGCTTCAGGCAAGTTGAACTAGTAGATCCTTCTTATCTGGTACCCCAGATATCTGATCACGTGTCAAACTGATCTAAACTCAGTAAAGAATTACACGTCATTACTGTTTCTGTTTTTCATTGGCTAAACGCAATTAAACTCACTAGCAAAATAATAAAGAAACGCCCCCGAACAATATGAAAATAAATCTTTGAAAGATATTGTCTGAGGGGGGTGGGAGTTCAAAATTCAAAGTCAGAGAGCTTACACCATAAGTAAGTAAAGGCATCAAATTTATTAAAGGACTAAAAAATAAAACAATTTAAAATCGAAACTTAGTTCTGATAACTTCAAATATGTATTAGAATAAAACAAACTATAAATAAATATATAATACCAGGCATGTATTTATTAAAACTTGTTTAAAAAAAACCAAAACTAATGTTGCATACTCAAATGTCAGCGAGTTTGTACCCAAGTAAGTGAAATCATCAAATTCATTAAAGGATTAAAAAATAAAACAATTTGAAATGTAAACTTTAAATATGTATTAAAATAAAACAAACTATATATAGATATATAATACCAGGCAGGTATTTATTAAAACTTGTTTAAAAAAACAAACAATGAAGACTGTCTAATGTTGCATACTCAAATTTTGAGTGTATTTATTCTATGTTATGACGATTTTGGGTAAGGTGACGTAAGCAGTGACGTAGTTATTGTTACAGATAAATAGAGAGCCAATCTACATTACTAATAAAAATCTCTTTTTTAGAAAAGTATTTTTTGACAAAGAAAAAGAACTGACTAATAATTTCATAGACTTAAGCTATAAATAAATTAACAGATACACAATACAATTTGGGCGAAAAGAGTACGGAATAGAAAACTGTTTGGATTTGACATTGAAATTAACACCGTGGCTCGTCTAGCAACATATTGTTAAAGAGTTCTAGAAGAAACCCGATAAATAACGGTAAGATTCATTTTTAAAAATACATCGAAACATTCGTTCACACTAATTATCACATACAAGCCAACCCTAGTTTATTCATCTGTCTTTCAATATATATATATATATATATATATATATATATATATATATATATATATATATGTATTTTAGCAATAGATGCGAAATTAACTTGTCAAGGATAAACAAGTTACTACTATACAAAGTACAGTGGATGTTAAGAAGATTGCAAATTAGGCCTATGCTCCGGCGTAAGAGTCTCTGATTCTGCGTGCTGGATTCCCGGTTTTGATTTCTGTCGGAGGGAAATTGTAAGTATACATCGCTGATGAGACTTAATAAAGTTGAAACAGCTGTACGATGTTCTACGTGGGGCACAATATTTGACGAATTATCGAATTTTATACGATATACGCATTGTTATTGCCATCAAGCAAAAATATAAATAATATATATATATATATATATATATATATGACGGTGTTTTCCATTTTCCTGTTTGGTGACTGTAATGAAAGAATTTGTCCTGATCACGATTCTTGACCATCTTGCTTGGGTTATCATGGCATTGGTAGAATTAATGAGAATGCGTAACGTCTCCTTGAGTTCTGCACATACCAAAACCCATGCTTCACCAACTCATATTTTCAGTCAAAACATCGTCACAAAATCTCCTGGAGAGGATCTGGTCATCGGCACCAGTTGGACATGCATATAACACGGCGCTCCAGCCATAGAAGTGTCCTCCAAACTCATAGTTTTCACATCACAGACTGTGACTCAGACCCGACCTTTGTCTGTTGTAGAGTCAAATTCCAGATGAAAAATATCCACAGTCAAATCAAGTGGACCCCGTCGTGTGGATAGTGCCAAAACAGCTGACACAACCAAAGCTGCTGCCTTCCTTTGTGCCCTAGAGTAGTCCCTCCAACTCTTAACTCTCTATGTTTAATTCACTTTCACCGCTAGCGTAATAAAGCAAGGATCGTCTGTTGTTTACTGACTAGTAGACCCTTTTCTCCTGGTACCCCATGCATCTGATCACATGTCAAACTGAGCTAAACTAAATAAAGGGTTAAAATCTTGCAAATCAGAAATCATTCATCATCATCATGTCGCGCTTCCAGCACGGATATCCATGACAATCTCTCGCCAACCTTCCCTATCATTCATTGCACCTGGGAGCTCCTCTGCGGAGCAACCAGCATCCTCGCATAGCTGATCAATGTAGGTCATTGCCGGGCGACCCATACATGCATGTCCATGTGTTGGCTTCCACAGGAGAACGTCGCTTATGAGCTCGTCCTTGCTTCTCCAGCAGTGTCCTGCATGCCTTGTCCGTCTCACTGGGATAGTTTGTGAGATGGGGGGGGCAATTGACCGTACAGCTGCCTCCTCGTGGGGTGCTGCTTCCACGACTTGTTCAAGAATGCACGCAGCATTCTTGTGCAGCTTCCATCTAGCTTATTCTCAAGACGCTTAAATCATTAATAAATTAAAATTGTTTAAATTTAAGACTATTTTATATCATTTCTGGATTCCTTGGGCTAAAATGCTTTTATAAACAATTTTTAGGAGTACGGATGCTCTACAACACATTTTACAGACAAAAATCGATTACAAAAAGGAGCCATTTTTCCCAACCCGCTACCTAAATTTGGAGCGTAATGTCGATTTTTTGAATCGGCATAACTTCGCCAATTTTTGAAATTGGAAGCTCAACTTTTGAAGTTTGTCTGACCTTAACATAGTCCACACCTGGACAAAATTTCAGTTGAAGTGCAAAACGTTAATAATATTTTGCAAAATGTTGTAGCTTCGGTTCTGAGCAAAAATCAAACTATCTTTTTTGGTACAAAACTGAAACGTTATAACGTCGACATCACTATCAACAATAAACACCCATTTTCTACAACATCCAGTGTTTGTCTACCTTTCTCCACATACATATGCAAATATATATAAATATATATATATATATATACACACACACACACACACACCACACACACAACACACACACACACACACATATATATATATATATATATATATATATATATATATATATATTATATATGAAGGGGATTTGTCGAGGCGTTGAAAAAAGATTTTTTTAATAAGCGAACAAGCACTGTGTGTTACTTGGCTATAATGAAACAACAGATGTTTTTATATTAAGTAAAAACTTCTTAGAAGAACTTTAATGATTTATATTTCCGTCAGGTCATTGGAGTCAGCTCCATTCTGTGAAGAAGGCGGGACTTGGAAATCGTTTGCTAACTTTTGATGAAAATAAAAATATCCCTACCAATATCACCATCCCATCCAATTCACTCGGAAGGCGATTGGTGGGTGTGTTAGATACGAAATGAATGGTCTTTCTTAAAAGCGAGCGTCTGTTTTGCTAGGGTAGCGGGATAAGTGGGAAGGAATTTTATTTTAAATTTTTCAAGACTCAATTAAAATTTTTCTTTTTTTTTTTTTTTTTTTTTTCTTTTAAGTTGAGTGTGCTTGTCGCATGTTAACCCTTTGAAGATAAAGAGTCAACAAGATTTTAAAAAGATGCGTTTCTTCCTAAGCTCTATTAAACACTTGATGCAATCCAAATATTTCGTATAGTATATCTTTGAAGATAAAATTCACTTCGGTAAAATGAGGTCCAGTTTAGCTCAGTCGGTAGAGTTTCCAGCTGGGAACTTCAAGGTTCCTGGCTCGATCCCGGCTCTCGCCCTGTCAGCGTATGAGTGGCACAGGGATCTCTGCAGTGAAGTGAGGAACTGGTGGTAGGTGTGGAGTCCACCTCAGACGCCAAAAGCAATTTCCTTGGTCTAGCGCTAGTGAAAATGGGATAGACCCCTCGCTGTCTAGATTCTGTGTGTGTGTGTGTGTGAGAGAGAGAGAGAGAGAGAGAGAAAGAGAAGAGTGAGAGAGAGAGAGTCTGTGTGTGTGTGTGTGTGTGTTGAGATTATAAAAGTGATGTACTGGATTTTTTAAGGGTGGTGCAATTAATAATTTGAAAGGATTATTAAATGCAGTAAGAAATTATTATAGCACAACCCTCATGTGAAGCATACGTGAAACCCTTACTATATATATATATATATATTATTATATATAATATATATATAATTAAGAGTAAGGAAATGAATCCGACTGTATATGTATAGATAAAAGGGTATGAAAACACACAATGCTGTTAAAATGAAAATATTTTATATCATATTCATAGCTAATATTGAACAATATTTCGATTCATAAAAAATTATCAGCAGAACTTGTTTTTCATCCGGACTCATCGAGAGAGAAGCAGAAAATAATTTAAATTCAAACCGGAAGCATTGTTGTTCCAAAAAGCGTGTAAGCTATGCGATCGCTTCGTCATTTGTACATCCGCTGCGTATTTTCCTGTTTACATTTTTGCTTTTAACAATTTGTAAGAATTATTGTTGTTTAATGCAACGAAATATAAGGGTTTGCTAATATATGTATAAAGTTTTCATTTTCTAATAGAATAGAATGCGTTTATTTATACTGATGTATTTATTCGTTAAAATTACCTTAGCGATTGTTGTTAGATTATTGCTGGGTTGAAATAAGATAAGTTGTGATATTGTTTTTTTGTTTTTCGTTAAGACGAAAGTAAATTAGGTAAATATTAATAGATTTGATGTCAAGTCATATATATATATATATATATAATACATATATTATATATATATATATATATATATATGTGTGTGTGTGTGTGTGTGTGTGTGTTGTGGTGTGTTATTTGGAAAAAGTGACTGACCGGTGAAAATGGTCAAATGGTAGTTGATTCAAGTTTCACAATGATAAGACTGTGATAAAACAAATATAAAGTGCTCAATACGTTAGTAGAGCAAATGTATTATCAGAAAGGTACACGGTAATAACCTACTCGAGTTTCACCATAAGGATCTTCAGGGTTAAATCCACTGGATTAATCAAGATATTGATTAATTCCAGTCGATTTTACGTGTGTATTTTAAAACGATCAAAATACACACGTGAAATCGACTGCAATTAATCAATATCTGATTAATCCAGTGGATTTAACCCTGAAGATCCTTATGGTGAAATTCGAGTACGTTATTACCGTGTACCTTTATGATAATATATATGTGTGTGTGTGTGTGTGTGTGTATAATTATATGAGGAACAAATCAATCGGGATTGATAACAGATTATTACAATTTTGGTTGATTACAGATTTTTAAAAAATCAGAGCAACTTTTGTATTCATTTTTTTTTACTTCACATTGACCCCTACACACAAACATACACAAACACACACACACACACACACACACACATAAATTATATATATTATATAATATATATATATATATACTATAAGAGAGAGAGAGAGAGGAGGGGGGGATAGAGAAAGAGAGTAGCCTCAAGCTTTCTCCACTCCATGATACGTGTATCAATGGCTCCATAGATCCCGATCCATGTAACGGTCAACACCCTTCTCCTTTGGACTGCCGTTTTCTCTTTAAACAAAAAATAAAACTGCCACTGCCTGTCTTATCTCTGTTTATTAGCAGTGATCAGCTCGCACGTCGTAAATATAAAATGACTTCACTCCAATAACTGTCAGCCCGAAACGAAAGAAAATCGGCATTTTTACTTGCTGTGACAGGAGTGGACACAGACCCCAAAATAGAACTGGCGTTTGTGGCTCCGTTATACAAACTGGTCATGTCCATCAGCATCAAAATGACATCAAAATATTCAAAATATTCAAATAAATCTAAGATATAATAAAATGCTAATAATAATTATAATCTTAATTTATATATAAATACTCGTGTTCCTTAAGTGTCCGACCGTTATCATCTTACAACACCTTCTGGTTAAAAATGAGACCGTCCAAAGGAAAATGCCGTAATGGAAATGCTGATTATCTGGTTTAGCTTATCCATCGAATATTTTGCAAAACTTCATTAATTTAGATTGAAAGACAAATGTATGTTCCCTGCATTTAAAGATCATTATTAGGTGTGGTATGGGTAATTTATGAGGAAGTGCGTACCGGTCTCCTGTCCCACAAATTGCTACATGGTAACTATTAAACTAACGACCCAGCTCAGTCTATTCAAAACTATCCATCTTCATATCTATCTATCTATCTATCTATCTATCTATCTCAATTTGTTCATATTTATCTATATTACTTTAAATATTAAGATTTTTTTTATTCATGTTTGTTTAATGTCTTGTTTTTAGTTTAAATAAACAAGAATTACGACAAAAAAGAAGCGAACCCCCCCCCCCCAAATACATTTACTTGTCGAAAATATCTATCTATTCCATTTGTTCGTATCTATCTATAATATTGTGTTTGTTTATCTATCTATCTATCTCAGTCTATTCAAAACTATATATCCATTTTCATATCTAAACATAAACAAGAATTACGACAAATTACGATAAATAAACAAGAATTACGATGAGCTGGGGTTGTTATTTTGATAGTCACCGGGTAGCAATTTTTAAGGCAGGAGACCGGGACGCACTTCCTCATAAATTACCGTGGTATGTTTGCAATTTATAAAGAAAAAAATCCTACATTAGGATATCTTCATTGGATTTTCTTTACTATATATTAATGTTTTTATTGGATGTGTTGTTACTAAAAATGAAAGAAAATATCATTTTCCTTATATTTTACAATAATCATAGGTGGGCTATATTTCTTTTAAATTAAAGTCAAAATATACATGATGGGTTTACTCCTCAGTTAAATTTTGTGGAATTTAGGTTGAAATGGTGAACGCCTGCACCACGGACGCATCAGAGAAGAATACAGAAAAAACTGCGTTGAAAACAGGAGAAACAGAATTCAAGAGAGAGGAAATACTCTTTTGGGGATATTTTTCATATTGGCAATACCGTGTAATTTCCTCGGGGCAAGCTGTTAATTTATTAATAAAGGAGATTCGCTTCCGGTTTTTGTCTGTAACAAAAACTACGTCACTGCTTACGTCACATTACCCAAAATCTTCATAACATAGAATAAATACTCTCAAAATTTGAACATGCAACATTGGACAGTCCTCATTGTTTTTTAAAACAAGTTTTAATAAATACATGACTGGTATTATATATCTATATATAGTTTGTTTTATTTTAATACATATTTAAAGTTTACATTTCAAATCGTTTTATTTTTTAATCCTTTAATGAAGTTGATGATTTTACTTACTTAGGGTACAAACTCGCTGACATTGAATTCTTAGCTCCGACCACTCTGGCAATATGTTTCAAAAATATATTTTTACATAGCCCAGAGGGTGTTTTTTTTATTTTGTACTAGTAATAATAATATTTTGTACTAGTATAAATAATATTTAGCTCCGACCACTCTGGCAATATGTTTTAAAAATCGATTTTTACATCGCCCGGAGGGTGTTTTTTTATTTTGCTAGTAATAACTAAAGTAAACAAATAATCGAAAATAAATGCAATCAATGAATATATAAACGAAAATAATTAAAGAGAATGAATTCAATTCTAAAGAATAAAAAAAAGAATTGTTGGAATATTTTTACATATAAGGTATGCTGTAGCCCACAATTTAAACATATAGACTCTGCGTGTGAGCAAATAGTTTGGACAATAAAATAGGCGCTAGAGCTTGACATGACCGGCCGATTGAGTGGACCTCTTCTACTGCCTGTCTAGCCTATGTAAGCGCCAAAGTGGAGTGTTGCATGTCATGGACTGGGAAGTGCTTATAAAAGTTGTAAGGAGCTATGTTCCTGTGTATATATAGTTTTTGATGTAAGTGCATGTAAGAGAAATTGAATTTTTAAATAAAATCTTACATCGCTAAACAATGCTATCGTGTGCAATGCTACACGAGGTTGTCCCGAGGGCTCAAAGACGCCGTCCTGACCGCCCTGTCGGGTGGGGCATTAGAATGCAACGACTGCAACTCTGTATAGGGGTAAGACTACCCCAATGGGGCCACCTGTTGGCCGTGGGTGGCGACCCGTGATGCTTAAGGATAGAACCCAGGTGGATGAGCAGTTCATGACTTGCAATACTCCACTTTGGCCCGATCTTGGGCTAGACGGGCGGTCGGAGAGGCCCCCTCTGATCAATCGGCTGGTCACGTCAAGCCCTAGCACCTATATGATTTTCCCAACCCTATTGCCCTTATGGCAAGCCCCCAATCCCTTTTTATCATATGGGTGCTAGAAGGCGGTAGCTGCGGGTCTACATGTCCTGGGAATGACGTTAAACTCTATCTGATGGTGAGGTTCCAGTTTTGGAGGTTTGGGCAATGTGGAGCACCCCTTCATCACCATTGCTCCCTGGTCCACTCTGACCCGGAGTGGTAGTACCTGTTAGGGTCGCATATATGGGTTAAATAGAAAAATGTATTTATAAAAAATGGTATTATCCATTAAGAACTGATTTATTTCAAAACTTTATCGGCATTAAATGACACACTGAGGGTGATATGCCGTAAAACAAAACAAACCAAACCAAACACCGTCCTGACCGTAGCGGACAGAATGTCTGCCTAAAGGCACTGTCGAAGTCAAAACAGAGGGCATTTCTCTTTTTATCTAGTTGACCACGCCGCCTAGTGGTTATTGAGAGACACTGGAAGTAATTAGATTTCCAATCCCGTTAGGGTCTCAATGTAGGCCTAAGTTTTATTTTTAAAAAAACTTCGCATGAAATAAAGAAAATGGCATTAGTTTTTGACTCTTGCTCGTATCTCCGCAAATAGATTGAGTACGAAAGAAATGGGAGCCTATCAGGCAAGGTTATGGAACTGTTCGCGTCACATCTGTCGATGTATCGAATAGCTAAAGAGAGTTCCGACCCCGGGGCGATAATGTGCGTTGGACAGCAACTCGCAAGGTGTGGCACACACTCGGTATTCAAAGTCATAAATCAATCTTCAATGAAATCTGATGTCCTTGCTGACTGACGAAGCAGCAAAAGAGCACGCAGAAAATTCGCGCGACGTACGTAAAATGGCCGCGATAATGGGCGGTGAACAGGATAACAAAAAACGGTTTGTTGAGACATTCACAGTAAGAGTAAACTTTACACTTTCCAATCTTACTGTTTTACCCCAAAGATACACATACATACATACTCGCTTAAATACGCACACTTATTTATATGGGTGTGAGAGATTACATTGTTTTGAAAAATATATGTGCATATAAGAAAACTGTGTGTGTGTGTGTGTGTGTAGTATATTAAGAAATTTGAAAAAACACAGGTTTAAATAAAATGTGTGGTAAGTTTATTAGCCGAAGCCGCAGTGTTTCGATCTGTTAAGTACCTTCTTCAGGACATTTGTTGATATAAGGAAAAGTAATAATTTATTACTTTTCTTTATATCAACAATATCAATGTATTTGTTAAAATGGGTTATTTCCTAGTTGAGTAACATGATATTACAGAGTGACCCAGAAAAAAAAGGACCCAAATTATTTATTTTCCCATTAAACTAACCCTAAACCCAACCCTAACCCTAAACCTAACCCTAACCACTAACCCTAACCCTTGTTGGACTTAAACTTAAAAAAAAATTAAAATGAACAGTTTTATTACAAAATTTGTGGGTTCTGTTTTTTCTGGGTCACGCTGTAATATTATGTTACACAACTAGGGGGGTTAGGGTTAGGGTTTAGGATTAGGTTTAGGGTTAAACAAAACAGGTCTTACTTCTACGGACCGTTGACCTGGACGGAGGCATATTTTCACAGCACACTCTCGAAGGCATTGTGTCCGCAGACTACAAGGCTGTCTCAGAAGGCACCAAGACCATATAGTCTACTTGGAAAGGGCCCATTCACCGTCATTTAAAAAGAACTGTTACCAGGACGAGAAGCTTCGAAAATAGCATCCCCCATTACTTATCACTGAGCCGGTTACGAGGAAGAACGTGAAACGTCCGAAGAAGCGTCCTATCAACTTTCCAGCAAGCAACAGAATACCCCTGTTATCACCACTACTCCAAGAACATTACTTAACTCAGATAAGTCTGTAGCAAATACCAATAAAATTTGCAACATGTTTTTGTATTATTTGTCAATACATGTATTAAATTTCCATTGTGTGTTTGTCTTCTTTGTACGACAATTTGCCTACATCTACGGAGGAATAAGAGCTCCTTCGAAACCCGTAAATACTCTTAATAATTACTTGAAAGTATATAATTATAAGTATTATAAAGGAATGCTTGAAACCATAGAACTGTAAGGAAATTATTAAGCATCACGGATTCACACCCACGGCCAATAGGTAGCCCCATTGAAAGTGGGTAATTACCCCTCTGCTGAGATGCAGTCGGGGACAGGGCTGCATTGCAGCAGTAACATAAATTTTTATCACTTGATACACAATAAATTTACTGTTGTCAATCTGCTATTTCATCATTTTGCAATGGAATTTTTGCTGGGGAATTTATAAAACGTGACCCACAATCATTTCTAGAGAAAATTTATACAATAATTATTAATGTTCCCTCTATCCCCCGCCCCTAAATAGTTGTGACTTATCATTTCTGACCATGTTGCATGATCGTCTGTTAATTCTGAAGAATTAACGGATTCTGAATTCGAGCCTCTTCCTTGTTCAGAAGAACCTGCATTCATGAAATAGTCCAGTCTCAGTGTTTCTCAAATTCACGCCTTTCAAAATGCCTGATATTACTTTCAGTAAATAATTTACCAAATTCATTATCTTGCGTATCTTCTTCAGACTGGCTCTTCAAAGTAATCAATCGTCTTCATGATATATATATATATATATATATATATATATATATATATATATATATATATATGTGTTAGTGTGTGTGTGCGCGCGCGTATGTGTATGTGTGTGTGTGTGTGTGTGTGTGTGTGTGTGTAGAAGTGGAGACAAACACGGGATGTTACAAAGGATGAATATTTATTCTGGATGGTAAGTTCGACGCTATAACGTTTCGGTTTTCATGACCTTCTTCAGTACGCGCGATGAGTTGATTGTATCGTAGAATTCAGTTCTCTTTCTAGCGAGTATCTTTGGTCACGAGTGGGGGGAGGTTATGGGCAGCTGCTAATGTTGGGTGTATGTTTGAAATAGAGGAGCTGGTTGATTAAGGGGCAAGTAGGGACAATAGGAAATGGATTATAAAGTAGTGGTAAGAAAATGGGTTTAGGTTACGTTTGATGTGATGTGTGAGAAAATAACTTTTCTAATCAAAAATAGATATTCATCCTTTGTAACATTGCGTGTTTATCTTCATTTTTCCAAATATTGTCGGATTGATTTCCCCATTTTACACACACACACACACACACACATATATATATATATATATATATATATATAAAGTAATGTGTAATGGTTAAAGTCATGGGAAATGGACTCGTCGCCCCGAGTTCAAATCCTGGATGTGGTAATTGTATTTCACAGCGCTAATACCCTTGGGAAAGGTATGAATCCTACTCTCCCTCCAGCTATGGATAAATAGTAGGGCAAACTGGGCTCTTTAACCTTGGTTAGGCAACCAGTTTTTGAAAAGGAACTCTGAATTCAATCCTGTTGAAGTCTGCTTTAGAAATTGGCCTTGTGTCACATCATGCTCGTGCGGAAGGGTTGGTAAGTATATATATATATATATATATATATATATATATTATGATAATGGTACATGGTAAGAACCTACTCGAGTTTCACCATAAGGATCTTCAGGGTTAATTCCACTGGATTGATCAAGATATTGATTAATTGCAGTTGATTTCACGTGTGTATGCGATAAACGGTTGGTTACAGTACCACAGTCAAAGAACGCCGATTCAAGATTCGAAAATTCAAAAAAATTCAAAAAAGCGGAAGTTACATTTTCTTAAGATCAAAATATAAACATTGTTAGAAATCCGCTTTGTGCTATTGTTTTACTGGTTTATGACAATGATGGGGCTTCACTCTATTATTATAGAGTCTGTAGCGATTAAATGTGGTTTTATCAATATATGTTAAGCGTTATTTATTTTAATTAAAGTCAATAGAATGTGTATATATGAATACACACATGGAGGTGTATGTTTACCATTTCAATGGTCTTGTTATAAAAAAAGAAAAAGAAAAAAAGGTTATTATAATTACTTACAGTGGTGGCAAATGGGGTTTTGTTAATGTGTGCTTAAATTATTTTTAATTTTAATTTTTAATTTTTAATTTATTTATTTTTTCTATTTAAACACAAACAATTTAATCTAATTATTATTTCGTCTCTGTTGGTCTCAGAGAATTCATCGATTTCATAGCGCTGTGTGAAATGTCTAAGATTTGAACTCGGGTCACCCAGTCCATTTTCCTCGATGATAATCATGATATCACACGCCTTCACTGTATAACATTTTCATTGGCTCATCTACATTTTCTAAGATAGATTTATAGAACTACGTGGCTCTCGCACATTTTTCCTTCCCCTCAGCCTTCCGTTGCCTTTGATACAGCGCTTCTCTTACTCCCACTTACATATTTTCTTCCAGGGTTCTTTATTCATATTTCCAGGAATCACAGAATCTTGTAAAACAGAAGCAATCTTAAAAATGACCCCCAACGAACAAATCAAAACAAAAAATACTGTATATAATCTCTGTCATATATCAGTTTGATATTTCTACTTGAACATTTACAACCCGCTCAATGTATGTATATATATATATATATATATATATATATATATATATATATATATATATATATATATATATATATATATTATATATATATATATATATATGTATGTATATATATATATATATTATATATGTATGTATATAATATATATATGTATATATGTATGTATATGTATGTATGTATATATATATATATATATTATATATGTATATGTATATATATATATATATATATATATGTATATGTATTATATATATATATATATATATATATATATGTATATATGTATATATATATATATTATATGTATATGTATGTATGTATATAATATATATATATATATTATATATATATATATATATATGTGTGTGTATATGTATGTATATTATATATATATGTATATGTATGTATTATATATATATATATATATGTATATATATATATATTATATTATATATATGTTATGTATGTATATATATATATATATGTATATGTATGTATATATATGTAATATATATGTATATATATATATATATGTATATGTATATATACATATATATATATATATATATATATGTATATGTATGTAAGACTAACTCGATCCATTGATGAGGTGTGTGGTGTAATGGTTAGAGTCGTAGGAAATGGACGAAACTGTTTTCATTTATCATGGCGCTAATACTCTTGGGAAAGGTGTACATTCAACTAATCTCCCTTCAGCTATGGCTAAATAGCAGGGCAGACTGGGCTCTTAACCTTGGTCAGGTAACTAGTCTAATAGGAAGTGTTTTAAAAGATTTTATATCATTTAAAATGTACATGGTCTTTATATCATTTGAAATATACATGGTCTTTATATCATTTGAAATGTACATGGGCTTTAAGAGAATGTGATATAATTTCGTATAATAATACCTTGACAAATTATCATCCAAATATTTCAAATTTTTTACTATATATTATATATTATATATATATATATATATATATATATATATATATATATATATATATATATATATATATATATATATATATATATATATATATATATATATATTATATATATATATATATATATATATATATATATATATATATATATATATATATATATATAATATATATATATATATATATATATATATATATATATATATATATATATATATTAATGGCAATGTGTAAAGCACAAATAATAGCATATATCGCAGTGAATCGGCTCTAGTCTCACTAAACACCCCAAAATGAGTTGATACACCTGAAAATATATACATAACGTGATATAATTTTGTATAATAAATTCTCGTCTAAATAATCTCAAATTTTTATTGCTTCTGTAGAACCAACTGCAAATTATATGTTTAATGTTTGAACGCTGTTCTCTTTTTCAGTAAATGTTATATCTATAGATGAAAACAGAGGCTTAAAATATTAAATTTAGAATTATGCGTAGTTTTCTTTAAAACTTGAGATCATTTGAACATGAATTGAAACACCCTGCATAAAAGAATATACGGAGTGGTCTATCATCGGTATATATTGGTAAATATATATATACATGGATGAGGGGGTAAGTACCACGCAAAAAGCGCTGTCTTTTATCGAATCGAAATATTGCAATATCAGCAGAATAAAGCAGAATAAAAAAACTTTATTTGAAGAACATCTGTGTTTTCGTATAATCTTATCCTTATATATATATATATATATATATATATATATATATACGTGTGTGTGTGTGTGTATATATATATACATGGACTCTCTCGTCGATTTTCGACGCATGAGTGTTCATTCAGTGAACAGACAACACAGTGATTTGTTTATAGTGGTGAAGGCTTGTGTTGGACCATTCCGCACTTTTTGGCACAGTCGATAGGAAAGAATTAGAGCACAAGGAATGTCATGAACCAAATCAATGACCTCAGGAATTTTGAATTCAGAGTTATCTCTCTCTTAGACTGGTTACGTACCCAAGGTTAAAGAGCCCAGTCTGCCCTACTATTTCACCCATAGCTGGGATATATATATATATATATATATATATATATATATATATATATTCAAAATAAAATTCAAAATAAAATTTCATTCTGATGAAGCTCGAATCTTCTCTGTGTGCGAAATACTTTCACACAGATGAACTGACCGAAACACATGTGTAAGTGATATTGATTAAATTCATCTTTTATTATCCATTCTATTCTTTCTTTTCTTTATTCATTCTTCCTCATATTTATATATATATAGGTTGAGCACTCTGTTTAGAAGGGACTAATTGCAAAAATTCACCACTTCGGCGCAAAGCTAGTCTCACTTGTTTATATAAGTTAGAGACCTCTGGTGAGTTTATTTCCGGTTTAGGAAATATAGCGATTATTCTGCCTTCTATTCTTGGCAGCTGATTGTGGACCCATCGGTAAGAGATTTGACGAGCGAAAGTTCGTTCGGTTCTCGAACCCGACCAGAGGTAGCTGCTGAAAAATAAGTATAGCTGCACTGATGAGGGGTAAACCCCGAAACGCGCGTCTGTAGATTGCTTTATATATATATATATATATATATATATAATATATATATATATAGAGAAGAGAGAGAGAGAGAGAGAGAGAAAGAGAGAGAGAGTGAAAACAGATAGATAGAGAGAAAGAGTGATATATATATATATATATATATATATATATATATATATATATATATATATAATCCCCCATCATTCGGTAGAGCGTTCGACTAGAAACCACAAAGTTCCTAGTTCGATACCGGTCCTCATCAACTCAGCGTATGAGTAGCACAGGGATCTGTGCGGTATCCACCTCAGATGCTAAAACCCTTGGTCTAGCGCTATTGAAAAGGGGATAGACTCCCTCGCTGACTGGCCGATACCGACTTTAGGCCGCCCCGACGAAAAAAAAAAAAAAAAAAATATATATATATATATATATGTCTTAATTTAAACTTTATTGTATCTTTTTTTAAATATGTCAGTCTGCATGACACTTTTACCTCTACAGTGAGAGGAGACGTTCGAGATTGGTACAGTAAGATTGTGCTGGGTTCGACCTGTTTACCGGCTAACGATTGACAAAGGAAGAGCTGTCGTGAAAGTGTTGTTTTATTGTTTACAATGTCTCAAACTCAGAGCCTTTGATATCTTTGGCATTTTTATGATACTTATAAGTTGAAAGTATTTGCATTAGATTTAAATTCGATTTCTGTAGCGACCGTTACAGTTTCTTTTGTAACACACAAGTTGATATTTTTCTGTCTGATTTTCTGCCCCGACCATATTGCCCTTATGGCAAGTCCCAAACCCTTTTTATCATATGTGTGCTAGAAGGGGGGGTGTCTGTGTGTCTTCATGCCCTGGGTATAAAGTTAAACTGATGGTGAAGTACCAGTTCTGGAAGTCTGGGGAATGTGGAGCACCCCTTCATCACCTTTCCCCCCAGGTTTACTCTAACCTGGAGTGGTAGTACCTATTAAGGTCCCATCTATGGGTTAAATAGAAGATTTGTTTACAAAAAAATTTGAGTTTAGAAAAATTACTTCAAAACTATCGCTACGAATATTTCAAAACTTTGCCGACATTAAATAACCCACTGTGGTTGATATGCCGTAAAACACACAGCCTTATTTTAGAAGCTGGAGTAAAAGACCCACTGTTGCCCTATTAAAGATTTTTGTTTCGACTGGATGTATCTCAACAGTCTTTCCGAGCTTCTAGAAACGTAACATTACTTCTGCCAACGAAACGCGTTGGATTAGATGTCATTTGTGTTTTTCCATCCAGTACAAGTCTATTGAAAGATACACTCATTAAAATGCTGTTTGGATTTGGAGCCCCCAGAATTCGGTACCCTAATGCTTAGGCCTCGTCATACTGTGGTATATCCACAGGTCCTGTTAGTCAATATATTAATACACTTATTTCTAAATCTTCCACCCGTGTTCATCTTGCAAAACACTCTCTGGTTAAAAACGACACCGTGCAATGCAAAAATGTAAATTAAGATTATCTGGTGTCGCTTAATTGCAGATTTTCTATTTGTTCCATTTAATTTCACCCAATCTTTAAAATGAAACATTCCAAATGGTATTGCGTCGCTTATATACCCAACGTAAAATTAAAATGAATTAAAAAAAAAGCTTAGATTGTGAATTACGGAATATATGTTGTTAATTTTGAGCTGAGGTCGTTCCGGCCTCCTTCTTAAATTTATGCTTTGTTTTAGCGAACCAGGTTCAGGCCAACATAGATATTTTCCGTGTCGTGTGTTTGTCACTTTTTGTCGGCAAATTAATTTAGATAATTTAAAAGCCGCCCCACCCCGATTTTCATCCGTAAATCAATTTAAATGTTTTACAAACCCTTTTCTAAGAAGGACCGAGAGAGAGTTAAAGATTATGATACTTTTTACATATGGAATTATTTAGCAATTGCTCTTAAGTAAACATATAAAACATTGTAATGATTAAATTATCATACTGTGGTATATCCACAGTCCTTTGATACTGAAAATAATATTATCTAATTCAAGTTCAGTAAAAATAAGTTAAAAATATAAATCGTATAAAAATGCACTATTGACACAAGAATACACAAGTAAATTATGGTTTGACTTGATTGTTTAATGAAATATCAACCTTCGTGGGTTATTTAATGCCAAACCCTTCTTGTAGAAGAACAGGAGTGGTACTATTTAACCATGGGGAAATAAGAGGATTCATACCTTTCCCATGGATGTTAGTCCGTAAGTGAACGTAAAAGCGCGACTTGATTTCGAATTCGCTTATCACAGTCTAGCACGTTAGCAATTACTCCATGGGACCCCACTCTTCAATGAATTTATAATCGTCACTCTTCTTCGTAAAAAGTAAGTGTACATTGTTATGTGTTGTTGAGTGTATTGACAAGACTAGAGTAGATTACCCCTAGCATGGGGTCTCCTTAGATTCCAGGGTCAATTGGGGTCAATCAGTTCAATATGCTTAAAGTCAAACTTGTCAATAATTGATGCTTTGTACCATATTAAACTGTATGATGCCTTGTTTATTCCGTATTGAATGCAAGAACTCTATAAAATGCAACTTGTGCCTACACATACATACACACACACACACATACACACACACATTTATATATATTTATGGAGGCGTGTAGTGTAATGGTTAGAGTCGTAGGAAATGAACTCGTCGACCTGAGTTCAATTCCTGGACGAAGCTGTTTACATTTCACATAGCGCTAATACTCTTGGGAAAGGTATGAATCTAATTCCCCCTCCAGCTATGGTTAAATAGCAGGGCAGACTTGGCTCTTTAACCATGGCTTGGTAACCAGTTTAGGAGAAGGAAAACTCCGAATTCAAACCTGTTAAACTCCGCTTAACAAGTTGACCTTGTGTCACATCCTGCTCGTGCGGAGGGGTTGGTTAATACATATTTATATATATATAAGCGAAAACCAAAAAAAGTAGTTCCCGGAAGATGCTACTTCTGACATCAGGACCCTATTAAAAGCAACAAGAGGAAGAGAACTCGATTTTGGTTGTTCAAAAAGTTTCTGTAACCCCGTCACCCATAACATCTGCCTAGCAAACTCTTTAGATAAACAATTCGCTTGATTATTTCGGATGATGGATATTAAAAATGCGCAAACCTAAACCGGATACAGTTAAATACACAAACATCTTTAAATGTAATTTAAAAGGACAATATATGGATATTTTTTGTTAGTAAATAATTTTCACGTTAGATAATCTTAAATATATATTGAAATAAAACAAACTATATATAAATTTATAATACCGGGAATTTATTTTATCAAAATTTGTTTCAACAAACAGAGCGGGCCGTTTAATGTTGCATACTTACTTTCTATAATTATATCTTATGATACAAAATTGTTCTTTATTCTTTGTATTAATGATTTTGACCAGAGACCAGCAATATTCCGAAGATGACCTGAAGGCATGAATAAGGGCAGCATTTACCAATTTAAACATGGAGACAATCGGAAAATCTTGGAAGGGATTCTGAAATCATCGGGGGGCCCTGGTTGAAAGCAATGACGTTATAAAAAAAGATCGATAAAAAAAAAGATCGATAGTATTTCCAGATATTTTCATAAACATAAATAGAGAAATAAGATAAGATAAAATCATTTCTTCTCATACAACTACTATTCTCCCATCTTTCGAAAGACATCCACTCATAATCAAACAAGATTCAATCTCTCTCAAGGTTTGCATAAACCGAAACGTTATAACGCCGACTTCACCAACAAGAATTCATTCAACTTTTAGGAATACTTCGTAAATCCTATTCGTAGCCAACGGGTTGGATGGATACCTCCTCATATATATATATATATATATATATATATATATATATATATATATATATATGTGAAAATAAAATGGAAATTAATCCGACAGTATGAATAAGATATAATGAAAAAACAAACGATGTTTACAACTGAAATAGGCTCATCAGAAGAGAAAAGTGTGCAAACCGTTTCGGGGCCCAATTCTCTTGACGGTTTAAAAAGCAACACTCGGCCCATCTATATATATATATATATATATATATATATATATCTTATTATAATGGAGATTGTGGGTTTGTCTGTAACCGAAACTATATTACTATTCAAGTCACAATTCCCTTTGTTATTTACATAACATTCTCCATGATTTTATTAGTATTTAAACTTCTATTATTAATAAAATTGTTATACATCATTAATAGTATTGACCATATCTAGATACTAATAACAGGTAATTGTATATATATATACAACAAAATAGCGGATTACAGTGTGAATGGGAAGGCTAATTTGCATATTGATCTTAAAAAATTGATTTTAATAAATATATGCTTAGTATTATTGATTTCTAATTGTTTGGTTTTATATTAATGAATATGAGCAAAAATCTCGGGGATAATTCTTAAAAGAAATCCATTAACAAGAAGCAATAACTGTAATTTTATTCTTTACTTCCTATTTTAACTAAATAGTTAAATTAGGAAAATTTACCAATGAAAGACGGGAGTAAGGAAAATGATGGAAGAGTTTCAAGTTGTTCTATTTTTCAATCATACCCCTCTGTTCCAAATAATTTTATCTGAATTCTTATTCAGTTTCATTAGCCTTTCTAATTTGATATCATATTTTATTATATTAAAACTTAAATACTTGCACCGGAGGGTGCATATATTTGCTAGTATATATATATATATATATATATATATAATATATATATGTGTGTGTGTGTGTGTGTGTGTGTGTGTGTGTGTGTATGTGTGTGTGTGTGTGTGTGTGTGTGTATGTACTAGACGTATGCGAATATTTCCATCTTTCCACTTTTGAAATGTAAAGACAGATGACAATTTATCTCAGTCAGTAAGAGTCTAACATGAGTTCCTGTAAGCAAACTCTACCGATTAGAATTTCAAAACCGGATGTTGATGAGGGCTAGGGGTAAGGTTGAAATACGCAACCCTAAAAGTATATGCTTGCTATGTTAACACCAAGTGATCAACAACACAATGATTATATATATATATATATATATATATATATATATATATATATATATATATATAATGTTTCGTTATTTACTAAGGTTAACTTAGTTTGGCACAAAGTCAGAAGTATGGGGAACACAGTGAGAATCCTACTCACATGACAGTCTAATTTGCTATAGGGCTGCACCTTAGATAATGTTTACTAGAGATGCTGATAGATACTTTAGGCCACCTGACGACTTTTTTTATTGGCGCTATTTGAAATACAATCATCCTCATCCAGGATGTTACCGTGTTCCTTTCCTAGGACGATAACCATTGCTCTTTAAACGCATCCTTAATTTCAATTTCAATAGAATATAGAATAAAAAGAGAAGTATTTCTCGATAGGAATTCAAGGTCTATTTTTTTTTAAATATTCGTAAGACCCAAATGTTTTGGGCACTAGTCCGGTCAGAAGTCAGTAGATAACGATACGATATCATTCTATAAAGGAAGAATAGTTGGATTCATACCTCCCGGATTTGAAACAGATCGTAAGTATGGGGCATCCAGCGTGGATAAAACTTGCAATTCATTTGTAATGTATTTTTGAGTTTGATATTGTTTTTTTTAAGGGTATGTCAAGCTTTGTGGTTCATTTAATGCCAGAAATGGTTATGTAGAATATTTTCCATAGGGATTTCAGCCTTTAGAGTAGCGGTTTTATGGTGGTATTCGGTTATTTTGAAAAGGTTACTTTTTTTTAGAAAATCTAAAATGTCTTCTGGGTTTGTATTTTTAAAGGGGTCTTTTAAGTTTTTTGTTCAGTAATATTTGGAGCAGATTTGTCTGAGACTGTTGCAGTTTAGACGGTTAGTGTAGAAACAGATTTAAATTCAGGTGTTGTTGAGACCGTTGGGTGAGTGACGGTCAATAATATCGATTTGACGTCGACTTTCTTTTCATTTTTGTTCATATCTAAACTTATGAAAGGATTCATATCTATTCCTTTCTGCCTGACAGTGACAACAAACTAATGAATATAATAGTCCTCCAACTCAGCATATGTGCCGTGCCCATATGTGTTTCTGTGTGTATAAGTGTGTGTTGGATTTGAAAAGGTTAGAATGAAACTAACCTCTATCAAAAATGATAATTATAGCTTCATTTCATTTTATTTTTTTGTATTTCAAGAAATGCAATATTCTATTACGTGTAGGTTATCTAGAGATGTTTGTAACTAAAAGATGTGTGTCGCTTTCGGTAGTGTGTTCAGCAAAGAATCACAAGGTTCTTGGTTCGATACTGGCTCACCAACTCAGCGTATGAGTAGGGCAAGTATATGTGCGTTAAAGTGAGGAGCTGATGGTAGGTGTGGCGCTCATCTAGGACTCAAAATCAGTCTCCTTGGTTTAACGCTAGTTAAAAGGGGATAGACTCCCTTAGAGGCTGGCTGATACCCACATTAGACCACCCCGATGACTTTACTTTTACTTTACTTAGTCATGAACAATTCTAATGTGGAGCACCCCTTCATCACCATTGCTCCCTGGTCCACTCTGACCCGGAGTGGTAGTACCTGTAAGGGTCCTATCTATGGATTAAATAGAAAATTGTATTTATAAAAAAATTGTATTATCCATTAAGAATTGATTTATTTCAAAACTTTATCGGCATTAAATGACCCACTGAGGTTGATATGCCGTAAAACAAACAAACCAAACCAAACAATGAACAATTCTAATTGTGGATGTTGAATTTGGTCGTTAAATAAGTCGACTCATACACGAGGCTATAAGGAAATTGATGCAAGTTTTAACAGATAATATATATACTTATTAGTTATTCAGGCTCTGATTGAATTCAGTGGGATTGAATTTAGCAATGCAGAGATTCTAGCGCCAAGAGGCTTACTGCAGATTGTATAACACGTTGGACGCTTGACTTGCTCAAACCATAAACGAAGCATAAAACACCATCTCGTAATGATATTACAGTTGCAGCGTGGTGTTATCTTGTTTCGCTTTTGTATTGGTTTTAGTGCCGGATTTGTGAGTTTGTACGGTTTCTCCTGTGCAGGAATCGAATTACAAGGCCGAAGCACAAAGCAATTAACTACTTTGGTTGCGGTTTATGAGCAAGAGGAGGTCATGGCGACTAAACACTACAGAGGTTTAAATTACATTTATCCGCCAGTTGGGAACTCGATAAAAGGTTCAGATCATCAATGAATCCACACCTTTATAAAGTCTACAAGAGTTCATAATGATAGTTAAATTTTAATATCATAAGCAAGAGTAACTCATGAAAACAATAAAGGGCAACATTATATTCTACTAAACGAGATATATATATATATATATATATATATATATATATATAATAATATATATATATATTGTAGAAATGTGAGGAGGTTAATCCGACAGTATGTGGAGAAAAGTAGACAAACACGGGATGTTATGGAAACTTGATGTTTATTGTCGACGGTTCAACGTTTCGGTCTCTTATTAGACCATCTTCAGGACTTGGATATAGTTCTTACTCCAATGATGGAAATTCTCAAAATGCTGAAAACGGAAGGTCGTCAGTAGGGGGAGGTGTAGTTGGGGGTGGTTATTGGATTCTTTTTCTCTCTGGAATGGGGAGTGCCGAAATGGTGGATGGTGGTACCACAGGTGTTAGATTGTGGAGATTGGTTAGCTAAATATGTGTGTGTGTGTGTGTGTGTGTGTGTGTGTGTGTGTGTGTGTGTGTGTCTGTTTAATTGTTTTTTGTTTATATGTGATTGGGAACTGGATTTGTCATTTCGGCACTCCCCATTCCAGAGAGAAAAAGAATCACTAACCACCCCCAACTACACCTCCCCTACTGACGACCTTCCGTTTTCAGCATTATGAGAATTTCCATCGTTGGAGTAAGAACTATATCCAAGTCCTGAAGATGGTCTAATAAGAGACCGAAACGTGGCACCGTCGACAATAAACATCAAGTTTCCATAACATCCCGTGTTTGTCTACTTTTCTCCACACACACACACACACACACACACATACACACACACACACCACACACATACATATATATATATATATATATATATATATATATTAGTCGTCCATAGACACAGTGTTTCGACATTTACGTCTCATCTGTGTGGCTACTCGTCAGTCCAGTTCCCTGCCATCTCGGCCGCCTGTAACTCTCAGTAAGAGGTGAACATTAACTGATACATACTTCTGAAGATGTGCGTTTACAGTCAACAGAGAACTCAAGTCTGTAAACAACAGGCGAGTAATACTTTACGCTAAGTGGTGACATTTCAAGTAACATTCCCCCTAGAGAGCTCAACCGGTTTTTCGAAGCATATATTAGTCCTCCACAATAATAATAATAATAATAATAATAATAATAATAATAATAATAATAATAAATTATTATTATTATTATTATTATTATTATTATTATTATTATTATTATTATACTAAAGCGGAGTGAATCCATGTTTGTCACTTGTGTAGTTTAAGGATACAAAATTCATACTAAAATATTCCTTAGTTATAGGATTGAATTATGTTTGAAAGAAATTCCATCTTAATTGGTTCTAATTAGTCGTAATTTGCGACTAATTCAAAAACTGACCCTCCTCTTACTTCACATTCAGGCTTTCACTTTCACGCTCTATGTTTATTATGATTACCTCCTCGTTATATATGTTAGTTTCTGTGTGTGTGTAAAGTAAGAGATGAGTGAGTGATTGTAAGAGAGAGATTTAACTTCTCACTTTATTAGTATGTTAAGATTCAGCAGCAGTAACTAGTCCGTAGCTAAACAAAATTACATGATCCATTTGAATTTAAATTTGGTAAAACCTTCCCTTTCTGAGAAATCTTACAAAATTATTTCAATTTTTAAAAAAACTTTTCGGCCGTATTTAAAAAAATGTAATTCACTTTTCAAACTCTCTTTTCCTTAATCCCAATAATCTACTAGAGCTCAATGGGTGAACCAACGAGTCACATTTTGTCAAGTATATATATAGATATATACAAGGTATAAAAGTATCGAGATTGAAACTGTATTTACCAAGATTGAAATGAACATTGAATGGAAAGTCGAAGAGTCCATTTCATAGAACTAACCATCACACCACGCGTCTCATATATCTATAGAACTAGCAGTGTAAGCTTGAAACAATTTTTCAACCTCATTGGGACGATCTTCGTGCGCATGTGTGAACGGAAACTCACCCATGGAATTACTCAGTCGGCAATTTCACGCCATTAAATGAGTGTGGCTAGTGTATAACCGTCTCATTATTAATAAACTAGCGAGCAGATTATCCTTTTTTTTTTTTTCATTTTTGTTTGGGGATGGTTAAAAATTCCAGGTCAGTAGACTTCCTACTGCAAATTGGATTTGGCTCCTGGTTTTTCCTATAATGATAAAGAGGTCTTTGAAAAATGTGTACACATGTTCATGGAGGAAGCGATTGCGATCTCAAAGCATAACAGTTCAGAATTATTAGATCTATTACTACTGTTGGATTGTCTTCCCTTGGATCTGGAAGAGTTATCTTCCCTCTCGTTTCTTATTCTCACCACCAGGCGTTTTTCTGCATTTAAGCAGGAAGCGCCAGATTCAAGATCTCTATTTTCTCCTTGGACTGGATAACATGAGTTAGACATTTGTATCTACACCCCATCCTCGTGGGGGCCTCTATCCCCCACGTACGGACTAAGTCAGTAAGTGACTTTAACCTTATGGACTATACATAACTCTATCTATATCTTTTATCTGTACATGTAGGTAACTATTGTTTATGTTCTTATTGTACCCCGTGCCTTACACGTATGTCTTGTATATGTGATAAATGTCTCCATGTGCTTTTATTAAAGTCCATTATTCTATGTTCAACACTCGTGTCGGAGTTGTTTGATTCAACCAGTTATAATATATATATATAACTTTGAACCTTACACTACCGAGTAGTAAGTTTGATTCTCACCGAGTATCCTTATACTTCTGGTGTTGAGTTAAAACAGAGTCAGGTTTAGCAAGTAGTAACAAAACGGCAGTGCCCCACATACACACCCATAGACGCACACAGGCACAGACACACATACATACATGAACCTACACATATACACACCCACAACGCATCTATATATTGGTTAACAAATAATATGCAAAGAATGCATTAGCATCTTCACAGTATAAGACAAGCTTACTCTCAAGATTCCGGCTGATTGTGCTTAATTTACTTAAAACATATCAATTTCAATCTCTAATTACATTAACAGAAAAAGAAAAAAAAAACACTGACGCACGGAATTCTTAACCCTAACAAAGTCTTCTAAACGTCCACTATAACGAATTTCACAAGTACACGCGAATGTATTTATTGTTTACGCATATAGTTATTTACTAAGCTTAGCTTGGATGTGGCACGAGGCCAGAAGTACGGGGCACCCAATGAAAATCGAACTCACTAACAATGGTTTGCTAAGTGAGCTTGCTAACCATTACACCAAGGTGTGCTGGAATCCACCACATAAACTTCTAGATTCTGTGTGAGCGCGTGGATTAAAGCCAGCCAATCATCGGCGCTAATAGTTAGTTAGTTAACTGTTTAATGGCTGATCTTGATAGCCGTTCATTTGCACGTATGCGCCACTGACGAATGGATCTGCAGCCTACGCTCTGCCCAGCCAAATGCTCATACCCAATACTTAAGGAACCCGAGGATCAACCAAAGGATTCTACCCAACACAAAGAGACACTGGGGAACAACCAAAGGATTCTACCCAACACAAAGAGACACCGAGGAACAACCAAAGGATTCTACCCAACACTAAGGGACACCGAGGAAACAACCAACAGGATTCTACCACACTAAGAGACACTGGGGAACAACCGAAGGATTCTACACAACGCTAAGGGACACCGAGGAACAACAAAGGATTCTACCAACACTAAGAGACACTGGGGAACAACCGAAGGATTCTACACAGCTAAGGGACACCGAGGAACAACCAAAGGATTCTACCCAACACTAAGGGACACCGAGGAACACCAAAGGTTTCTTCACTAAAGATCAGCCTCTGGTAAACACAAGTGATCTCCACTATAAAGTATTCTCAATTGAACCGTAAAATGGCCAACAAATGTATGGAGTTTATACCCATGTAGCTTAAATATTCCCATAAGGATCAGAAACGGCAACTCAACTATTCAAAGAACAAAGCAAACGTAGTCGAGAATGCGTTTCTGAGCTGTTATTAGTCACCCCACTTGACGATACTGTTCATGCAAATTATCAAAAATATAATTATTTCTCTGAATTTTTTCATATGAGGCTTGATCATTGGTATTATTTGGATCATTAGGACTACTGTACTCATTGTTACTGTTATCTGTACAACGTTTCGACCGATTTGCCTCCGGTCTTCTTAAGGTATTTCTTGTCGGACTCGGGAGCCTTCTAGAACTCGAGAACCGTTTTTTGGAACTCGGAAACTTTCTTGTCTTAATCAGGAGGCATCACAGAAATTTGAACCCAAATCCCATCGGCCGAAATGTTGTACAGTTAACAGTAAAGATGAGGGCAATAGTCCAAATAATCCAAATAATCCTAAAGAGAATTATACCCCTACATCGTTATCTGTGCTCGTGGTGCTCATTGTGCATCAGTTGGCGTCATTGGTTATAGATATGGTGGTCGAGTTCTAATCCTGTTTGCATTTCACAGGTTAAAATCTTTGTCGCCATTGTAGGGGTTCATTTTCCACTGTTATTCACAGAACCCCGTTGATAATCCTACTTTGTAGGTTTCCTTGTAATATATATATATATATATATATTTTATATATAATATATATTATATAATATTTATTATTATATATATATATATATATGCCGAATTTCGAACGATTGCCATGATCGTATTTCGTGAGTTACGTCACACAAGTTCGAAGAAAAATAACGGCTAAAAATCCACCAAATCCGCTCACTTAATTTATTTTTTTTTTGCTCTCATATACAGCATTTCATTTTTTTTTCTCCAGACTGTCTCATATCATTTAATTTGAAAAAGAGTGAAGGTTCACCCGAAATATCGGAATTGATCAAACCAGGAACCGAACAACAATTGAATATTAAAATTGTTCTTTTTTACAATGACAAAAACTACGTTCACAAGAACAAAGTGTATATATATATATATATATATATATATATATATATATATATATATATTATATATATATATATATATATATGTATGTGTGTGTGTGTGTGTGTGTGTGTGTGTGTGTGTGTGTGTGTGTGTTTGTACATACATATATATATATATATATATGTGTGTGTGTATGTGTGTGTGTGTGTGTGTCCAAGTTAGTAGTGAATTGGTAATACAAGTCTGTAGTGTTCCTTAGGTGTTTATTCAAAAGATAGGTCTTGCTGGCAGAAATTGCAATTGATTTGAGGACAGGTGCAAACGATCTTAAATGCTTTCTGTCCTCTTCTCTCATTGGCCAATTTTTATCTGAAATGCCTGCTATTGTTGGGAAAGTTTATAAATAGAAATGACGATTTTGCGTACATCTTATACCACATGGCTATAATATATTTGGGAAAATATATTGCATAGCTATAATATCTTTGGGAAAGGTATGCACCTAACTATTCTCCGAACAGTCATGGGTAAATAGTAGGGTATGGGGAATATGAAATGAAGAGATGAGGAGAAATAAAAAGACACAACTGTTTCGAAGTATAGAGACTTTATTGTTTAGACCGTTAACTCTGGACGCCAGAGTCCAGCCGCTCAGAACCTTTTATTTGTTTATCTAATTTTAATTTTATTTAAATCCCCACAAGGGCAAATGGTGCTCTAAACCTTGTTATGCCAACCGGCCTAGAAGAAAGAAAACTCTAAAGTAATTATTCCAAGCTGTTACTGAGTTAATGGTACGGTATAGCTTCATCACTTTGGATTTAACGAAACGCTTGGGTGAACAGCTAGATGCGAACTTTACGTGCTGACTCCCCCCCCCCAAAAAAAAAAAAATAAATAAAAAGTAGCTGTGTGTCCACTCACTCCATCCGGTTAAACGAACAAAAACCTGCTAGACACTGCTATACGAATAAGGACGAGCTCATGAGAAACATTCCGCTATGGGCATCTGCATAGGGACAGACAAGTCGACCAGTGAACCTACATCGACCAACTCTACGCAGATACTTAATGCTGTGTAGAGAACTTTCCCAGATCGATAGCCGGTGGGGAAGAAGAGTCATAGAGATCTTCACTAAGGAACAACCAAAGGATTCTACCTAACACTAAGGAACACAAGGGATCCCCACTATAAACTTCTCTCACTTGCAGCCTAAAAATGGCCACAAAAATCGTAACGTGGTGGTAGTGGTGGGGAAATTCCGCTTAAAAATTGACCTTGGGTCGCATCCTACTCGTGGCGGATCCCTTGAAGTAATTCATCGTTATCAGTTTCAAACATCAATGTCACGTTTGTATTTTCTTTAGAAATAGTTGTAAAAATCGTACAGACAATTGTATGATTTTCATCTTTTAAAAGGCCAAGTCTTGGTGAAGGCAGCAGATAGTATGATATACTTGTAATATATATGACCATTCTTCAGAGACTGGAATGGTGGTGTTGTTGGGTATTAAGGGTCAAAATCTAAACTCAATACGAACAACAGCGAAAGGGAAAAAAGGAAAAGAAAAGAAAAAAAGAATTTAAAAACTGTGAAATTCCAATTGTGTCTCTCATAAGGAAGTACTCAACCCAGTTACCGATACGAACAATTATGTCGGAAGAGTAGAAAGTTGGTTGATATATAACAGTTTAATGGGAGATATATGCCTGAATGCAGGGGTATATATATATTATATATATATATAATATATATATATATATATATATATATATATATATACTGCGCGGGGTTGCACTGTGGCAAAAGATACTTTAGAACATCGTCTGCTCTCTGCCAAAATCTGAGTACAAGGAATCCTGCTAGACGGTGACCGCTGCCATTTTCCTATGCCTTGAGGGAATTCCTGTGGGCCTTGATTTAAACAAAAAGCAGGAGTAAGGAAAAGGGGGGAAAGGATGGTGTAGAGGATGGAGAATGAATTTGGGAAGGGTGATAAAAGATAAAGAAAAGTAAAAAGAAAGAAAGAAATAAGAAGGAAAGGAAGAAGGTGATGCGGAATGAATGAAAGAAAAGTTTAGGAAATAAGCAACAATGATACTTAATTGGAGATTTATAAACCAGAAGAAGAGAAGAAGGATGAAGAAGAAGAGAGAGAAGAAAAGAAGAAGAAGAAGAGAAGAAAGAACCCGTGAAAGAGAAGAAAGAAGAAGAAAGGAAGAAGAAGAGAAGAAGAAGAG
>CM042143.1:115182710-115215872 GCA_023376005.1 Doryteuthis pealeii | reverse complement strand
GAAATGTAAAGACAGATGACAATTATCTCAGTCAGTAAGAAGTCTACATGAGTTCCTGTAAGCAACTCTACCGATTAGAATTTCAAAACCGGAGTTGATGAGGGCTAGGGGTAAGGTTGAAATACGCAACCCTAAAAGTATATGCTTGCTATGTTAACACCAAGTGATCAACAACACAATGATAATATTATAATATATATATATTATATATATATATATATATATATAATGTTTCGTTATTTATTAAGGTTAACTTAGTTTGGCACAAAGTCAGAAGTATGGGAACACAGTGAGAATCCTACTCACATGACACAGTCTAATTTGCTAGAGCTGCAGTTTAGATAATGTTTACTAGAGGTGCTGATAGATACTTTAGGCCACCCCGACGACTTTTTTTATTGGCGCTATTTGAAATACAAACATCTCCATCCAGGATGTTACCGTGTTCCTTTCCCATTACGATAACCATTGCTATTTAAACGCATCCATAATTTCAATTTCAATAGAATAAAAAAAGAAGGATTTCTCGATAGGAATTCAAGGTCTATTTTTTTATATTCGTAAGACTCAAATATTTTTGGCACTAGTCCGATCAGAAGTCAGTAGATAAGGATATCATATCATTCTATAGAGGAAGAATAGGTGGATTCATACCTCCAGGATTTGAAACAGGTCGTAAGTATGGGGCATCCAGCGTGGATAAAACTCGCAATTCATTTGTAATGTATTTTTGAGTTTGATATTGAGTTTTTTTTAGGGGTATATCAAGCTTTGTGGGTCATTTAATGCCAGAAAGGGTTATGTAGAATGTTTTCCATAGGAATTTCAGCCTTTAGAGTAGCGGTTTTATGGTGGTATTCGGTTATTTTGAAAAGGTTGCTTTTTTTTTTAGAAAATCTAAAATGTCTTCTGGGTTTGTATTTTTAAAGGGGTCTTTTAAGTTTTTTGTTCAGTAATATTTGGAGCGGATTTGGATGAGAGTGTTGCAGTTTGGACGGTTAGTGTAGAAACAGATTTAAATTCAGGTGTTGTTGAGACCGTTGGGTGAGTGACGTTCAATAATATCAATTTGACCTCGACTTTCTTTTCAATTTTTGTTGATATCTGAACCTATCAGAGGATTCATATCTCTCTTTCTTTCTGCCTGATATTGACAACAATCTAATGAACATAATCGTCCTCCAACAGAGTATGTGCCGTGCCCATATGTGTTTGTGTGTGTGTATATGTGTGTGTTGGATTTGAAAAGGTTAGAATGAAACTAACCTCTAAAATGATTATAGCTTATTTCATATCTTTTGTATTTCAAGAGATGCAATATTCTATGATGTGTAGGTTATCTAGAGATGTTTGTAACTAAAAGATGTGTGTCGCTTTCGGTAGTGTGTTCAGCAAAGAATCACAAGGTTCTTGGTTCGATACTGGCTCACCAACTCAGCGTATGAGTAGGGCAAGTATATGTGCGTTAAAGTGAGGAGCTGATGGTAGGTGTGGCGCTCATCTAGGACTCAAAATCAGTCACCTTGGTTTTAACGCTAGTGAAAGGGGATAGACTCCCTTAGAGGCTGGCTGATACCCACATTAGACCACCCGATGACTTTACTTTTACTTTACTTAGTCATGAACAATTTAATGTGGAGCACCCCTTCATCACCATTGCTCCCTGGTCCACTCTGACCCGGAGTGGTAGTACCTGTTAGGGTCCTATCTATGGATTAAATAGAAAAATTGTATTTATAAAAAATTGTATTATCCATTAAGAATTGATTTATTTCAAAACTTTATCGGCATTAATGACCCACTGAGGTTGATATGCCGTAAACAAACCAAACCAACCAATCTATGAACAATTCTAATTGTGGATGTTGAATTTGGTCGTTAAATAAGTCGACTCATACACGAGGCTATAAGAAAATTGATGCAAGTTTTAACAGATAATATATATACTTATTAGTTTATTCAGGCTCTGATTGAATTCAGCGGGATTGAATTTAGCAATGCAGAGATTCTAGCGCCAAGAGGCTTACTGCAGATTGTAAAAACACGTTGGACGCTTGACTTGCTCAAACCATAAACGAAGCATAAAACACCATCTCGTAATGATATTACAGTTGCAGCGTGGTGTTATCTTGTTTCGCTTTTGTATTGGTTTTAGTGCCGGATTTGTGAGTTTGTACGGTTTCTCCTGTGCAGGAATCGAATTACAAGGCCGAAGCAAAGCAATTAACTACTTTGGTTGCGGTTTATGAGCAAGAGGAGGTCATTGCGACTAAACACTACAGAGGTTTTAAATTACATTTATCCGCCAGTTGGAACTCGATAAAAGGTTCAGATCATCAATGAATCCACACTTTATATAGTCTACAAGAGTTCATAATGATAGTTAAATTTTAATATCATAAGCAAGAGTAACTCAGGAAAACAAAAGGGCAACATTATATTCTACTAAACGATATATATATAATATATATATATATATATATATATCTTATTATAATGGAGATTGTGTGTTTTTTCTGTCTGTAACCGAAACTATATTACTACTCAAGTCACAATTCCTTTGGTTATTTACGTTACATTCCCCGTGACTTTATTTAAAACTCAATTACTAATGAAATTGTTTTACGTTAATACTGTTGGCCTTATCTACACAGTAATACCATGCAATTGTATTTATATATACAACAAAATAGCGGTTTACAGTGTTAGTGGGAAGGCTAATTTGCATATTGGCATCAAAAATTTGATTTTATTAAATATGTGCTTAGTATTATTGATTTCTAATTGTTTGGTTTTATCTTAATGAATATGACTAAAAATCTCGGGTATAAATCTTAAACGAAATATATTAACAAGAAGAAATAACTGTACTTTTGTTCTTTACTTTCTATTTTAGCTAAATAGTTAAATTAGGAAAATTTAGTAATGAAAGACGGAAGTGATGGAAGAGTAAGTTTCAGCTGTTCTATTTTTCGATTATACCCCCCTCTGTTTCAACTTTTTAAATCTGCATTGTTATTTAGTTTCATTAGTATTTCTAATTAAATCTAATATCTTATTACATTAAAACTTAAATACTTGCACCCGGAGGGTGCATATATTTGCTAGTATATATAATATATATATATATATATTATATATATATATATATATATATATATCGTAGAAACGTGAGGAGGTTAATCCGACAGTATGTGGAGAAAAAGTAGACAAACACGGGATGTTATGGAAACTTGATGTTTATTGTCGACGGTGCAACGTTTCGGTCTCTTATTAGACATCTTCAGGACTTGGATATAGTTCTTACTCCAATGATGGAAATTCTCAAAATGCTGAAAACGGAAGGTCGTCAGTAGGGGAGGTGTAGTTGGGTGGTTAGTGGATTTCTTTTCTCTCTGGAATGGGGAGTGCCGAAATGGTGGATGGTGGTACCACAGGTGTTAGATTGTGGAGATTGGTTAGCTAAATATATATATGTGTGTGTGTGTGTGTGTGTGTGTGTGTGTGTGTTTAATTTGTTTTTTTGTTTATATGTGATTGGGAACTGGATTTGTCATTTCGGCTCTCCCCATTCCAGAGAGAAAAAGAATATATATATATACACACACACACACATATATATATATTATTATATATATTATATATATATATATATATATATATTAGTCGTCCAAAGACACAGTGTTTCGACATTTACGTCTCATCTGTGTGGTGACACGTCAGTCCAGTTCCTTGCCATCTCGGCCGCCTGTAACTGTCAGTAACAGGCGAACATTAACTGATACATACTTCCGTAGATGTATGTTTACAGTCAACAGAGAACTCAAGTCTGTAAACAACAGGCGAGTAATACTTTACGCTAAGTGGTGAAATTTCAAGTAACATTCCCCCCAAGAGAGCTCAACTGGGTTTTCGAAGCATATATTAGTCCTCCACAATAATAATAATAATAATAATAATAATAATAATAATAATGATAATAATAATAAATTATTATTATTATTATTATTATTATTATTATACTAAAGCGGAGTGAATCCATGTTTGTCACTTGTGTAGTTTAAGGACAAAAATTCATACTAAAATATTCCTTAGTTTTAGGATTGAATTATGTTTGAAAGAAATTCCATCTTAATTGGTTCTAATTAGTCGTAATTTGCAACTAATTCAAAAACTGACCCGCCTCTTACTTCACATTCAGGCTTTCACTTTCACGCTCTCTATGTTTATTATGATTACCTCCTCGTTATATATGTTAGTTTCTCTGTGTGTGTAAAGTAAGAGATGAGTGAGTGATTGTAAGAGAGAGATTTAACTTCTCACTTTATTAGTATGTTAAGATTCAGCAGCAGTAACTAGTCCGTAGCTAAATAAAATCACATGATCTGTTTCAATTTAAATTTGGTAAAACCTTCCCTTTCTGAGAAATCTTACAAAATGATTTCAATTTTTTAAAAACTCTTCGGCCGTATTTATAAAAATGTAATTAACTTTTAAAACACTCTTTTCCCTAATCCCAATAATCTACTAGTGCTCAATGGGTGACCCAACGGGTCACATTTTGTCAAGTATATATGTATATAGATATATACAAGGTATAAAATTATCGAGATTGAAACTGTATTTACCAAGATTGAAATGAACATTGAATGGAAAGTCGACGAGTCTATTTCATAGAACTAACCATCACACCACGCGTCTCATATATCTATAGAACTAGCAGTGTAAGCTTGAAACAATTTTTCAACCCCACTGGGACGATCTTCATGCGTATGTGTGAACGGAAACTCTCCCATGAAGTTACTCAGTCGGCAATTTCACGCCATTAAATGAGTGTGGCTAGAGTATAACCGTCTCATTATTAATAAACTAGCGAGCAGATTATCCTTTTTTTTTTCATTTTTGTTTGGGGATGGTTAAAAATTCCAGGTCAGTACACTTCCTACTACAAATTGGATTTGGTTCCTGGTTTTTCCTATAATGATAAAGAGGCCTTTGAAAAATTTGTACACATGTTCATGGAGGAAGCGATTGCGATCTCAAAGCATAACAGTTCAGAATTATTAGATCTATTACTACTGTTGGATTGTCTTCCCTTGGACCTGGAAGAGTTATCTTCCCTCTCGTTTCTTATTCTCCTTATTCTCACCACCAGGCGTTTTTCTGTATTTAAGCAGGAAGCGCCAGATTCAAGATCTCTCTTTTCTCCTTCTTCTTGGACTGGACAGCATGGGTTAGACATTTGTGTCTACACCCCATCCTCATGGGGACCTCTATCCCCCACGTACGGACTAAGTCAGTAAGTGACTTTAACCTTATAGACTCTCCATAACTTTATCTATATCTTTTATATGTACATGTAGGTAACTATTGTTTATGTTCTTATGGTACCTTGTGCCATACACGTATTTCTTGTATATGTGATAAATGTCTCAATCTGCTTTTATTAAAGTCCATTATTCTATGTTCAGCACTCGTGTCGGAGTTGTTTATTTCAACCAGTTATAATATATATATATATATATATATATATATATATATATATATATAACTTTGAACCTTACACTACCGAGTAGTAAGTTTGATTCTCACCAAGTACCCTTATATTTCTGGTGTTGAGTTAAAACTGAGCCAGGTTTAGCAAGTAGTAACAAGACGGCAGCCCCCCACATACACACCCATAGACGCACACAGGCACAGACACACATACACACATACGCACACACACACATACACACACACAACGCATCTATATCTTGGTTAACGAATAATATGCAAAGAATGCATTAGCATCTTCACAGTATCAGACAAGCTTACTCTCAAGATTCCGGCTGATTGTGCTTAATTTACTTAAAACATATCAATTTCAATCTCTAATTACATTAACAGAAAAAAAAAAAACACTGACGCACGGAATTCTAACAAAGTCTTCTAAACGTCCACTATAACGAATTTCACAAGTACACGAATGCATTATTGTTTACGCATATAGTTATTTACGAAGCTTAGCTTGGATGTGGCACGAGGCCAGATGTATGGGGCACCCAATGAAAATCGAACTCACTAACAATAGTTTGCTAAGTGAGCTTGCTAACCATTACACCAATGTGTGCTGGAATCCACCACATAAACTTATAGATTCTGTGTGAGCGCGTGGATTAAAGCCAGCCAATCATCGGCTCTAATAGGTAGTTAGTTAACTATTTAATGGCTGATCTTGATAGCCGTTCATTTGCACGTATGCACCATTGACGAATGGATCTGCAACCTACGCTCAGCCCAGCCAAATGCTCATACCCAATACTTAAGGAACCCGTGGAACAACCAGAGGATTCTACCCAACACAAAGAGATACCGAGGAATAACCAAAGGATTCTACCCAACACAAAGAGACACCGAGGAACAACCAAAGGATTCTACCCAACACTAAGGGACACCGAGGAACAACCAAAGGATTCTACCCAACACAAAGAGACACTGGGAACAACCAAAGGATTCTACCCAACACAAAGAGACACCGAGGAACAACCAAAGGATTCTACCCAACACTAAGGGACACCGAGGAACAACCAAAGGATTCTACCCAACACTAAGGAACACCGAGGAACAACCAAAGGTTTCTTCACTAAAGATCAGCCTCTGGTAAACACAAGTGATCTCCACTATAAAGTATTCTCAATTGAACCGTAAAAATGGCCACAAAATGTATGGAGTTTATACCCATGTAGCTTAAATATTCCCCATAAGGATCAGAAACGGCAACTCAACTATTCAAAGAACAAAGCAAAACTTAGTCGAGAATGCGTTTCTGAGCTGTTATTAGTCACCCCACTTGACGATACTGTTCATGCAAATTATCAAAAAATATAATTATTTCTCTGAATTTTTCATATGAGGCTTGATCATTGGTATTATTTGGATCATTAGGACTACTGTACTCATTTTTACTGTTATCTGTACAACGTTTCGACCGATTTGCCTCCAGCCTTCTTAAGGTATTTCTTGTCGGACTTGGGAGCCTTCTAGAACTCGAGAACCGTTTTTTGGAACTCGGAAACTTTCTTGTCTTAATCAGGAGGCATCACAAAAATTTGACCCCAAATCCCATCGGCCGAAATGTTGTACAGTTAACAGTAAAGATGAGGGCAATAGTCCAAATAATCCAAATAATCCTAAAGAGAATTATACCCCTACATCGTTATCTGTGCTCGTGGTGCTCATTGTGCATCAGTTGGCGTCATTGGTTATAGATATGGTGGTCCGAGTTCTAATCCTGTTTGCATTTCACAGGTTAAAATCCTTGTCGCCATTGTAGGGGTTCATTTCCACTGTTATTCACAGAACCCCGTTGATAATCCTACTTTGTAGGTTTCCTTGTAATATATATATATATAATATATATATATATATATATATATATATATATATATATATATGCCGAATTTCGAACGATTGCCATGATCGTATTTTGGATGAGTTACGTCACACAAGTTCGAAGAAAAATAACGGCTAAAAAACGCCAAATCCGCTCACTTAATTAATTAATTTTTTTTGCTCTCATATACAGCATTTCATTTTTTTTCTCCAGACTGTCTCATATCATTTAATTTGAAAAAGAGTGAAGGTTCACCCGGAATATCGTAATTGATCAAACCAGGAACCGAACAACAATTGAATATTAAAATTGTTCTTTTTTACAATGCTTCAAAAGACAAAAAACAACGTTCACAAGAACAAAGTCTCTCTCTCTCTCTCTCTCTCTCTCTCTCTATATATATATATATATATATATATATATATATATATATATATATATATATATATACTGTAGTGTGAGATGGTCACTATTACAGCTTTTGCTGGAATGGTGTACCAAAGGCAGTATTAATTGGTAGAGTGCTTAATATAAAATAGAGCAGTTATATAATATAATAAGATAAATCTATAGGTTTTACATATCTATTTATTGGGTGACAAAGGAACATTCACTTTGTCACCCAATAAATAGATATATAAAACCTATATATTTATCTTATTATATTATATATATATATATATATATATATATATATGTGTGTGTGTGTGTGTGTGTGTGTGTGTGTGTTTTGTACATATATATAATATATATATGTGTGTGTATGTGTGTGTGTGTCCAAGTTAGTAGTGAATTGGTAATACAAGTCTGTAGTGTTCCTTAGGTGTTTATTCAAAAGATAGGTCTTGCTGGCAGAAATTCAATAAGCAATTGATTTGAGGACAGGTGCAAACGATCTTAAATGCTTTCTGTCCTCTTCTCTCATTGGCCAATTTTTATCTGAAATGCCTGCTATTGTTGGGAAAGTTTATAAATAGAAATGACGATTTTGCGTACATCTTATACCACATGGCTATAATATATTTGGGAAAATATATTATATATCTATAATATCTTTGGGAAAGGTATGCACCTAACTATTCTCCGAACAGTCATGGGTAAATAGTAGGGTATGGGGAATATGAAATGAAGAGATGAGGAGAAATAAAAAGACACAACTGTTTCGAAGTATAGATGGAGACTTTATTGATTAGACCGTTAACTCTGGACGCCAGAGTCCAGACGCTCAGAATCTTTTAATTATTTATCTAATTTTAATTTTGTTTAAATCCCCACCAGGGCAAATGGTGCTCTAAACCTTGTTATGCCAACCGGCCTAGAAGAAAGAAAACTCTAAAGTAATTATTCCAAGCTGTTACTGAGTTAATGGTACGGTATAGCTTCATCACTTTGGATTTAACGAAACGCTTGGGTGAAAAGCTAGATGCGAACTTTACGTGCTGACCCCCGCCCCCCCAAAAAATAAAATAAATAAAATAAAAAGTAGCTGTGTGTCCACTCACCTCCATCCGGTTAAAACGAACAAAACCTTCTAGACACTGCTGGACGAATAAGGACGAGCTCATGAGAGACATTCCGCTATGGGCATCTGCATAGGGACAGACAAGTCGACCAGTGAACCTACATCGACCAACTCTACGCAGATACTTAATGCTGTGTAGATAACTTTCTCAGATCGATAGCCGGTGGGGAAGAAGAGTCATAGAGATCTCCACTAAGGAACAACCAAAGGATTCTACCTAACACTAAGGAACACAAGGGATCTCCACTATAAATTTCTCTCACTTGCAACCTAAAAATGGCCACAAAAATCCTAACAATGGTGGTGGTGGTGGGGAAATTCCGCTTAAAAATTGACCTTGGGTCGCATCCGACTCGTGGCGGATCCCTTGAAGTAATTCATCGTTATCAGTTTCAAACATCAATGTCACGTTTGTATTTTCTTTCGAAATAGTTGTAAAAATCGCACAGACAATATTGTATGATTTTCATCTTTTAAAGGCCAAGTCTTGGTGAAGGCGGCAGATAGTATGATATACTTGTAATATATATGACCATTCTTCAGAGAAAGGAATGGTGTGGTGTTGTTGGTATTAAGGGTCAAAATCTAAACTCAATACGAACAACAGCGAAAGGGGAAAAAAGGAAAAGAAAAGAAAAAAAGAATTTAAAAACGGTGAAATTACAATTGTGTCTCACATAAGGAAGTATTCACCCAGTTACCGATACGAGCAATATGTCGGAAAGAGTAGAAAGTTGGTTGATATATAACAGTTTAATGGGAGATATGTGCCTATATATATATATATATATATATATATATATATATATATATATGTGTGTGTGTGTGTGTGTGTGTGTGTGTGTGTGTATGGGGGGTTGCACTGTGCAAAAAGATACACTTTAGAACATCGTCTGCTCTCTGCCAAAATCTGAGTACAAGGAATCCTGCTAGACGGTGACCGCTGCCATTTTCCATGCCTTGAGGGAATTCCTGTGGCTTGATTTACAAAAGCAGGAATATGAAAGGGAGGAAGGGATGGTGTAAGGAATGGAAGAATGAATTTGGGAAGGATGATAAAGAAATAAAGAAACAAAAAAGAAAGAAAGAAGGAAAAAAGGAAAGAAAGTTGATGCGGAATGAATTAAAGAAAGTTAAGGAAATAAGCAACAATGATATTATGAGATTATAACAGAAGAAGAAGAAGAAGAAGAAGAAGAAGAAGAAGAAGACCCGTGAAAGAAGAAAAAAAAGAAGAAGAACCGTGAAAGAGAAGAAGAAGAAGAGGAAGAAGAAGAACCGTGGAAGAAGAAGGACCGTAAAAGAAGAAGAAGAAGAAGAAGAAGAAGAAGAAGAAGAAGAAGAAGAAGAAGAAGAAGAAGAAGAAGAAGAAGAAGGTCAATGGATGATTAAAAGTCCGGAATTCACTGACAAAAAAACCCTTGAAAAGATCGTAAATAAGATAAGAGTGATGAGGATAAGGAAGAGGATGGAGATGAGTTTAATGAAGGGGAGGAGGAGGAATGTGAAACAAGAAAAAAGAGAAAGAAAAGAGAGAGAAAAGAGTGATCAGAAAATAATGGAAGTGATATAAACTATATTACTACTCAAGTCACAATTCCCTCAGTTATTTACATCAGATTCTACATGATTATTATTATTATTATTATTATTATTATTATTATTGTTGTTGTTGTTGTTGTTGTTGTTGTTGAGTTGTTGTTGATTTGTTGTTGTTGTTGTTATTTCTTGACATCTCTAGCTGATGGTTTTTCACTGAAGTCCAAGTGATAGCAAGTTTCCCCAGATCTCCAGGACTCTTCTAAGTATTCTAGCTGATTTTATTATTTTATTCCTATATTGATTTCTAATTGTTAGGTTTTATCTTACTGAATATGAGCAAAAATCTCGGGCATAAATCTTCAAAGTAATCTATTAACAAGAAGAAATAACTTCAATTTTATTCTTTACTTCCTATTTTAATTAATAGTTAAATAAGGAAAATTTAGCAATGATATAAACGAGTGATGGAAAATGTGGAAGAGTTAGTTTCAAATGTTCTAGTTTTTGGTTATACACCCTCTGTTTCAAATCATTTTATCTGCATTCTTATTTACTTTCATTAGTGTTTCTGATTTAATATAATATTTTATTAATAACAATTAACTTCACTTCTAATAATGCGCAAGCACAATTAAGAAAACATTTTATGATATTTTCATGTTGAAATATGCTATTGTATTGATTCGAACAAATTAGTATGTTTCTTTGAAGATTTACGGTGAAATGAAAATGGCCGAGCAAAGCATAAGGATTCCTCAAAGTGAAACAAACCAGGGGAGGTTACTCTCATTTATGTAGCTAATGTTCAGATTACCGAAAAAATCAAAAATAGAAACAATTAGAAATAAAAAAATTTAGAAATAGAAAAATGAAATTATTATAATTTACATATACATTTACATAAAATCTATATAAAATCTACTTTTCACACATATCTGTATACTTATAGTTATGTAAAAATGTATATTTTGAAAATTATAATAAGAAGTTATAAAAGTTATAATTATAATTCATATTTCAGAATATCTTATGTTAGAAGAGAATAATTTAGAAAAAGAAAATAAATAAAGTAATAATAAAGAAATGAACGTGAGAACAAACAGACTGAAACAAAAAAGAAAAAGAACTGATAGAAAATGAAATTGAGTAAAGTTAGGAGTAATAATAAAGAAAAACACAAAAAAAACTAATAAGAAACGAGGAGGAAGAAGAGGGGGAACAGGAGGAGTAGTAATAGGAGATTTAAGAATGAAAGGAGATTGATAGGAGGGCAGGAGTTTGATATTGCTAATAAAAATGGAAAGGGATTTTTTGTTTAATGGCATATCAAACTTTGTGGGATATTTAATATCAAAGTCATACTTGTATTAGAACTGTAAAGATACTATTGAACCCCACTGTTAAAGGGGTTTGTGGGTCCATACCTATCCCAAGGGTATTAGTCCAAATGTGATCGGAAAAGTTTAACTGGAATTTGACCTTGCTTATTACGATCTCACAGTCCAGTACGTCTTCCACCACACCGAGCGAAAAGAGGGGAAACGAAAGTAAAGGTTGTGCCAATTGTGATTGGTGCCCTTGGAACGGTCCTCAAGGGTCTAGAAAAGAGTCTAGATGAATTGGAAATCAGAGGAAGAATCGAGACCATCTAGACTATACTATTTTTTGAGATAGGCTAGAATATTCAGAAGAGTTCCTGGAGATCTGCGGAGACTTGCTGTCACTCAGCCTCCAGTGAACAACCGGCTAAGGCGAGTGGGAAGATCTCGAATGGAGTAAAATAATAATAATAATAATAATAATAATAATAAGAAGAAGAAGAAGAAAGAAGAAGAAGAAGGATGAAAAATCGGCTAGAATACTCAGAAGTGTCCTGGAGACCTGCGGAGACTTGCTGTCACTCAGCCTACAGTGAACAAAAGCGAAAAGATCTCGAATGGAAGTAAAACTAATAAAAAATAATAATAAGAAAGAAGAAGGAAAAGAAAGAAGAAGAAGAAGAAGAAGAAGAGTGAGAAGTCTATAATAGTAATAGGAAATACTGTTGAAAAAAACAATAAGAACAAACGAAAACATCTACAATTATAATAGAAGAATTTTAATATGGAAAAAATATTGACAGTTGGAGAAACCTAATTGTTTTAAAGAGAAACAATGACTACAAAACTTCAGAAACTAAAGAATAAATCATACATATATATATATATATATATATATATATATATATATATATATATATATATATATATACAAAGGAGAGACAGAGAAAGAGAAAGAGAGAGGGAGGGGGTGAGAGAGAGAGAAGTAGACAAAAATTAAAGAAAGAATGAAGAAAGAAATGGATGAATAGCGAGTGACCCCTCCACTCCTCTGACCCGTTCCTTCGTGTAATTTTTATGGCACGGCTGGAAGTCATAAAGAAGCCTTGTTACAGGCTTGTCCCATAAAATATCTTTTATTTCTCAATTTTGGCTCGTGGAATTCATTGCAGGAATCCCGTTTTGTCGCAGCATGGAATCAAAGACGTTCGCAAGAGAGAAATGCGCGGCTCTCATTTTTCGGCCTCCTCACTCTTTCTCGCCATATGGCTAGGCTATCACTAACTACAGTTACGTGGTCCTCCTGTGCCTCGAGCTTAATGTACAAGGTTAAATATGTTATGATCCCATGAGATTTTCATACGCATTCACGATGAAGACAATATATCGATTTATTATCTACTGCGTTTTAAATTACCTGTTTTAAGAAAGAAAAAAAATCAAAAATGTCTATATTGTCGTTAAATTTGAACAAACGTAGATGTAGAATATGTGGGAAATTTTGGTGATTTTAACATTTTGTCGTCCCACTCTCTTGCCCTAATTTACGCTATGAAAATGCCGGCGTTAGGCGTTAGTTTTCCGAGTCGTGTTTTTATAACGTTTTATCGGCAAATTAATGTAGATATTTTACAATGACTGTTCCACCTCGACTTTTATCGTCAATCAATGTAGATATTTTACACCAACCCCCGGCTAAAAAATGTGTTGTTTTTTTTTTCGATTAAATTTGTACAAATTTAGTTAAAATTTCATAAAACTCACTCAAATCTAAAAACAATTTTCATAGAGTAAGCTCTGACTTTTTTATTTATTTTACAAAGGCCCCCCCCCCCGCATCCTATAAAATAGAAATAAGAACTAAGACAATTTTTATCCAATTGAATTCGTACAATATATTTCTACGCAACAAACAGGAATTTCAAAACAATTTTCTGGTTTTGTTTTGTTTTACGGCCTAACAACCTCAATGGGTCAATTAATGCCGATAAAGTTTTGGAATAAATTAATTCTTAATGCATACTCAATCTTTTTTACAAATCCATTTTTCTATTTAACCCATAGATGGGACCCTATCAGGTACTACTCCGGGTTAGAGTGGACCAGGGAGCAATGGTGATGAATGGGGTGCTCCACATTTCCCAAACCTCCAGAACTGGAATGTCACAATCACATAGAGCTTAATGTATTTCCCAGGACATGAAGACCCTCAGCCACCGCCTTCTTGCATCGATATGAAAACGGGTTGAGGCTTGCCCTAAGGGCAATAGGGTTGGGGTAATCATATAGGTGCTAGGGTTTGACATGGTCAGGCGATTGATCGGAGGGGACCTCTTCCAGTGCCCAAGTAAGCGCCAAATTGAAGTGTTGCGTGTGATGCTCTGCTCAGCCACCTGCGTTCCGTCCTTAAGCATCACGGGTCGCCACCACCGGACAACAGGTGGCCCAATTGGGGGGATCTTACCCCTCGGTAGAGGTGCAGTCGGTGTATTCTAACACCTCAGTCGACAGAGCGGTAAACAATTTTCTTACAATATCCTCTTTCTCTTTGACAACGTAATTAACAAAAACAAAACAACAATAACATATATTAAAATTACCAAAATATTGTCGTATCGTTGGATATTGTAGAACATACCAAAAGCAGTGTTTTAGACGTACGAATAGATATACACGATTCTTACAACTTACATGCTGTGACATGTTATATTATGAATGAGCACTCTCTAAATTAAATACGAATGTCAGTTTGTCAAATTTTTTCAACTTTGCTCCTACAGGCCGTATCCCAACATATCATACAATTTTGGATCCAAGCCGATTCCGTGATCTAATCAAAAACATAGCTTGTCGAATCCGAATCCTGTAATATTGGATTCATTAGTTTTAACTCATTACCTACTTTAAACTATTAACGTCAGCTCTCCTACCACACTCAAGCAAGTACAAAAACTGATGGTTAGTTCATTATAATTAAGCAGAAGGACTCAAATTATAATAATAATAATAAGACTTTTTTTTAATAGAATGAGTTCTGAGGTGAATAGATTGTGAACTTAGAAATAATAGCTGTATTTACCACGATAATTTGGTACAGCCATGGGGGAAATTTGGTAGGCAAATAGTTAAATACTCCGACGTACTCCGTCGAATTTAGTTGATTTTTGTGATTTTTTCACGACGAAGTTTTGTAGCATAGGGCCAAATTCGTGTTGTAGTAGTAGTCGTCGTTAGTTCACCCACTTCCGCTTCCGGTCAAAAGCCGGAACTTCGTTTGTATTCGTCTGCCAATTGAGGGCACCCTGTTTGAGTGTTTACCCTTCTAAACTTTAACCGTTGTTCTTTTTTCTTTTTTTTCTTTTCCAGAAATCCGAATCCCGTTTTCTTTTCAATCCCCCAATTTACCGTAGACCATGATAATTACGCTACAGTTTTTTTACGATAACAATTTTTATGCCTAAATTTAGGAATAATTTCAATTAGTTGCGAAATCCAGCGAAATTACTCATGTAAAAGAAATAATTGTTTGTACTAAAAGTAAGTGTTTCGTTATTAGGGCTTGGATAATTAAGGTTCGAAAAAGGATCAGTTTTAGTAACAATAAGTTGTGATTGAAGAAGAAGGAAATAAATGTTTTGAAAAAACATTTTCAAAGCAAGAATTTATTTTGAATTTTTTTTTTTTGAATTTGTTGAAATTATGTCAGAGAATTGCTGGGGTTGAATATTTTCTGGAGAATTATAAACACTGGCAGAGAAATTGGGATTGTTTGGCTAAAAGTTTCAGTGTGGCAATGTGACAATATACACTGGAATTAAGATATTACCTTAGAAAATAATCAGCTGATTATTTTGTAATCATAAAAGATGGGGTGAATAGTTGAAAAGGATCCAGAGAACCAGGGTAGAGCGAACTCCAAACTACGAAGGATCTAATAAGGCAGGCACCACGACGCAGGCTAGAAGTAGCCAAGCGAAAATAAAACGGTCTTTCTTTCTGTCTTTTATCCTCTACAAACTGACAGCCGACAGGGGAATGACAAGTTTAGTGTATCTAATTTAAGCGACTCTGTTATTGTAACCTTCTTTCTATCTCTCTTTGCGTCAAAGACTGCTAGAATTTAATTTTGTTTTTATTCGAGACGGGTTGCCACCGAGGAGTTAAAGGGAGTTGAGCCCACTCATAAGAAGACAACCGACCCATTACGTCAAATAAGGACCTACGTAAAACTAAATTATGTGTCAGCAGAAAAATTGTACGAGTATGAAATTTAATTTGTTCTCAATGCACGAAGTGTCATTGTTGTGTCGAATGTCCAATCAAGAGCCTGCCATTGAAGCTAGCTTAGTTGTGCTGGCTTGTGAGCTAGTATTAAACAAATCCGCCAACATTTGGACTCACCTAACTCATTAAGGAGTGGGGGTTTGGTTAGCGTAATGGTTATCGTAGTATAAAATAGGATCGACGACCTGAGTCCAAATTATGACTTCACTTTACGCTAATGCCCTTGGATGGATCCATGTAATATCCACTTAGATAAGAGTAGATAGTAGGATAGTCTGGGTCCTTTAGACTTGGTTAGGCAATTTAATCACTGCATTAAAACTAGGCAGAACAACATTTAAAATGACTTTGCGTCACATCCTACTCGTGGCGATGCGGGTTATTACTTAAAGAGTTTGACACAAATGATCGAAGCATTAACAAACAAAATTTGGGTTTTTGCTGCGAGTACTTCAGATCCCGGTATATTTATTTACCCAAACCTTGACACGAGTAGGATGTGCCACAAATGTCAATTTCTTAAACGGATTTATTTACCCATGGCTGAGTTGAATTCATACCTTTCTCAAGGATATTAGCGCTATGTGAAATGCAAAACGGCCTCGTCCAGGATTCGAACTCGGTCCGACGAGTCCATTTCCTACGACTCTAACCATTATGCCACGCGCCTCCATACCTACTATGATGTAGCATTTCAACACGTTAGCCACTACGTTATTAGGAGTGTTTTCTTTTTTATGAAAAAGAAAAATAGCAGCCTATAAGTTGTATTGCAGATAAGTACTTGAGGTCACGCACTCACTGACTATTGTCCAACTGTGACTCTCCCTCAGGACGCAATGGTTCTTTTGAGTGCTTGATTCGGAGTGTCCCGATTCAGAATCTAATTGAAGTTTTACACATAAGAGTAAGGACTCGTGATATAAAAAGACTGATAAAAGATAAATTCACAAATTCACACTCATCTATTATTATACTAAAGCTAAGTGAATCAATGATTGTTTGCTAAAAGCTTTTTTCCTATTTAGTTTAATGACACAAAATTCATATCAAAATATTCCTTAGTTCTAGGACTGAGTTATGTTTGAAAAGCATCATTGGTTCTAATTAGTAGTAATTCGCAGTTAAGTACAAAACTGACCAATCTTACTTCACATTATGCCTGTCACTTTCACTCTCTCTATGTATATCGTGATTACCTCCTAGTTATATATGTTTGTTTCTCTGTGAGTTAAAGAGAGGGATTAGAGAATGTGAAATATATTTCTGTTAAATTTCTGACACAGCTATCCCGTAGCTTCTCAACATCTTGTCTCTTAATAAAATTCCAAGAATCGGGTATTTTTAAATGTAAATTAGGTCAAACATTCCCGTTCTTAGAAATCTTACAAAATGATTTTAATGTTTGTTTTTTTTTAATTCTCCGGCCGCATTTATTTTTTGCAAAATTTAATTGGCTTTGCAAACTCACTTTTCCTTAATCCCAATTATCTACCTAGAGCTCAACGGGTGACCCAATGGATCACGTTTTGTCTAGTAATTTATAAATGTGATTTTGATATTGGTATTAATATCTGTCCTAAACAAAATGGCATTACTTTTTGACTCACCTATGTGGTGAAGTATGGATGGGATCCACAGAGGACCAGCTTCCTTTTGATATATGGAACATGTTTCTGTGTTGGTAATTATACCTGTCCTAAACAAAATGGCATTACTTTTTGACTCACATATGTGGAGAAGTAGGAATGTGATCCACAGAGGACCAGCTTCATTTTGATGTATGATACATGTTCCTGTGATAGTAATTATACCTGTCCTAAACAAAATGGCATTACTTTTTTATTCACCTGTGGAGAAGTAGGTATGTGATCCACAGAGGACCAGTTTCATTTTGATGTATGATACGTGTTCCTGTGTTGGTAATTATACCTGTCCTAAACAAAATGACATTACTTTTTTGAATCACCGTCGTATTAGGGTTAAATGAAGAGTTTGACAGAATGAGCACATCAGACAAGTGATGATTTGAGAGTTGCAAACGCAGCGTGCTCGTCGCATGGTTCATTTAGAAGAACAACTGTTCACAGCGGTATGTAGTGCCAAACATACTCACTATTTGCTGGGTGCGGGTGATTAGGTAGGGGTATCATCCAGATGGAAGCACGTGGTTCTTATAGAAAAATCGAGGATTTTACAAGCAAAAACTTGGACTTCCAATCTTCCGAACGTTGAAGTTTAATAAGTTCATCCGCAGTTGTAATGTTACGTCTTCACAGTTAACATCAAATGATGAAGAGGAATTTTTTTTGCGTAATCAGATTACCCAATCTGTGTCACACATACGCTGAGATGGTGGGGACCAGTATCGAACCAGGAACCTTCGATTCCTTGGCGAGTGCTCTACCGACTGAGCTAACCCCCTCATTGTCCTATACTTATCTCTAAACTCACCGGATCTTAATAGTAGTCTATCTGGATATCTGCTATTCTAGAGTAGCTGGGTAGGTGGATCCATCGTTGAGATGGCACTCTCCTCTTCTAGGAGTTGGAAACAACTTTGGATCTTCTTGGGTTCATTCTGACCTTGTGTCCGTTGTCAATTTTAAATTAACGAACACAAGCCACGTTGTTTTTTCTTTTCTTTTTTTTTTTTTTTCAGAGCTCATTTATTTTTCTTTAGCCCATGTGAAGAGCCTCGAAGAGCACAGACTGTTATCTTGCGTCTGCTCTCTTTGAACACCTCAGCCAAATTTCCTTCTCTTGGGACCGTCACCTTCGAAAAAACCATCCACACTTCTCTTCCGTCCGCCTCATTCAAAAACTTCAGCAAGACTCCCCCCCCACACACACACACACTTTCTTACTATATCTGTCTCAGTCTCACTCCCGTTCTCGCCTTTTTCTGTCCAATCAGAAACGAATGTCATACAAATTCCGTTTTTTTTTTTCATTTTTAAAATCTTTCAATTTTTCCACATTTGTACCACGTCAACTTGCCAGTGACGTGGTACACTGATTTTCCACACCTTATCATTTAACATTATGACAATGTGACACATCCTACGGTTTGCGAACGGGTTGGGTAAATACATCCTTTATTATCATCAACGACTGTTGTATAATTGTGTGGTAACGTGAGTTGTTGACAAGACCCTGTACTGAGAATTCAAGTGGAAAAATACAGGACCGTTGGTAACCTTGACCCCAAAGGTGGGAATCTCGCACGTCACGGGATTTAGTTAGTTAGTTAGGAAATCAGTTTCAATCAGAGATGGACGCAGAGTAGACGTGCTCTGCTGAGGTTCACTCTCCGCCCGTAAGAACATGAGCGGAAATAAATCTTGAATCAAGAAAATATAAGTAGTTAATTAATTGCATGACGAAAAAAAAATAGCCCGAAAGAAGCCATTAAAAGTAAAAATGAAACAGCCACTAGACGTAGAAAGCCGAAACGAAGAATAAACAAGTGAGACTCAACTCTGTATGTGTGGTGTGTGTGTGTGTGTGTGTCTCTCTCTCTCTCTCTCTCTCTCTCTCTGTCATCCGAGTCCTCTCTCTCTTTCTTTCTCTTTCTCTCTCTCTCATCCGAGTCTTCTCTCTCTCTTTCTCTTCTCTCTCTCTCTCTCATCCGAGACGTCTCTCTCTCTTTCTCTCTCTTTCTCTTTCTCTCTCTCTCTCTCTCTCTCATCCGTGTCCTCTCTCTTTCTTTCTCTCATCCGAGTCCTCTCTCTCTCTCTCTCTCTTTCTCTTTCTCTTTCTCTCATCCGAGCCCCCCCCTCTCTGTCACCCGAGTCTTCTCCCTCTCTCGATGTGTATACCCGACGATATTCGACGATGAGGTATATGACGTTATACAACACGACATTTCACACATACATTTGACTTCTTGGATTTTAGTAACCTGATTTTACATCCCCCATTGACAGGCCAAACTTTCAACAGATTTTGAATTGTCAATCATGCTAAGTTATCATCTATATATATGCATACTCTCGTTCCTTAGTCTTCCGACCGTTATCATCTTGCAACACCCCGTGGTTAAAAATGAGACGGTCCAAATCGTCCAATTTAAATGCAAAAATATAAACCCTGGTTATCTAGTGTTGCTTATTCACCGAATTCTTATTTCTTATGAATATCGTAACCTCACCTAAATAATGAAAAATTTACGTTTTTATTATAAAGAACGAAAGGAAAGGAAAGGGACAGGCTACACAGAAAACATATAAAAAGAATGAAAAAAGAGGGTAGGGGAAAGATAGAGAGAGGGGTGAGCGCACGGAAGCGATAACGCTACTCTATTTTAATCGAACATAATGAAAAGATGAAAAGAAGGAAAGGAAGAAAAAAATGAGAGAGAGAGTTAAATCATGATTATTATAATTTTAAGAAATGAACTATTTCGCAATAGCTCTTAAGTGAACGTATCAAACGTTGTAATAATTAAATTATCATACTGTGGTATATCCACAGGTCCTGCTAGTTGTATAAATTATTTTTATAAACGTGCCTACGCAACATTTCCAATGATATATAGCGTTAATCCTTTATTTTATGTCTGGTTAATTCAAGCCTCTTCGAAATTACCGCCCTGTCGGCTGGGGCGTTAGAATGCACCAACTGCACCTCTGCAGAGGGGTAAGACTCCCCCAATGGGGCCACCTGTTGGCCGTGGGTGGCGACTCGTGCTGCTTAAGGATAGAGCCCAGGTGGATGAGCAGTTCATGACATGCAATACTCCACTTTGGCCCTATCTTGGGCTAGACGGGCGGTCGGAGAGGCCCCCTCCGATCAATCGGCTGGTCACGTCAAGCCCTAGCACCTATATGATTTCCCCAACCCTATTGCCCTTATGGAAAGCCCCAACCCCTTTTTATCATATGGGTGCTAGAAGGCGATGGCTGAGGGTCTACATGTCCTGGGAATGACGTTAAACTCTATCTGATGGTGAGGTTCCAGTTTTGGAGGTTTGGGGAATGTGGAGCACCCCTTCATCACCATCGCTCCCTGGTCCACTCTGACCCGGAGTGGTAGTACCTGTTAGGGTCCCATATATGGGTTAAATAGAAAAATGTATTCATAAAAAAATTGTATTATCCATTAAGAATTGATTTATTTCAAAACCTTATCGGCATTAAATGGCCCATTGAGGTTGATATGCCGTAAAACAAAACAAAACAAACCAAACCATCTCTCTAATCTCTTCGAAATTAATTTTTTGAATCTTTCGAAAATTCCTGTCAAAAGCCAAAAGTACCAGGGTGTGGCTTAACATGTTTTAAACTGTGGGATGGCTAGATATGTCTCGTCTATATGATGAAGCCTTGAAATGCAATTAAACGTCGTGATGCAAGGAATTTGTTGCTTCTTGAGAAACATATTGTTGGAATAGAAAGATGATAGTCTAAATTAGCTGCGGAATCTACAAAATAATCATATAATAACTAAATGTAATATTTAGTTACTGGAAAATTGCAGATTTTAAAAATAGGGTCTGACCCATTTTTTCTTCAGATAAATGCGCAGAAACAGATGTACACACACACACACACACACACACACACACATATATATATATATATATATATATATATATATATAATAATAATAAAATTCGAATGCAAATGTAAACAACTTTAGCTTTTTTCAGCCGACAGTGTATTTGGGAGAATATGTGCTTTTAATTTTAGTCAGACCTAATTTTTTGAAAGTTAATTCATTTATGGTTAATTAGGCGGATTTAACTACTAAAATGTAAGGCTAAACAAATCGAGAAAAATCAATATCTGAATATAACTTCGACCTATTAGGTCTCATCAGCAGAGCTATAGATACGAAGATCGCCCCCGCGTGTGACTCGAAACCCTTGTGTCGAAACGGCACGCCAGCTTCTTACCATCACGCCAAACGGAAATCGCAATTATATATATATATATATATATGTAAAGTAAAGTCAACGGGGCGGCCTAAAGTCGGTATCAGCCAGTCAGCGAGGGAGTCTATCCCCGTTTCAATAGCGCTAGACCAAGGAGATTGTTTTTAGCATCTGAGCCACACCTACCATCAGCTCCTTACTTTACCGCACAGATCCCTGTGCTACTCATGCGCTGAGTTGGCGAGGACCGGTATCGAACTAGGAACCTTGTGGTTTCTAGCCGAACGCTCTACCGACTGAGCTAACCCGGCCCCTATATATATATATATATATATATATATATATATATATATATATATATATATATATATATATATATAATATATATATATATATATATATATATATATATATATATATATATATATATATATATATGCATTTATATACACACACATATATATACACACACACATATATATGCGTACACTCATATATATATATATATATATATATATATATACATACAGACACAATATATATATATACACACATGCGTATATATATTGTTATTTGAACAACAAATATTATATTTCATTTAATTAAAAATCTGGAAATAGTAAGAATATTTCAGACTAAACCTTGAGCATCAATTATTCTGAAATATTTAGTTCGTGTGCACTGATACGGTCGGTAAATAGCCACAAACATATCATGGATTAACTTAAATTTAAATGTAAAGGAAACTAGAGAAAACAATATGTTTTGTGATATCCAAATTGAACAGAGTTTCAGTATAATATTCTCAGATATTTATTCTTAGGAAATATCAGATGAGGCGGTCTGTATAGACGTTGATCAGAATGGGACTATTTGGAGAGTCGGCTTGAAAGAAACCAGCAAGAAGGTTAACAGAAGATGACATCCAGTATTTTATCACTAAGGAATCGAAGCGACACCGCTGAAATCTCTGAAAATGACATTAGTATTAGAAATTAGAGTCTTTCTAGTCTTTTGCTCTAATCTCACTATAATGTGCCATATTCATGTGTTGTTTGTAACATATGAGAGAGAGAGACAGACAGAGACAAAGAGAGACAGAGACAGAGACATAGAGAGTGGGACAGAGAGTGGAAAAAGCTAGCTAGTTAGGATGGAAACGTTTTATGATGAATCAGCACAACGCGACATGATGTTTTCTCTAATAAGAATCTCACTATAATGTGCCATTTTGTATGTGTTGTTTGTAACATATTAGAGAGAGGAAGAGAGAGGAGAAAAAAGAGACAGAGAGAGAGAGAGAGACAGAGACAGACAGACAGAAGAGAGAGAGAGAGAGAAAGACAGACAGAGAAAGAGACAGAGACAGAGAAAGAGACAGAGACAGAGACAGAGACAGAGTAGAAAAAGACAGCTGGTTAGGATGGAAAAGTTTTTGGATAAATCAGCACAACGCGTCATGGTATTTTCATTAATAAGAATCTCAGTATAATGTGTGTAACATATTAGACAGACAGACAGACAGACAGAGACTGAGACAGATACAGAGATAGACAGGGGGAGAGAGTAGAAAAGGCCAGCTGGTTAGGATGGAAAAGTCTTTGGATGAATCAGCACAACGCGACCTAGCGTTTTCTCATTGGTCAATAGAACGTTTCGTGGCAAAGTGGGAGAGAAAGAATGAGAAGTGAGAATGCTCGGGGAGTTTGGAACTATTCATTGATGGGGTGATACGTGGGCTCTTGCTCTCGGCAGTCGTAACTGGGGGGGGGGATAAAAATCTCATGAGAAAAAGAAGTTGTCTTCTTTTATTACTAAAAACTATAAATGGCACCAAGCAAGATGCCCTTCAGAACGCCAAGTTGGTTTTCATACTCAAAACATTACAGAACAGCCGGCCAATTCAACATCAGCCCAGCAACCGGATTCGTGCCTCTCCACGTAGCGCAGAAGTTGAGATTAGTATACGACCATTGTTTTTCTATCAACACGTTAACACTCCATTCAGACATGAGAACCAAAACGTCACATTGTTGTTTTATCGCGTTCTTCGTGATACACGAGAAAACAACAAATATCCGTAGTAAATACAAGTACACACTTTATTGCTCAAACCTAAGCTGTGATTTTGATCAACTTTTACTTTATATTAAGGCTGGACGAGTCAGCCATAACAGTTGTAAGCATCAGCATCTGGTAATTGGAGATTCTGGTGCTGTAAGAGCTTTGTACTTTGGAAATAGCCCGATAACAATCGTGGAAAAGGTGATTATTCCAATGAATTAATGTTACCATCACATGAAGGATCATATCGATGGACTGCACTGTAAACTTTTTGTGCACACATGTCTATCAATCTATCTATCCTAGTATGTTCATATCTATCTATCTATCTATCTATATATATATATATATATATATATATATATATATAATAAGTAATCCTCAGACACGTGTTTCGAGGTTTCACCTCTCATCAGTGTGGTTATACTTTAACAGCTACCCTTGCTTAGGTTTGACACCTGAATAATTTTTATCCGTCAAGTCTTTACCCATGCGGCCATTAGCGGCTGTCAAATATAGGAGAATATTCAATTGATACATTTCTAAGCGAAATGAATTCACTAGAGTCCTCTAACTTTGTAAACAAAGCAAGGGTTAGCAACACCAGAACGGAGAATTTTACAATTAAATTCCTATTTAGAGAACTCAACCAAAGTGACATCCATCTCAGTCTGTTCATATCTATCGATCTGTTCATCTATCGTAAATTAATTTTTGTCGCCCTCCAATTACTTAACTCTTTGCCAACGTTAAACCGCTCACAACGGCTCTTCCGGCACTGTAATCCTACCGTAAACCACTGGCAGTGGCTCTCACACCCCTCTCTTGTAGCCACTTTGAATGGTAAGTATGCCTGACTTTGCTTTTCGCGGAAATTCTGGCTTTCAAGATGGGTATTTTGCTTTTTAAAAATACGATAATTTGGTCTGGATATACCAAAAAATTTGCCCCTGGGGGAAAATTCGTTGACAAAATGTTAATTATATTATAAAAAAAATATTTCCCTTTAACTGTGACCTTTTGTGTTTCTTCTTTTTTAAAATAATGTAATTATTTAGGTGCAAAGCTTTTGTGTGTGATGCAATGCGCCATTGAGTGCTCAGGTTTATGTTGGATTTGATTCTTGGTTCAAAACTTGAGGAACGTGTGATTGACGGGTGAAATGCCATGGTTCATTTCCTTTTTAGGTTGGGGGATCTACGTAATACTGTGAAACAAGATGCTCTAAAAATATTAAAGTTGATAGGGCAAAAGATGTCATTTGGTGGGTATTCAGTGTCCGCACATTACTCGCTTTTTATCCCAGACAACGAATATTATAGAAAAAGAACCAAAACACACATTATTAAAAATAACTGATAACACATTTTAAAAGCAACAGAGAAAATATTTGAAAATTAATTCCTTATCCATTTTGTGATGACTTCCATACATTAAGCAAAAGAAAAAAAATCTTTTTGTAGGGCTTGCTGTCACTTGGTTGACTGTAAAAAAAGTTCCCGTCAAGTGACTATTCACACAGGTTTCTTCTTCCTTCTCTGTCTGTCTTTCTGTCTCTTTCTCTCTCACTCACTCTGTGTGTGTGTCTGTCCCCCTCTCTCTCTGTCTCTATCCGTCTCTGTCTTTACCCCCCCTCTCTCTCTCTCTCTCTCTCTCTCTCTCTCTCTCTCTCTGTCTATGTATCTCGCTCTGTCTTTCTCCGTCTCTGTCTGTTTGCCCCCCCCTCTGTCTCTCTGACTCTATCCGTCTCTGTTTGCCCCTCTCCCTCTCTCTCTCTCTCTCTCTCTCTCTCTCCGTCTCTATATTGTGTCCTCTCTCTCTCTCTCTGACTCTATCCGTCTCTGTCTTTTGCCCCCTCTCTGTGTCTATGTTTCTGTCTGACTCTATCCGTCTCTGTTTGCCCCCTCTCTCTGTATCTATCTCTGACTCTATTCATCTCTGTCTATTTGCCCCCCTTTCTCCCTCTTTCTCTCTCTGGCTGTCACAATTTTACCATATTACAAATAATGATGTACTTATTGGACCTGTCAAAAAACACTAAAATTTTCAAAAGTATTTCGACTTTTTTCAAGTCTCAAGAATTCTTGTGTCATAGGCGGGAATCTCAAGATATCTGCTCTCAATGTTTTATTACATGCATAATTTAATCTTGGCATTAAGTGATACCCGTCCCCTCTTCATCCCTTAAAATGCATGAAAACTGGTCTCTTAAGACCCCACTATAATGGTTGACTTTTCGCTATGGTCAATTTCATTACTTAAAAACAATGCTGACTTTTAAACAGAATGACGTCTTGGGGTTAAATCGAACTTAACGGACCTAGATTCCACCATCGTATGTCACCCCGCCAAAAGAAGTAAAAATACCCAAAATCAAGGAATAAACCGAATTTGATAAAATTTTCAGTGTTGATATATTAATGAATAAGGTATAATGCACGAGTTATTTTATTTAAAGACTTTTACATTTTTTCATGTCAGTTAATTTGAACCACGTATCTTTCAGAATCTGTGTTATGCCTAAAAAATAAGTGGTTCAAATTAACTCACCTGAAAAAATACAAATGTTTTTTCAATAAAATAACTGGTGCATTATACCTTTTATTCATTAATATATCAACGCTGAAAATTTCATTAAATTCAGTTAATTCCTGATTTTTTGGTATTTTTTTTCTTTTGGGGTGTGACATACAATGGTGGAATCGATTTAACACAAATCATTTAAATATATAAGACTAAGTTAAATGCAGTTTTAAAATTAAAAGAAAATATACAGTGGTACTTTGGCTTATGAGTTTAAATCTTTCTGTTCGTAACTCAATTTCCTCGTATACCAAATCAATTTTCCCCATTCAAATGAACTGAAATTCCTTTAATCCGTTTCAATCCCACCTTAAATACCCTTATTTTTTGTTACTTTTTTAGATTAAAAATAGCAATTAAAACCACAAGGTTCCTAGTTCAATACCGGCCCTCGCCAACTCAGCGTATGAGTAGCACAGGAATATGTGCGGTAAAGTAAGGATGTGGTTGTGCTCCACCTCAGACGCAAAAACAATCCCTTGGTCTAGCGCAAGTGAAAAAGGGAGAGACTCCCTCGCTGATTGGCTGATACCGACTTTAGACCACCCCGACAACTTTACTTTTACTTATACAGAGATTGGATATATTTCATGCATTTTTATTTTCTTAAGTTCGCACTTCAAACGGTCGGTGGAGAAATTTATATTAGGCGTCCGTTTGCAACGATAACTGAACTACTCTTGTGAATTTAACATAGCACATTTTGAATTTTATTGTGAATATAAAGCTTCTTGCAATTTCTCTATATCTATATATTAATACTCGTGTTCCTTAATCACCATTATCATTTTATAACCCCCTCTGGCCAAAAGTGAGACCGTCCAAATCATCCAAGATGTAAATACTGATTATCTGGTGCTGCTTATACGCCAAATTCTTATTTCTTATAAGTGTCGTTACCTCACCTAAATAATGAACCATTTTTATTATAATGAAAAAAAGAAGAAAAAGGAGATGGTACACAGAAAAATATAATAAGAAAGAATGAAAGAAAGAGACTAGGGGAAATAAAAAAGGAGGGGTGAGTGCACAGCAGCGATAACGCTAATCTGTTTCAATTGAATATAATGAAATAATGAAAAGGAAGGAAAGGGGGGAAAAATAATGCGAGAGAGTTAAATCAAGATTATTATACTTTTACATATTGAATTATTTTGCAATAGCTCTTACAACACATCGAACGTTGTAATCATCAAATTATCATACTGTGGTATATCCACAGGTTCTGCTAGTACTAAGTAATATCAGTTTATAACAAGATCCGTTTTTAATATCATCGTGGGCTTATAAGATTTCTTCACTTCAATGTTTATTATTTTTCCGTCCATAAAACGATAGATGAAAATGAATATGCTAAAGTTTTCTTCTTTATTTTTTAATTTTTTGTTTTACAGCATATCAACCTCAGTGGGTCATTTAATGCCGATAAGGTTTTGAAATAAATCAATTCTTAATGAATAATACAATCTTTTCATAAATACATTTTTCTATTTAACCCAGAGATGGGACCATAACAGGTACTACCACTCCGGGTCAGAGTGGACTAGGGAGCAATGGTGATGAAGGGATGCTCCACATTCCGCAAACCTCCAAAACTGAAACCTCACCATCAGATAGAGTTTAACGTCATTCCCAGGACATGTAGACCCTCAGTCACCGCCTTCTAGCACCCATATGATAAAAAGGGGTTGGGGCTTGCCATAAGGGCAATAGGGTTGGGCAATCATATAGGTGCTAGGACTTAACGTGACCAGCCGATTGATCAGAGCGGGCCTCTCCGACCGCCCGTCTAGCCCAAGATCGGGCCAAAGTGGAGTATTGCAAGTCAGGAACTGCTCATCCACCTGGGTTCTATCCTTAAGCATCACGGGTCGCCACTCACGGCCAACAGGTGGCCCTATTGAGGGCGTCTTACCCCTCTGCAGAGGTGCAGTCGGTGCATTCTAACGCCCACCGACAGGGCGTTTCTTCTTTCGTTTAAATTCTTTGTTTTATGCCCCAGTTAAATTCCCTTATCAAGTAAGGTTTTAGTTTTGTAACTTGTTTTTATCAGTTCCATTACAGCTTGTATTTCTTTATATATATATATATATATATATATATATATATATATATATGTTTATTTTCTGTTGTATGTTGTAATTCTGCATGTTGTACATACGTAATCTTTGTTGCTTTCTCTGTTTATATCCATACGACCATTGTAAATAATAAAAATTGACCTTCAAAATCTTTCGCTTAGTCAGCAAATATAGGACTCGTTCCAGAAAACACAATTTTCGGGTTTTTACATTTTAAATATCTTCTTTTTTTCCCTCTATTCTTGTGAGAGCGGTACTTAAAAAAATTAAAAAAAAAAAAAAAAAAAAAACTGCGACGGAGAATCCTGTTTTTAATTTTGTCGCAATATATTTCAAACAAAAAATCTCTTTGAAAAAGAGAGATTCGTGTTGGATATCAAAACGTATCTAGAAATAAAATAGCATTCATTGTGTTATGGTTATCGTAGTAGGAAATAGACACGTTCAAATCCAAGGCGAAGCTGTTCGCATTTCACTTTCATGGCGTTAATAACATTTGGAAAGAAACCACGGTTTCTGATCCGGTAAGTGAGTTAAAATAACTGGCGTGAACACAGGAGGTTGTCCCTTTCTCTCTCTTCCTCTCCCTCTTCTCTCCTCTCTCTCTCTCTCTCTCTCTCTATATATATATATATATATTAGGGAACTTACCTTTATCCAAGTTCGATACCGGCTCAGTGTATGAGTAGCATAGGGATCTGTGCGGTAAAGCGAGGAGCTGGTGGTAGGTGTGGAACTACCTCAGACGCCAATACAACATCCTTGTCTAACGCTGTTGAAAAGGGGATACACTCCCTCACTGTCTGGCTGATACCAACTTTAGGCCACCCCGACAACTTTCTTATATATATATATATATATATATATATATATATATATTTAGAGAATATGTGCTTAATTGAAGTCATACCTAATTTTGAAAATTAATTAGTTGATAATTAATGAATTAGGCGAGCATATCTATTCAAATGTAAAACGTAAACAAATCGAGAAAAAGTCAATCTCTGTATGCACATTTCGGCATATTATGACTCATCAGCAGAGTTATAATATGCCGAAATGTACATACAGAGATTGACTTTTCTCGATTTGTTTACGCTTTACATTTGAATAGATATGCTCGCCTAATTCATGAATTATCAACTAATTAATTTTCAAAATTAGGTATGACTTCAATTAAGCACATATTCTCCCAAAAATTGTCGGTCAAGACCATCTCAACAGATTGTTGTTTACTTTCATATATATATATATATATATATATATGTAGGTAATGCCAAGGTTATGTTCGCCAAAATATTTATAAATCACAGAAATGTCTATTGTTTATTTTCAATGATGTTTAGAAAAATTAAAATTTGAACACGTATCTTTTCTTAAACATAATCGCCGTTTTGGCCGATGTATTTTTGTATGCGTTGTGGCAGTTTATGTATGCCCATGTCATACCAGCTCACCACCATTTCGTTGAGAAAGCATAAACGTTATCCACAAAATAGAATATATAACTATATACTATTTCTCTGAATGTTTGAGATGAGGCTTGATGATTAGTATTATCTGCGTTATTCGGACTATTGTCCCCATCTTCATTGTTATCTGTACAACGTTTCGGCCGATATGCCCTCCGGCCTTCTTCAGGTATTTCTTGTAGGACTTGGGAACCTTCTTTTCGGACTCAGGAACCTTCTTTTCGGACTGGGGAACCTTTCTGTCGTAATCGGGAGCCATCACGGAACTTTGAACTTAACCCTTTATTCAGTCCACGGGGGTATCCTGTTCTCATTCCGCTAACCATAGCTTGTGTTAATTATTTTTCTATGTTACTGCCGCCACTCAGGATTGAACCCGGAACCCAGAGATATCTGTCACTTAGAACTGTCTTAACCTAACTACCTTATCCACTAGGCCATGTGTCCAATTGACGGCTCCCGATTACGACAAGAAAGTTCCCGAGTTCGAAAAGAAGTTTCCCGAGTCCGACAAGAAATACCTGAAGAAGGCCGGAGGGCATATCGGCCGAAACGTTGTATAAATAACAATAAAGATGAGGGAAATAGTCCGAATAACGCAGATAATACTAATATAACTATATACTGATTAGGAAGTTTTTGTAGATTGAGATACTAAGGAATTATATGCGTATTATATATTACATAGATCGCTATTGTATACTTTTGTATTATTTATTGCAAAGGCAACAATTTGATTTATATATAATTAGACGCTGATACCCATCGTCAACAGGACAATATTCTCTCAGATCCATTATTACTGAATCACTAGTTTAATTCTCACTTTCTTAAAATGTAAGATCTGATGATACTGAATGTTTACATATATTTACTTTGCCGTTAATTGTTTTATTTTCGTAATTTCTCCGGACATACATGCATACATACATACATACATACACACACCAAATGCCCTTTATATAGTTATTTACTAAGCTTAGTTTAGATGTGGCACAAGGCCAGAAGAATCGAACTCACTAACAATGGCTCTGCGAATCTAGCTTGCTAACCATTTCACCAGGTCAGGTGCCATAAAAACTAAGCTTCACTTAGATGTGGCACAAGGCCGAATGTAAAGGGCACCCAGTGAGAATCGAACTCACTAACAATTGTTTCCTAATCTAACTTTCTAACCATTACACCACACGAGGTGCCCAACTGCATTTTATACATGTATAGATAAAAGATCGGTCTGTTCAGCTGTAGATAAAAAATTAAAAAATAAAATAAAAATGGACACTACGCCATCATCTTAAATAGACGGAAGGTTGCCAACAGATAAAATTGTAAATCATCCTTCCTTGCTTAAATAGCAACACGTGATTTTTTCTTTCGTTCCTGGGAATTTCTGCCGACCTTGCTAGTTGTTATAATCACAATAAAAGATTTTAAAATGTATCTTTTTGTCATTACTCCCTCAGTAAGACTATCTAACTTTTCCCTCCTCTCCCTGTCTCCATCCGCCCTCTCTCTCTCTCTCTCTCTCTCATTTCACACCTTCAATGAAACTGCTACCTAATCATTGTATGTGATTAGTCCGTTCTACTTTTTAAGCATTTTTTGTGCTATCTTCTTTATCACTGTGGCCTTTGTGCGTCTCTCAAATATCGTATAAATCTTTTCTGAATGAACATGGATTCCCCCTTTCATAAACGTCACTTCCGGTGCACATGTTTCTCTGTTCTCGAGGTTGTCAAAAGAGGGCGCTAGCAATTAAATTTCTAACGCTGTGTGAACCAGGTCTGTGATTGCCGAGTTTATGTAAAGAGATATCTGGTATACTAGCAACTGTCACAGTAAAACACGTTCACATCTTTAATTTTCTGTTTATACGTTGTTTTTCATTTGTGTACAGAAACGACAAATCTGTGAATGGCCAGAGTAATATAATATTTACCCTTTTTGCATATTCATCACAATTCGATTTTGACTAATAAATTTAATAAGATTAAAAGTGTAAGAAATTCGCATCTACCAAATTTCCCATACAGTTGTAACAATTTTTTTTCCTGTATGATGAGATATTTGCAAGTTCTGTATCTATTCACTTCAGGACTCATTCTGAAATTTCCAATAGCTTTTACTCTGGTGCCTACACCCAGGATTGAACCAGGGATCTTCAGATGACGACCCACAATCGATTATCCTCTTTTCATCCTCCTCTTTCCTCCTTTTAATCTTCCTTTGTCTTCTTTTCTACTTTTGCTTTTATATTTGTTGTTTTTCTCTTCTTTCTGCTTCTTCCACTGAAACCTTGTCACTGAAAAAAGACCAGTTTCTTCTAAGGTCCGACACAGAAAATCATAGGCGAAACTCTCGATGTTAGATGTACACGCGACTGCTGCAATCTGTCATGGCGACTTCGGAATAAATGCACACGTCTGTCTAGAGAAACCGAGTCGGCATTTAAGCTTCTCAGCGGTCAAACCACTTCAGCCAAAATAGGTGACACTAGTCTATGAGCCAGCACTCACGATCAGGAGGTTGCGATTTCAGTCTCTGTAGTCACCCGCTACACATTCTCTTCAAATAATGTGATTGTCAGTGTAAGTAAGTGACATGTGCGGGAGCCGCTGCCAGTTTTTTTACAGTAAGATCGCAGTATTAGAAGAGCGGCTGTGAGCGGTGTAAAGTAAGCAAATAGTCAGGAGTTTTGTTATAACGGGGCCATTCTCCAGGCAACAACTATCCTCTTATCTAAAAGGTGTGAATGGGTCCATTGTCCAGCGCCCGAGGTTCATCCGAAAGGGGAATGCCGACGGAACTAATTGATTCGTGCGTGTCTCTCCATAATAAAAACGACTTTTTGACCATTTTAGCTTGAGTGGAAGCAAAAAGAAAAATATACATGCGGCTCAGACAGGCCATCTTATTATTAACTTAACATTTTTGGATGATGCATTTGTTCATTTCTATACGTGAATAAAAGAATGAAATGTTAAATATTTTTTTAGTTTTCGAAATGATATCAAATGTACATCCCAAATGACATGAACAATT
>CM042143.1:115147710-115177710 GCA_023376005.1 Doryteuthis pealeii | reverse complement strand
TAAACATAAACAGCATACCCACCATCATCTGCGATAGACGCCTGCGATGGCTTGGCCTCATCAGGAGGTTGGACAAAGGCCGCATCCCCAAAGATCTACTGTATGGTGAGTTAGTAGAATGCACCGCCTGGTAGGGAGACCACGCCTGCGCTTTAAAGATGTCTGCAAGAGAGACATGAAGACATGCCACATCGATATCAACACATGGGAGGCTTATGCAGAATAGCGTACGACTTGGTGCCCCCTCGTCAAACAAGGAACGAAAAGGAGTGAAAAAGAGATAAAAGAAGCCGCCTCAGAAAAGAGAGCCAAAAGGAAGGAGAGACAACAGCATCCCCAGCAAGCATCGCCGTTTGTTTGCAATCACTGCACCAGAGATTGCCATTCAAAAATATGTCTGTTCAGCCACTCACGCAGTTGCAGATAAAAGAAAATTGGACACTCCGCCATCGTCTTCAATAAACGGAAGGATGCCAACAACAATATTTGATATATGGATTAAACTCTGATAGCAGTACCACATCGGACCTGAATGGATATGATTATAGTCCAGATAACTTCAGATCAGAAGCCCTAACAGATATTTACTTTTAATGTCATGCCTAAGATACCTATTTTGTTTTATTTTATTGTTTTTTTTTTGTTTTTTTTTTGGGGGGGGGGGCTTACACTTCAGCATGGAATGCAGTCAGCATCATTTATTCCCTCACCGCCAGGAAGTCAGTTTTCTCTCATAAACAATTGTAAGGTTTCCGGTAACTAATGATAATCATTTGTAAAAAATGTATCGCTTTAAGTAGCTATTTTAATACGAATAATTTAGATAGTTATATGTTTCAAGTATACTAATTATTTTTACTGTAGAGCGTTTTCAGATATTTCTAATTTTATATTAATTTTCTACAGATTCATTTTGTCCATTATCAGGACCATGACAGGTACAACCAGTCCGAGTAAGTGAGGACCTGGGGATAATGGCAAGTTCAAATCCTGGAGGAAGCCATTCACTCAGCGGTAGTAAGCTTAAGAAATGTATGCATCTAAATATTCTGCCTCCAACTATGGTTAATATTAGGGCAGACTGGGCCCTTTGATCTTGGTTAGGTAACATAATTTTCATAACATAAATAATAACAGTTTATTTTTCCAATACAAAATTATTTCTACCATAACACCTAGAAAAATCAAACATGCAAATTCTAACGGTCTATTTCAGCGTTCCAAATGTGATTTTAAAAAAATTCTATTCGAACATTTCCAAAATTTCTCCGTTGCTCCCCAACGAATTTTTTCAATCAAAATAAAATTTCATTCTGATGAAGTCGCATCTTCTCTGTGTGCGAAATATTTTCTCACAGATAAACTGACCGAAACACATGTGTAAGTGACATTGATTAAATTCATCTTTTATTATCCATTCTTTCTTTTCTTCATTCATTCTTCCTCATATATATATATATATATATATATATATATATATATATATATATATATATATATATAACAAAATAGCGGTTTATAGTGTGAACGGCAAATTTATTGATATTAACAATTTGATTTTGATAAATATATACTTAGTATTATTGATTTCTAATTGTTTGGTAGTATCTTAATGAATATTAGCAAAAATAACAGTAATTTTAATCTTTACTTCCTATTTTAACTAATTAGTTAAATTAGGAAAATTTATCAATAAAAGACGGGTGTGATGGAAGAATAAGTTTCAAAAGTTCTATTTTTCGATTATACCCCCCTCTCTTTCAAATCGATTTATCTGCATTCTTATTTAGTTTCATAAGCCTTTCTAATTTAATATAATATTTTATTACATTAAAACTTAAATACGTGCACCAGAGGGTGCATATATTTGCTAGTGAATGTTTACTATTTACATTGATACAAAATGATCTTGCAGATGATGATCGTTTGTAGAGTTGTCAGGGTAGATTATAAGCTTGATCAAAACTTAAACAAATTTAAATGTCTTAATTTGCTGACAATTTCTAAAACTACCAAACACATGATAGATATATGATTTCTACTTCAAAATTCAAGTATGAATTTGTATACAAACAAAATATATATTTAGATAAATATGTTAAAAAGATTAATAAAGAAAGAAAAAAAAAAATTGAATGGATAAAATTGATTTAATTTGAGTTACCAACACGTGTTTCGGCCATGGGTTTGTTCATGTACACATGTATTCTACTTATTATTATTTAAAAATAAAATGAAATAATAATAATAGAAAATTATAAAATATTTAAGCATACAAAGAATAACGGCCTTCATCAGGGTAAATTGTTTGATATTTTGATACATAATCTATGCGGTTGCATAAGATTATTGTCAATCCCCTGTATTTCTAAAGGGATGGTTCCTTTTCATATCACGGGCGGGACTTTCCATGGAATAGTACAGAAAGCCCGCGAAATACATGAAGTCACGTGGGGTCTGGTTGGGTCCTCAGTTTCAGTTTGGACGTCAGGCAGAGATGTACTGCCTTAACTGGAACTCACTGCATACGCGCGCTATGTTAGTCAGATGTTTAGTTACATGAAATGTTTAGTTAAGTAAATAAAGCTTAAGAAAATAACACGGTTTTGTGGTTGGTGAATGTCTTGGTAACAAGACTGATGAAGAAGAAGAAATGAATTAAGTGCGATCGACCACCAAGACGAAGTCCAAACGCTAGAAGAGACGCTAGAAGAACTTAAGATGTCAAAGACGCCAGAAGAAAATAGAAATAAGTAAAGGAAGAGGTATGCAACAATTTGAAGTTAAAACGGTCAAAATACAGAGAATTTTGAAGTGGTCGAAAAAATAATTTTTTTGAAATTGGAGAAAGTATTGATGTTTGGTGACGGTTACGGTTAGAGAATAAAAAATATTCCTTGGAGAGTAAAAACAATTTGAAAAAAAAGAGGATTTTTTTATTTGATAAGTAATATTATTGACTTGTGCACCTAACCCGTTCGAGCCCTGTCGGCGAGGGCTGTAGAATACACCGACTGCACTTTTGCAGGGGGTAAGACCAAAAGGGCTACTAGTTTACTGTGAGTGGCGACCTATGATGCTTAAGGACGGAATCCTCGTGACTGAGCTGTCAATGATATGCAAAACTCCACTTTGGCAAAACAGGCGGTCAGAGTGGCCCCTCCGATCTATCGACTGGCCACGTCAGTGGTGGAACTGGGAGTAATGGCGAGAAAGGGGTACTTCACATTCCCCAGAGTTCCAGAATTGGAACTTCATCACTAGAGCTTAATTTCATAGCCAGCACCTTCTGGCACATATATGATAAAAAGGAAGCGCGTGGTGTAATGGTTAAAGTCATGGGAAATGAACTCGTTGCCCCGAGTTCAAATCCTGGACGTGCTAATTGTATTTCACTTAGCGCTAATACCCTTGGGAAAGGTATGAATCCTACTCTCCCCAGCTATAGGTAAATAGTAGGGCAGACTGGGCTTTTAACCTTGGTTAGGCAACCAGTCTAGGAAAAGTAAAACTCTAAATTCAAACCTGTTAAACTCAGCTTAAGAAATTGACCTTGTGTCGCATCTTGCTCGTGCGGAGGGGTTGGTAAATATATATATGATAAAAGGGCTGGGGTTTGCTATAAAAGGCAATTGGGTTGGAACAATCATATAAGTGATAGGGATTGATGTATCCAGCCGATTGCTCAGAGAGAGGCTCTTCGACTACCCGTCTATCCTAAGGGTCAAAGTAGATTGTTGCATGTCGTGGATTGCTAGGCCACCAGGATTCCGTCCTTAAGCACCACAGGTCGCCACCCATGGCCATCAGATTGGATCATTGGGTGGTGGAGATATTACCCTCTGCAAAGGTGCTGTCGTTGTTATCGTTGTTTATGGAGGCGCGTGGTCTAATGGTTAGAGTCATAGGAAATGGACACCTCGAGCCGAGTTCAATTCCTGGACGAAGCTGTTTGAATTTCACATACTGCTAATACCCTTGGGAAAGGTATGAATCCAATTCTACCTCCAGCTATGGGTAAATAGCAGGACAGACTGGGCTTTTTAACAATGGCTAGGTAACCAGTCTAGAGAAGGAAACTTGAATTCAAACTGTCAAACTCCGCTTAAGAAATTGACCTTGTATCACATCTGCTCGGGGAGGGTTTGGTATATATATATATTATATATATATATATATATATATAATATATATAACACATTAGATTGATATATATTAATATGCTGCAAGATGTCTGTTTTCTAAATTTTAACAGCTGTGGAGCACAGACAGTTTGAAGTGTTTGTAAATAAGAAGGTGTGGGTCAATATAATATATATATATATATATATATATATATATATATATATATATATTATATATATAATGCTCTTCAACGAACACATGAGGGGAAAAACTATAATGAAACACTTGTTGAAACAACGGGGTGCCTTTCAATCGGGAAACCGATACGGAAGATTTGGGCAGAGTCGGAAGAGTTGTTTAGATATATCAGAGCCATGTAGTAAAGCGAACACATAAATTGACAAGGAAACACGCCCACGCACTTATTCATAGACATAAAAATAACGACTCTCACGCACATTGGAAAAAAGGGCGAATATAATGTCGAATGGTGGATATCACCATTCCAGCAGATTTGAATCGGAAAAAAAAAAATAATAAGTCGAAAATACGTGACGTGAAAAATGTAGGAAAAAAATAGAATCCTATTTACGAATTATTGTATGAGTATTTTTCGTTGTTTCTTATTTCACCCATTCAGAATGTACTGTGGCCAGGACATGAATATAAACATATATATGAGAAAAAGTATGAAAAAAAATCAAACTCTACGGCTAACTTCCACTGCTTCACCCAGTCGGCTACTATCGGCAATTGTCGGTACCGGGTGAGCTCAGTCGGTAGAGCGGTCGGCTAGAAACTGCAAGGTTCTTAGTTCGATACCAGCCCTCGCCAAATCAGCTTATGAGTAGCACAGGGATCTGTGCGGTGAAGTAAGAAGCTGATGGTAGGTGTAGCGCTCCACCCCAGACGCAAAAAAATTCCTTGGTCTAGCGCTAGTGAAAAGGGGATAGACTCTCTCGCTGAATTTGCTGGTACCGACATTAGGCCGCCCCGACGACTTTACTTTACTTACTGTATAGGGTATAATGTCAATTTTTTAAGCGGAGTTTAACAGGTTTTTAATTTGCACGTTCTGATTATGTGAAATATTGAATGTGGAAGTCATTGTGTGACATTGCCGGTGGATTGGTGTTGGACAGATTTTAAAAAAGGAAAAGCATAATTGTTAGATAGACCTAACGAGTTGCTAAAGAGTTGCTCCCCTTTGATCAGTAAGGGACTGACGGGAACCTGGATATGGGATTTCTGCCATGGATTGATGTTTTGGTTTGTACATACGTGCGTCAGCACGGTTGAACTATTGACCACCTGCGTCAGCACGGTTGAGCTAGTAACGTCATTTTAGGGTAGAAGCATTTTCTACCCTGTGTTAAATAAGGACTGACAAGCAGAGAGTCAGCAGACAAGGACTGGCCCCATTGTGTGAACACACACATGACAACACAAAGGACAGCCCATGTGACGAACACCCACATGATACACAGAGTTGAATTCTATCCCAAACCATCCGACTGTATTCCTTGTCAGTGAGAATAAATAAAACAAATATTGTTATATTCGAACATATTTCATGTTTTATTATCATTTTTTATTTCCTACATCTTGGGATATAACAGTAATAATGGAAAATAACCAGGATGAGTAGAAGTGCGAGTGGTAGTTTGTGGATCTTGGCTTCTGATTGGATAGAACAAGTCGAGGACGAGAGTAAGAGTAAAAGAGAGAGTAAGAAATCTGTGAGTCTTGGGGTGGCATTGGAAGGAGGCGGACGGAAATATTTGGCGGGTTGTTTGAAGGAGACAGAAACAAGATGCGGTCTGTCCTCTGAGGCCATGTCTCGATGGGTAACTTGGGACTGGAAAATAAAGAACTCTCTAAAAAAACATAATTTAGTATTGTTTTTTTTTTCAAATAACCCACAATGGTTGATATGCCATTAAATAAAGTAACTAAATCAAACCAATTTCTTCGATCTGTCAGAGTTCCTAACTTCTCCAAAATTCTTTATTTCATCTCAAAAATAGACTGAAAATTAATAAGGAAATAGATTCATCTCGACTATTATTATAAACTAGAAGCGGCTACCCAGCGTCACCTGGGTAGAAGGGTAACAAAAAAAGTTAGTATTCCAGATCCATTATTATTGAATCACAAGTTGGATCCTCGCAGGATGCCCCATTTAAAATTCCTATGTATAAAAAGACCTTTCGTTGATTCAGCCACTCTGAAAGAAAAATTATTGTCTACTATTTAAAATCGTAAATACAAAATAAGTTCTATGCTATTATAATTTAAAATTTTTTTTTAATTATCTTCACAAATATAAAGCAAACCTTCATTATTTTTGCTAAAAAATCAAGCCCTTGTGATATTTAATGTGTACATATATATTTACTTTGTCGTTAATTGTTTTATTTTTGTAGTTTCATCCGGGCATACACATAAACACAACTGACCTTTATATATGTATAGATAGATGATTCTCCAGTGAATTGTATTTATTTGTCGTTTTAATATCATAGTTTTCCTATACTTTGAAATTATTTATACGCCCTGTCTTTGTAAGCATACCTATGAAATTACAGCAACCATAATCATGAGAAACGCCATCACCAGACCTGATAAAGTTTTCATTTCTTTGGCCCCATGAGATGGATTTTGACATTCTCTTTTTCCATAGTTTCACACAAGTAATTCAACAGAGAAGCTTCATAAACATATAAGACAAACTACTTATGGAAGATGTAAATAAAGTTAAATAGATATATCCTCCTCCTCCTCTCATCATCATCATCATCATCATCAGCAGCAGCAGCAGCAGCAACATCATGTCACGTTGACTGCACGAATTTCAATGACTCTCTCTCTCTTCATTTCTCTCTCTCTCCTCTCTCTCTCTCTCTCTCTCTCTCTCTCTCTCTCTCTCTCTCTCTCTCTCTCACCACTTATCCCAATTGGCTATCGCTCCTGGCAAGTTCTCCTCGTGGTATCTATTATCCGCTCAGAGCGAAGCATTATACTTCTTTACTGGTCGGCCCACTAAAAAAAACCCACACTGAATAAGGATAGGTGTCAGTGATACGTGGAAGTCACTGATTTTGGTTTCGAATTGGCAGAGCAAGAGCCAACCGTGCGAAGATTAAAAGAGAGTGTGTGAAAGAAGGAATCTGGGCTGGGTGTTAGAAAAAACAGAAATAAGATGACGGTCTGTCCTTTGAGAACATTTTTGTGGGTTAAAGAAAACTAAAGAGCTCAAATAATTTTTTTCAAGTTTTGTGTTCGTTACTAGAAACTAAAACGGACAAGAACAGAAAGAACCCAAGAAGACCCAAGAAGTTTTAGAACATAAACAAGACAGAAAAGCCAGCTACAACAACAATCCCGATCCAAGATACAGAAATAGAAGAGACAACATATCCAGTTTGACGTTAGACGATCCAACCAGATCCATAGAAGATATCATTAAAATAGAAAACAACTTATACAAGAAAAACATGTCTATTAAAATCTACTTCTTTTAATTGGTACTACAACGGTAACCACCATCAATAGGGTAAAAACGAAAAATTGGCACTTTAAGCGTGGTTTGGCAACCAATCTAGGAGAACGTAAACTCTGAAATCAAATCTGTTAAATCCCGCTTAAGAAATTGACCTTGTGTTGCAGTCTTCAGTTGTGAAGGTGTTAGGTAGACCTAACAAAAATATAGATGCTCCCCTTTGATGAGTAGGGGACTGACGGGAACCCGGATGTGAAGTTTCCGCCATGTTACATTTGGATTGGTTTTGTTGTAATGGATGCAACGGACTTGCATCAGCACGGTTGAACTAGTGACCACGCGTGTCAGCACAGTTGAACTAGTTGTCACTTTTAGGGTAGAAGCATTTTCTACCCTGTGTTAAATAAAAGCTTGTTAATTTTCCAACAACTTGGTTTTGCATTATAATTTCAGTCTTCCTATTTTATCTGTAAGTACAAAAAAAAAAATAACTGAAGCGGTTAGAAAAATGCATAGAATTACTACAATTACATGTATTTGATTAGAAATATTTTAAGAGATTTCAAGTTTTTTCTCAAATATGGTGCACTTGAAGCTTTAAAGATATTCAAAGTGTTTTAGTAATTGGCTTGTGTGAGCTGTAATAATTTAGGCAGTTTTACTTTTAAGAATACAGATGATTATTTTATAGTAAATCTTTTTTATGATTATTGAAGTCAGTTAGCCTACTGTTGGTTTTAATAACAGCAGCTAAGTAGAACTCCAGCAGTGTCCAAGACAGCTGGTATAAATAGGAATCAAGAATGATCCATTCATGAATCAGGGTGATTTGGGTCATTCCATTCCTTGAGTTATGATTGGTTGCTTGACTGGTTGATTTGAATGACACTGTGGAGTCTTATATATACTTTGTCATTTTGCAGTGGACTTTGTGGCATTTCGAGTTTGTATTGAGTTACAATCGTATGCTACCTTGTCTTCCCAGTTCGACTATTGTTGTTAAAGCCGATGTCAGTTTTTGTTGCTCTAATAGGGTATATACAAGGTGCGTCATAAAAGTATCGAGATTGAAGCTGTATTTACCGAGATAGAAATGAACAATAAATGGAGCGCTAATTCTTTCAGAACAAGGTGTGTTAAAAAGTACACACCTTATATATAATTATATATATATAATAATATAATATATATATATATATATATTGTTGTTTTTTATATAATTTTCCGGTGCGATAAAATGCAATTATATTATATTTAGCAATCAGTTCATAAGATATCTGATACTTTCAAAATATAAATGAGAATGAATGAACGTCTCATAAATAACAATGTTCCAACTACTGTGAAAATAAATTTAAATGATTCAACAACAAAAAACAAAGGGATAGTTTAGTGAAGCCAATTTTAAAAGTAAATACAATGGAGAATGAGAGGAAAAAATGGAATATGGAAGGGTAGGAAGACAGAAAAAGAAAGAATGCGAGATGTGATAGTGATGGATGAAGAAAGAGTAGATGATCAGAATCATGAAGTTGATAGACTGAGTGCCAAGTAAGAAAAGTATGAATAGGAACAGGATGAATAATAAATATAAATTATATTAGAAAGGGGCCGGGTTAGCTCAGTCGGTAGAGCGTTCGGCTAGAGACCACAAGGTTCCTAGTTCGATAAACTCAGCGTATGAGTAGCACAGGGATCTGTGCGGTAAAGTGAAGCTGATGGTAGGTGTGGCGCTCCACCTCAGATGCTAAAACAATCTCCTTGGTCTAGCGCTAGTGAAAAGGGATAGGCTCCTCGCTGACTGGCTGATACCGACTTTAGGCGCCCCGTCGACTTTACTTAATTAGAAAAAAAGAAAGAAGAATGAATGAAAGAAAGAAGAAGAAATGGATGTAAATAAATGAAAACAATAGGGACAAAGAAGAAGAAGAAGAAGAAGAAGAAGAAGAAGAAGAAGAAGAAGAAGAAGAAGCGAACCAGAATCATGAAGTTGAGACTGGGGAAGTAAGAAAAGTATGAATAGGAACAGGATGAATGATAAATATAAATTATATTAGAAAGAAAGAAAGAAAGAAGAAGAAGAAGAAGAAGTAAAATGAATGAAAACAATAAGGGACAAGAAAAGAAGGAGAAGTCCGAGAATGATTAAAATACAGAAGAAGAAGAAGAAGTAGAAGAAGAAGAAGAAGAAGAAGAAGAAGAAGAAGAAGAAGAAAGAAGAAGAGAAGAAGAAGAAGCGAACCAGAATCATGAAGTTGATAGATTGGGGCGAAGTAAGAAAAGTATGAATAGGAACAGGATAAATGATAATATAAATTATATTAGAAAGAAAGAAAGAATGAATGAAGAAAAGAAAAAGAAAGAAAGAAAGAAAAATGGGTTTAAAAGGAATGATGAATGAAACAATAAGGAAGAAGAAGAAGAAGAAGAAGAAGAAGAAGAAGAAGAAGAAAAGAGAATGATTAAAATAAGAAGAAGAAGAAGAAGAAGAAGAAGAAGAAGAAGAAGAAGAAGAAAGAATGAAGAAGAAGAAAGAAGAAGAGAAGAAAAGAAGAAGAAGAAGAAGAAGAAGAAGAAGAAGAAAGAAGAAGAAGAAAGAAGAAGAAAAGAAGAAGAAGAAGAAGAAGAAGGTCCGAGAATGATTAAAATAAAGAAGAAGAAGAAGAAGAAGAGAAGAAGAGAAGAAGAAGAAGAAGAAGAAGAAGAAGGTCCGAGAAGAATTAAAATAAAGAAGAAGAAGAAGAAGAAGAAGAAGAAGAAGAAGAAGAAGAAGAAGAAGAAGAAGAAGAAGAAGAAGAAGAAGAAGAAGAAGAAGAAGAAGAAGAAGAAGAAGAAGAAGAAGAAGCAACGAAGAAGAAGAAGAAGCAAGAAGAAGAAGAAGAAGAAGAAGAAGAAGAAGAAGAAGAAGACTTGAATTTAACAGATGAAATCCAAGATGGGCGATGCCGTGTTTTTCACAATGAAAAAATGCATTTTTTTAAGAATAAGTCTTAATCGTTCGGATACTTGCTGCAAAATATCAGCTTGATAGTTTAGTCCTTAATGTCATTTTTATTTCATTACCAGATTCAATTTTTCATAACTTCTCTGAAGGCGTTTTCCAACAGCTTTTTATTATCTTTTAAGAAAAGATATACATTTCACCCTAATTACATGGAATAACCTAAAAATTCGGTTTAATTATTTAGTTTTCTTCTGTAGAGTTATTTGTCTGATATAAATATAAATTTATGTGGTCTGCATCAAGAGAAAAGGTTGTCCATGCTATTTAAACAAACCCCAATATATACAGAAAAGGATGTCTCGTTTGTTTAACAAAAATGCTAACTGTTGTGAAATAGTTACAAATTTCAATCATCATATTTCATACTAGCAGGACCTGGGGATATATTACAGTATGATAAGTATAATTATTACAAAGTCTGATGAATTAATTTAATAGCTATTGCAAAATTCTTCAATATAAAAAATTATAAAAATCTTGATTTGTTACGATTTTCTGGGCCATACTTTAGGCTCCCTGCAACAGCGCTTGTCCAGTGGAAATCCTTAGTAAAGAATCCTTTGGTTGTTTCTTGGTGCTCCTCAGTATTGCAAGTCTTTTGTCAATAAGTGCAAATGGACGTCTCTCAGTATCAGAGATTAAGTAATTAACCAGCCACGCAGTCCGGCTGTTGATTGGCCGAGATTTAAACCATGTGACCTCACTTAGTCTATAAATTCAAGTGGTGTATCGTAGCACAACTTAAATACCAAAAATAATCCAATTTTACCCTCTCTCACTTTTCTTTTCTTTCTTTCCTTCTTTTAATTATGTTCGATTGAAACACATTAGCTTTATCGCGCTCGCACCCCTCTCTCTATCTTTCTCCTACTCTCTTTCTTTCTTATTATATGAGTAGCATGTCCTTTTCTCTCCTTTCTTTTTTATAATAAAAACGGAATTTTCCATTATTTACCTGAGGCGTGGACACTAATATAAAGTAAAAATTCGGCGGATAAGCAACACCAGATAATCAGGATTTATATTTTTGAATTTTATCTTGGCTGATTTAGACGGTTTCATTTTAAAGCTGGGGGTGTTGCAAGATGATAACGGATGTAATTTTTAGGAACACTAGTATTAATATATAAATCCAGTTAGATCATCTCTTACAGGCTGTTCAGTAAGTTTTTCTATTGTGGTATCACTAAATAAATGACAATATCAAGTTGTACATCTATTCATAATAGAGATTCAGTCATAATTTGTCTGTAACTGAAACTACGTCATAATACCGAAAATCGTCAATACATAGAATAAAGAACAACCTTGTATCATATACACTCAAATTTTGAATATGCCAAATTCGACGGTCCTGATGGATTTTGAAAACAAGTTTTAATAAATACATCCGCGGTATTATATATAGCTTGTTTATTTTTATATATATTTAAAGTTATATTGCGTATAGAGTTTTACGAGAAAATTATTTACAAACATGAAATAGTCATTTTTTCAGTATAAAGAGCTTAACTAAAAAGTTTACAAATTAAGAAAAACCCACAGTTTTGTGTAAAATCTATGTGTAAAATATCTAAAATAATCATTTAATTCTTTAAATATACGCTCCTACATTTGGGGCGCTGGTGGTTGTCGTCAGTGATGTCATCCGCCGGGTTCATTGGGAAGTTTCGGGTCTTCCAACATCAGATTTCCCTCGCCCTGCTGACCCTATTAGAGGTGATCAAACTCTGGTACAACCACCAACAATAACCACTAAAAGACGATTTGGGAAATTTATGGACGGTAACCCATTCAAATACAAAGAACCGCGCACCTGATTGGTTGTTAGGAACAGCCAATCAGATGCGCGGTGCCCCATATTTAAATGGCAACACTTTTCTCCGTACGGATTACGAGGCTTAGATGATTGGGTAAGTCAACCCTTCTTTAATAATGCTAAGAGAGGAATGATTTTACTGATTTGTTTTACATTTTTAATTCTTTCCTAAATTGTTTAATTTTTCCCTCTCTTCTGTTTTCTTTACCGGCTTCTCTACTTTTCGTCTCCTTGAATCCATATCGTTCTGTGGCGTAACTGACAATGATCTTAGATGTTGTTAAGATACGTTTATCCACCGATCCATTTGCTGTTGTTTCGAGAATTTCACAAATGTCACTGTTAAACTCCTGCCAAGCCTTACTGTCCACGGCTGCTGGCCATTTGATTTTTTTCCCCAATGTACTGATTGTGTCAGGTGGATTTTGAGCCTCAGCTTGGAGGGTATGGGCGCTGTGGTGGGCTTCCCGGCCCTGCACCTCTTTAATAATTAATAGATCCATGCAACATTTTATTTGACGGGAACTGATATAATTTTCCATTTCAAATTGTTTTATCTCCTTGTTACTCCTTTAATAAATTTGATGATTTTTATTTAATTATGATTAATATGGGAGCAATTTGTAATTATTTATATATTCATATATTTGGATTGCTGCGAATATATAGTGCATTGGGTATATATGAAGTGGTTTGTATATATATATAAGTAAAAGTAAAGTCGTATCAGCCAATCAGCGAGGGAGTCTATTCCCTTTTTACTAGCGCTAGACCAAGGAGATTGTTTTTGCATCTGAGGTGGGGCGCCACACCTACCACCAGCTCCTTACTTTACCGCACAGACCCCTGTACTACTCATACGCTGAGTTGGTGAAGGCCGGTATCAAACTAGGAACCTTGTGGTTTCTAGACGAAAGCTCTACCGACTGAACTAACCTGGCCCCTTATATATATATATATATATATATATATATATATATATATATATATATATATGTGTGTGTGTGTGTGTGTGTGTGTGTGTGCTTAATTGAAGTCAGACCTAATTTGAAAATTAATTAGTTGATAATTAATGAATTGGGCGAATGTATCTGTTTAAATGTGAAGCGTAAACAAATCGAGAAAAAGTCATTCTCTGTATGTACATTTCGGCCTATTATGCCTCATCAGCAGAGTTATAGACTTGAAGCCGCTTCGTGTGTGATTCACACCCTAACTATTAAGTACATATTCTCCCAAAAATTGTCGGCATAGCTATATCAACAAACTGCGTATTTTCATATATATATATATATATATATATATATATATTAATATATATATATATAAAGAAGAGAGAGAGAGAGAGAGAGAGAGAGAGAGAGAGAGAGAGGGGGGAGATAGGCTGCTTTTGCATAAATATAATATAGTGCCATTATACTTCGTTGGAACACTGACTATTTTTCTTAATCTTTCTTTCTAAATTATACGTGCTTTTATAATAAGATTTCATTAGTGAACAAGTTAATTTAATTTTCATTATAAGCAAATTAATCGGGTTTTAATTATAAAAGCAATTTGTGAATTAAGCAAATTTATTGGATTCTCTTTGTAAAAGCAATTTAGAAATTAAGCAACGTATTTGAATTGAATTTTCAGCAAATTAATTGGGTGTTTATTGTAAAAGTAATCTGTGAATTAAGCAAATTAATTGGATTTTTATTTTAAGCAACTTTATTGGATGTTCTTTTAAAAGTAATCTGTGAATTAAGCAAACTAATTGGATTTCATAGTAAGCAGATTTATTGGATTTTCTTTGTAAAACAATTTGGAAATTAAGCGAATTATTTAAATTTGAATTTTAAGCAAATTAAGTGGATGTTCGTTGTAAATGCAATCTGTGGATCAAGCAAATTATTTGAATTTGAATTTAAAGCAAATTAATTGGATGTTCGTTGTAAATGCAATCTGTGGATCAAGTAAATTATTTGAATTTGAATTTTAAGCAAATTAAGTGGATTTTCGTTGGAAATGCAATCTGTGAATTAAGCAAATTATTTGAATTTGAATTTTAAGCAAATTAATTGGATTTTCGTTGTAAATGCAATCTGTGAATTAAGCAATTTAATAAATTTTTTTCGGTTCTAGCAAAGAAGCAAATCAACGGTTCTTTGGATCTTTAGATGCACGCGTCTCAATCTCTTTATGGCCAAATTCTATATCTTGTTGCTTTAGATAAAGAAAAGAAAACCTCTAAAAGAGCGGATGTTGCAACTTAAGCGGACCTTGGGGTTAAAACAAGAGACGGAGGAAATAGATAAATATCAAGACCTTGATGAGCGTTGCATAAATTATAGGATATGAAGACAACAGTCGAACCCCCCACCCCATAATAAAAAGAAAGTTTTGGAAACGGATCCAAAAGAGAAATCTGAGACGTTACAGACTTCAGCATTATTAGAGTTATCGCAAATATTAGAAAGATTGCTTTTCAGGAATCTTGCCTTGACTTGATTTCAAAATATCGCCCTTATTTTCTGCAGTGGACCAAGAATACAAACGTTGCATAAAATGTCGCTAAATCGTAAACAACGACGATTCAGCATAAACTGATAGTCTTTCCTTCATCGTTTACTTTTTACACTCTTGTCTCGTAACATCACTAATGCATTGAATTGACATCTCTATTAAAACTGGGGATTGGGTGTTTTTCTGTTTGTAACCGAAACTAAAAGAAAAAAATATTCATACAATAACTGCTAGTTACACAGTAGCATTGCAACCAGCAAAACATTCATCAGATGATGATCTGGGTTCAGGCATGGTTTCGGGGCCGAAGAATCATTACCACTATCCCACAGCACCCGACGATAGCACCAGACTTTGTCGGTTTGATGTCACATTGTAGGATTGCCATATCCACGCTGATGCGGTTAGAGCTTTCTCCTGGATCTTTTTTATGTATTTCCTCTTGTCTGGTGGAGAAAGTCCAGGTTTAGTACAAAATGCCAGGGTTATGTTGGTAATAAATCTTCGGCATCCGACTTTGATAGGAAATACATCCGTTATCCATCCATTTCTGGCGCATTGTTCTCGTAGATCTTCATATTCTTTCCAACTTACGCTGTCTGTAATTGAAACTATTTCACTACTCAAGTCACAATTCCATTAGTTATTAACGTCACATTCTCCCTGATTTTATTTTTGTTTAAACCTCAATTATTAATAAAATTATTATTGCTGTTGACCATATCTACATACTAATAAAGTGCAATTGTGTTTATATATACAACCAAATAGCGGTTTACAATATGAACGGAAAGGCTAATTTGCTTATTGATATCAAAAATCTGATTTTAATAAATATGTGCGTAGTATTATTGATTTCTAATTGGTTGGTTATATCCTAATCAATATGAGCAAAAATATCGAGGATAAATCTTAAAAGAAATCCATTAACAATAAGAAATAACTGTAATTTTATTCTTTACTAAATAGTTAAAATATGGAAAATTAGCAATGAAAGAAAAGAGTTTCCATTGTTCTGTTTCTTTTTTATTATATCCCACTCAGTTTCGAATCTGAATTTTTATTTAGTTTCATTAGTCTTTCTATATTAATATAATATTTTATTACATTAACACTTAAATATTTGCACCCGAGTTATTCTTAAGCGTATTAAAATCAATCCGATATATAATTTCTTATAGAAATCAATTAAAATAACAATAAAATAAGTGTAATATGTATTCGTTCTTATTTAATTACCTTAGTCTTTCTAATATAATATAATATTTCATTACATTGAAACTTAAATACTTTCGCCTGGTGGCCACATAATTTTGCAAGTTGTGGGAAAACTGCGACGCACGGGCCACATGCAGCTCCAGGTGCTTTCTGGATAGTTGCTCGGTTGGATTTTACGGCATGTCAATCCGGGTTATTTTATGCCAAACACATTTTGTTTTATTCATTCTTGGTGCGAATGGAAAATTCTTTTTAAACTCAATGTTTTAAAACAAATTTTTAAAAGCACTTTTTTCTATTTAGCCCATAGATGTAACCTTAACAGGTATCACCATTCTTGGCCAGGGTGGACCTGGCACTAATGGCGATAAAGGAGTACTCCACACTCCCTAGATCTCCAGAACTGGAACTTTACAATTACATTCAGTTTAACGTCATACTCAAGACACGAAGACCCTCAGCTACCGCCCTTTAGCACAGATATGATAAACAGCGTTGGGTTCTGCGATAAGGAAAATAGGGTTCGGGCAATCCTCTAGATGGTAAGGCTTGTGATCAGCCGATTGATCGGAGGGGACCTCCCGACTTCCCCTCTAGCCTAACTAAGAACCAAAGTGGAGTGCTGCATGTCTTGGACTTCTCAGCTATCAGGGTTCCATCTTTAAGCATCACGGGTCGCCACCCACGACCGACAACCAGCCCCATTGGTGGGCGTTGGGAGGTCTTACTCCTCTTCAAAGCTGCAGTCAGTGTATTCTAAAGCCGCAGGCGATAGGGTTGTCGGTGTTTTTTTGAATGGTCCGCTTATGACTTCAATTTCTTTTTTATAGAAAAGATATTTTGCAGAAGTGAAAAAAACAGACGTAACGCAAATGGACTTCTGTAATAAAAAATAGTTGTGGTATGTTCAACGTAAAATTATCTTGAATTTACTTCGTAGCGCACCCCAGGTAATGACGAGCCATGGTTCATGCAGGCCGCATCTTAAGAAAGGTAGCCCATTGATATCTTGTTAGTTTAAAAAAAAAAGTTTACTATGAAGCAATAGTTATAAATTTCAGTCAACGTAATATTGCGTATACAGTGACGGCACTTCTTACTGATTGTTTAGTCAGCTCTTCTATTATGGTATCACCAATTAAATGGCAATATCAAGTTGTATATTCGTAGGATCTATATATTGATATTGGTGTTCCTAAATATTCCGTCCGTTATCATCCTGCAACATACTCTGCTTAAAAATGAGACCGTCCAAATTCTTCTAGACTCAATGCAAAAATCTAAATGCAGATTATTTGGTGTCGCTTTTTATTCCATCCAATTTTGAAATATTTTTTCCCATTTTATTTCAGCAAATTTGAAAAATAAAATATTCCTAATGACTTTGCGTCACTTAAATGCCCAATGCAAAACACATTAATGACATGGGCCCTTCGGGATTTGTGTGTCCGGTGGTTTCGACCACTGGACTATTAGGGAATTTAACGGCGTGATCCCTGGAGGCCTTCCCCCATACAAATGTTTGCCCTCTTGATTTAAAGGGGCAAGGCTGGGTTTATTGACCAGTGTGTGAGGCACACTCTTGAGCGGACTGCCAACGGGATCAATGCATTTTCTTGCCTGCCATCTCATGAGCTTCGGTTCGTGGGTGGTTCCACATTAAACAATCTTGTGTCATACGTGCTAAAATGGCATAGGAAAATACTTTTTACTCCTTATTAAATGAATATGTTTATACTTATTGTCATCATCATCATCATTATCATCATCATCATCAATCATGGGTTCACATAACCCCCTCTCTCTTTCTCTCTCACTTTCTCTTTCTCTCTCTCTCTCTCACTCTTTCTCATCATGCATAGATCCCGTTGGCATCCCCTTCAAGGGGGGGGGGTCTCACGCACTGGGCAATAAACCCAGCCCAGCACCTTTAAATGAAGGGGAAGGTATTTGTCTGGGTGAAGGCCTCCTAGGATCTCGCCGTTAAGTTCATTAATAGTCCAGTGTCCGAAGCCTGGCAGGTCTTCTACGCAGCATCCAGAATCCACATACAGCTGATTGATGAATGTTTCTGATGGTCGACCTACACAGTGTGCGCATGTGAGGATGGTCACTGAAGAACGTCACTTATGAGTTCGTTTCTATGTCTCATTTGTCTCAATTGCACGGTTAGTGTTATATATTACAGATGATTGTACAACTGTTTTTCTGTAAAATGCGACTTCCATAATTTGTTCAAGACAGCGCGCAAAATCCTTATGGAACTTCCATCTAAGCTTTTCTCTAAGCGTTTTGTTAGAGTCCAGTCGGTGCAGTCGTACAGTAGCACTGATACGGTGACGATCTGGGAAAATTTTCGCTTTATCTTATCAGTGAAATCAGATTTCCATATTGACAATCTGTCTATAGCAATCCATGCTATTTCTGATGGACTCTCTTGTCGATTTCGACGCATGATGGTTCATCCAATGAACAAACCACACAGTGGTTTGTTATAGTGGTGAAGGCTTGCGTTGTACCATCCATACATTTTGGCACAGTCGACAGGAAAGAATTTGTGCAAAAGGAATGCCACAAACCCAATCCAAGGATTTTCAAATTCAGAGGTTTCCTTCTCCTATACTGGTCACCTATCCAAGGTTTAAAAAAACAGTTTTCCTTACTATGTTACCCATAGCTGGAGGGAGAATATATGGATTCATGCCTTTCCCAAGTATTAGCGCCATGAAATGAAAAGAGTCTTGCATTTTTAACTACCATTCCTATGCTTACATTGATATCGCTTTCAGAAGATGAGATGTTGCTGACTAGGTCTACTATTAGCAGTTTGCCATTTCGTGTGGAAACACCCGCACCGTTTAAAACATATGATTTATCTAGAGGCCAATGCATCTTGTCATCCTCTATTCTATGCAGCAGTGATTCTGCTTTTGTAAGTGTATCTGCCCGAAGCACTTGATCATCTGGATAATCTGCATCTGTAATTTTACCAAAAATCAGGTAATTATCCGATTTTAATGAAATTTTCAGTATTGATTTAACAATTAATGAATTTTATAATGCATCAGTTATTTTATTTCAAAACTTTAATTTAGTAATTTTGCTATGAAAAATTAATATATAAAATTCATTTAAAATATGAAAAGCCTGATGTTAAGTTTAAAATGTTATATTTTTAGATTCTAAAAATAAATATCTACTTAATGCAAAACTTATTTTAGGCGCCAAAAGTAATAAGTTTTGAAGAAAAACTCTATTAAAAATGTACCCGCTCCCCCTTTTAAGCAGAAAACACATCGATATATATTTTTTTCTTTTATAAAATAATAGCCAATTAAATAATGATCGAAATGAGTAAAAAAGAAATCTCCTAAAATTTATTTTTTGAATTATTTTTTTACATTTCATTTTCCGATTTTTGGTACTTATTTTCTCATAGAAAAGCCACCGTAATTTTTTTTTTTGTTTTTTAGTTTTTTTTGTTCTCTTTTACTCATAATCAGATGTAGTTCAATGTCATACTCATATAGATATACAATGTAAGATATTGATAATTGTTATGATAATTTTCCACGCAGGCATGAACTATTCCAACTATAAATAGCAGCTGTCCCTGCACTTAAGCGTGAGTTAATATTTCAGCAGATAACCGATAAGACATCCTCGCGTGTACCGACTCATTTATATATGTTTGTACTACTATTCTTTGTTAATATATTTGTTTAACTCATTTCCTCTCTTATGTCTTTATTCTGGACCCTAACCAGGTCACAACAATAATGGTCAATGATATTTTTATGGGGAGGGTTCCTTGGGGCAATAAAACTAAGAGAAGAGGCCCACAAGTGTAAAAATGTTGAGAAAAGCTGCTCGGTTCAGGGCGTATTTTCAGGATCATCTCTACCCAACGATATCTGATCTTTGTAGTGTTATTTTTTATATAATTTGTAATATTTTTTTTACTATACTTTCGTTTAAGTTGTTGACGATATTGATCGGTTGGGCAGTTTAAGTGGCGTAGCAACAAAAGATATAGGATAAATTACACGAGGGCTTGAACGTAAGCAACTGAAAAACATTGAGAAGATATATCCCGTGTTATTCAACCAAACTCTTTCTCTCTCCCTTCTTCTCTCCTCCCTCTCTCTCTCTCTCTCTCTCTCTCTCTCTCTCTCTCTATATATATATATATATATATATATATATATATATATATATATTATATAGTCGTTTTGTGTTGTTATATCTACATTTTCTTCTACTCTCAACTATATATATATTCTCAGTCGGTAGAGCGTTCGGCTAGAAACCACAAGGTTCCTAGTTCGATACCGGTCCCCGCCCACTCAGCGTATGAGTAGCACAGGGATCTGTGCGGTAAAGTAAGGAGCTGATGGTAGGTGTGGCGCTCCACTTCAGATGCTAAAACAATCTCCTTGGTCTAGCGCTATTGAAAAGGGGATAGACTCCCTCGCTGATTGGCTGATACGACATTAGGCGCCCCGTTGACTTTATATATATATATATATAGTTGAGAGTAGAAGAAAATGTGGATATAACAACAATATATATATATATATATATATATATATATATATATATATATATATATATATAGTTGAGAGTAGAAGAAAATGTGGATATAACAACACAAAACGACTATGTTCAATTGATATTTCGTTGTGTTATTATATCCACATTTTCCTCTACTCTCAACCACATTTTGTCGGATTTATTCAATCTTCCACTCATCATATATATATATATATATATATATATATATATATATATATACTATAAAATGGGTACAAATATATACATATATATATATATATATACACACATTATATTATATATTATAAAATGTGTACAAATTTGCTCTACCTTTGTTATATCGCTGACTTACCCACTGAATTCCACACTTACTAACATCGTGATCAAATTTCACCGGTAAGTCACATTTTCCTTATATATATATATATATATATATATATATATATATTATATAAAGAGAGAGAGGGAGGAGAGACTGTGTAGGAAAGAGAAGTGGAAGAGACCCCTATCTTAAAAATTGTCATTCTTTCCAAACCATTAACTGATGAAGTTCATATAGGGTGAAACGTCTTAATTGTATAAATCCTGCTTTTCACGTTCTATATTATATATGATTATTCTGGTGAATGGTGTGTTCATTAGATATAATGATATGATAAATATTGCAATCAAATCATCAATTAATCATTATTAATCACTAGAAGCTGCTACCCAGCGTTGACTGGGTAGTGGAGGAGGTAAAATGTTAGTCTCGCAGATCCCTTATTAGAGAATCACGAGTTCAACCCTCGCCGTATGCCCCATTAAAACCCCTATGTTTAAAAAGTCCTTGCCTTGATCCAGCCTGGTTGGGTGTCACAGAAAAAAGACACTCGGAAAAGAAAATTTAAAGTTTCCTATTTTAAACATTAAAAGCAAAAAACAAATCAATGCTGTTAGTATTTAGATATCATTTTTTATTCTTCACGAATATAAATCAAATCTTCATTATTTTTGCTCAAAAAGCAAGATCTGGTGATAGTGAATGTGTATATATATATTTACTGTGTAGTTTTTTTTTCGCAGTGTCTTCCGGACATACATACACACAACTGCCCTTTGTATATATACTAGCAGCGGCTACCCGGTGTCGCCTGGGTAGAGGGTTTTTTTTAAATTAGTCCCGCAGATCCATTATTATTGAATCGTGAGTTGAATCCTCATGGGATGCCCCATTTAAATCCCTATGTAAAAAAAAGACCTAGCATTGATCCAGCTACTCTGAAAAGAAATGTTAATGTCTACTATCTAAAATATTACATGAAAAAATTCCATGCTGTTATCATCTAAATTTTATTTTTTAATCATCTTCACGAATATAATTCAAATCTCTATTACTTTTGCTCAAAAACCAAGCCCTGGTGATATTTAATGTGTATATATATTTACTTTGTTGTTAATTGTTTTATTTTCGAAGTTTCCTCCCGAAATACATGTACACACAAATGCCCTTAACTCCTCCCTTCTTGTTGATGGTGGAGTATAGTGTTATTTTATTTTTATCATTTGTGTTTTTAACAGGTGTTTTTGTTTTTTGGGTGGCTAGGTAATAAACTTACAAATTAAAAGCCCGGAGAAGATACCAGAAGATCTGAAACACGTGTCGCAAATGTAAAATAAAAATGAGAAAATTTTCTTTCTAAAAACACAATCCATTTTGAGGACCTTCTTTTTTATTATATATATATATATATATAATATAAATATATATATATAATATATATATATATATATATAAAGATAGATAGATAGTAGATAGATTATCAATTATTAAGCATTGAACTGGATGTAAATCTAAAACTTCGACTCATGATCATACCACTCGTCTATCACTCAGGATTTGTTTGAAGCAGTTTGTGGTATTCTCATTCCAGGTCAAGGATACTCCTTATTTTCATCGAAAGGTTGCTAAGCAACCCCAAAGCGAGATAACTCCTTCACATCACATCGAAATCAAAACCCGGCGCCCTGCAAATCTGAAAACGTATCACGTGACACTTGTGGCGGGATTTCTCTTCACCTATTTCGACTGATAATGGCGGAGGTCGAAAAAAATGTCTATTCGGCTTGTCACGTTTTGCAGTCACAAAGATTACATTAACGCTTGTATCTAACTCCGACACTGAACTCGATACCACCACCCCCACTTCTGACGCTAACACCACCACGGCCACCACCACCACCACCGCCATCTAACCATCCATAAATACACCAATGAACAAAGACAGAAAAATAAACAGGGCTGCGTAGATTTTGGTAGTAAATAAGGAAATACGATATGTACGGCTTTCGAATGGAATAGAGAAAACAAGAAAAGAAGAAAAAAAAGAAAAAAAAAGAAAAATGAAAAGAAAAATGAAAAAGAAAAGAAAGAAAGAAATAAAGAAGAATTAAGGAACTTTTAGAATATAGAAGATGAAAAAGGAAAGAAATGCAAATCTGAGATAAAAAAGAAAAGGAGAGAAAAAGGAAAAAGAGAAAAGAAAAGAAAGAAAGAAAGAAAGAAAAAAAAGATAGAACGAAAGAAAGAAGGAATTTGTAAAAGAAAGAAAATGAACAACAAAGAAATGCAAATCTAAGATTTAAAAAAAACAATAATGGAAAGAGAGAAAAAGAAAAAGGAGGAGAAAATGAAAAAGAAACGAAAAAGAGCAGAAAAAAGGAGAATTAAAAAAAAATCCGATGAAAATGAAGAAAACGAAAAACAAAGAATATAACAATATGAAAAAGAATTAAAAAGAAAAAAATAAAGAAAAAGGGAAAAAAGAAAAAAGAAAAAAAAGGAAAGGAGATCTTTTTTTAATCTGATGAAAAGAAACAAAATAAAAAAAAAGAAAGAAAGAGGAAAAACATAATTAAAAATCTAAAAAAGAATTAAAAAAGAGAAAAATAAAGAAAAAGCGAAAAAAAAGAAAAAAAAGAAAGGAGATATATTTTTTTTTAATCTGATGAAAAGAAACAAAATCAATAAAAAGACAGAAAAATGAAAAAAATAAAATAAAATGAAACAGAGCAAAATGAAAAAAAAAAATTTTTTTTCTAAATCCTATGAAACGAAAGAAAAATGTAAAAGTAAAAAGGGGAAAGTAAGAAAGAAAGAAAGAATAAATGATATGTAAAAAATAAGAATGTAATATCTTACAAGAAAATTTGATTTTAATAAATATGTGCTTGGTATTATTGATTTGTAATTGTTTGGTTTAAGAGCAAAAATCTCTCCAAGAAATCTTAAAAGAAATCCATTAACAAGAAGAAATAACTGTAATTTTATTCTTTTCTTCCAATTTTAACTAAATATTTAAATTAGGAAAATTTAGCTATAAAAGTGATGGAAGAGTAAGTTTCAGTTGCTCTATTTTTTTTATTATACCCCCATCGATTTCAAATCTTTTTATCTGCATTCTTATTTAGTTTCATTAGCCTTTCTCATAATATTGTATTTCAATAAAACATAAATACTTGCACCTAGAGGGTACATATATTTGCTAGTTTAAAAATTCAGAGAAAAATCAAAATAATTCAAATTATAAAGGCTCATCTAAAAAATTCAAATGAATAGGATGAATAATGTTTTAAATTTATCCGATCATTTTACAAAACATATCCTGGCATTTCCAAACAACAAAGAGGATGGATACAATTATCATTTTCCTGTCCCATGATTCTTTTTCCAGTTCTCTTCAAAGATCTAAATATAATACCAGCTTTTCACTTCCTTGTTGACTTCAGTCAGTGATCTGCTGAAATAGTGACATTCCTATCTGATAAATATATTGTTTACAATTAAAATTCGTTCTTAAATCTCAAAGACATGAGTGACACCAATTCCTAAAGTTTCCGGGACACTTCTGAATTTACATAATCAAAGCAACCTATAATTTATGTACGTACCTGTAGTTAGAATATTTTGAATTACGGTCTTGAATTAGACTTAGAATAACGGGGATCCCGTGGAAAGTTACCCGACAGTCATCGGCGGTTAGCAACCTTTTTATTTGACCCCTTAAACGTGGCATTAGAGACGCGTGGGAATTAGTTTTTAGATACGACGCAGATTTCAGAGCGAGTGGACTTGTAGGTCACCGCTCTGATGTCGTTTCTCACCACAGCATATGATCATGGGCTGGGTTCTGGAAATAAAGCTTGATCAAGAAAACAACCAAGTCTTGTTTGATAATTGAATATTAAAATTAACAATGTCCAGCTCAGCACAAAGAAGGCCACTAGAACAACAAAGAATATGGTGACCAGGCGAGTTAACAGGAACCATTAGAAGCAGTGTTAAAAAGTAATACCATCCTCTATCATCTACTCTATCTATATAATATAACTCTCTCTCTCTCTCTCTCCTCTCTCTCTCTCTCTCTTCTCTCTCTTCGTTTATATACCCAATGTTGAACGAGTATATATAACCTGAATGGAAGCGCGTGGTGTGATGGTTAAAGTCATGGGAAATGGACTGTCGCCCCGAGTTCAAATCCTGGATGTGGTAGTTGCATTTCACTTAGCTCTAATACCCCTGAGAAAGGTATGAATCCTTCTCTCCCTCCAGCTATGCATAAATAGTAGGTCATACTGGGCCCTTTAACCTTGGTTAGGCAACAGGTTTAGGAGAGAGAAAACTTTTAATTAAAACCTGTTAAACTCCGCTTAAGAAATTGACCTTGTGTCAAATCTTGCTCGTGTGTAGGGGCTGGTAAATATATGTATATATAGCACTGAATATTCTACCCAAAACTGGGATGTATGGCTTCGATTCTTCCTCTGATTTCCAGTTCCTCTTGTCTCTTTTTCAAACTCTTGGAGAACATTACTAGTGCGCCAGTTTGCCATGGCTTTCGTGAAGAAGTTTTTGTCAGATATTTTGAACGTTCTCAAACATTCTGTTAACCATATTTGTGTTATCATATCTTAGGCGTTTTTGTAGTCTTGCGACATTTCATACAGTTTGAAATCGTGGTTTTTCATTGGAGTCTTTATGACAGGAAATCTCCTTAAGTCTTTAGAACTTCTCGAAGTATTCTAGTTTATCTTATCATTGTTCTAGTTATCCCGGTTCTTCTTCTTTTCTCCTGTTCCTTCTTTGGGGATCGTTTCAAGGTCACCAACTACAATTGGTATCACCATCGCCCTTTCCCGGAATATTTTTGTCATATGAGGTGTGCTGAAGTCCACCACTTAAATTCATAGACTCTGTGTGGGCACATGGATTAAAAGCCAATCAACACGTGGTTCGTTAACTATCTAATAGCCGATCTTGAAAGCTGTTCATTTTCATGCATTCGCCACGGACGAACGGACCAGCAACCAAGGAAAGCCGAGGAACAACCAGAGAATTCTACCAAACACTACTTGAGGGCCCTGGCAATACTGAGGAACAACCAAAGGATTCCACCTAACAATAAGGAACACCTAGGATATCCACTGTAAAGTGCTCTCACTTGCAACCTAAAAATGGCCACAAAAATAGTAACACACTTAACTTCCATATCTTTCTCAATGGTGTATAATCAATATTAAAAGTTCTAACGTCTTTTTAACTTCCCTACTTCTCTTTCGTATCGGGTTTTCATCTCTCTGTTCGGTTGTTTACCCTTCTGTTCCATTTTCTGTTCTTGTATATTTCAAGAAACACGGAAACATATTTTTTATAAATTGTTTTATTATTTCCCGGTGCCATTTTAACTTAGCGTGGGGAGTATAATCACAGACACGAAATATATACCTACCGAAAAGTGCTGCATGTCCTCAACACTGATTCAATTCTACTTTCCCAGAGTCGACTGGTCACGTGACTATCTAAGCCAATGAGAAGCCGGTTTCAAATGAACTTGGGCTCAATACCTTTGTATCACATTTTCAGGGATTTTCGATTAAGTTACCGTTATTCTGAAATCTAAACTACACTTTCTTACAAAAATGATAGGCTCTGCCTGTCTATTATTTAACACCAGATGTCTTCAAAAGTGGCAGAATTAAACATGGTTTTGATTTTTCTTATTATTAGAGTAGGGGTCAAAGTTTAAGTACCGGACTTGTAATCTGAAAAGGTGGCAGGACCCCTTAAGGAAAAATTATGATATTGTAAATTGTACTTGATACCTATTACTTAAAACATAACATTATTATCAAGATGTAGATATAGTATGAATAATTCATTTATATAGCTAATAATTAAAATAATTTATAATAAATTATTTCATTTTTATAAATGCATGTCATGATCTCATTTTTCTATTTTTCTATTAACTTTAAAACTTTAACTGAACTAATAAAGTCATTTTATAATCTACTAAAGACATACAGCTCATTCAACTGTGGCATATGGAATTTTAATTACTACAATTTCGTTATCAACATAAGAATTAGAATTATTTATTTTGATATTGTCATAAGTATACTGGTTAAATTATAAAGATTAGAAGAAGAAAATAAAAATAAAAGAGGAGGAATAAAAAGAAAGACTCAAAGAGTTCAATAACATTAAGAAAAAGAAAGAAAGAATTACAATAGGAACCAGAGGTTTATCATTAGATATAAAGAATAACTTAAAAAGAATGAAACAGTTGATATGAGTTCAATAAAAAAATGTTTCGAAAGAGGGGGCCAAAAAAGTTCAAAAGTTATATTACTCTAATTCTCTCCCAACTGTAAGGAGAAATTCAAAAATCTCAGTCCTCAGCTTTCAATCTTCTCTTCTAAAAGAACACCGTCCTCCTCACTCGTTTTGGTTATTTTAGTACACACAAAAACCAAACATCCAGGCACATGTCGAACCTCGCGTCCGTCCAGTACCTAGATTGCATTTGTTTTTGCATGCGGGCGGACGCGGGTTCGATCCCGGCAGGCAAGACAAAGTCTTGCTCTTTTTCGTTCTCCGTCACAAAAAAGAAAGAAAGAAAGAAAGAAAGAAAGAAAGAAAGAGGGACAGAAAGAGAGAAAGAAAGAAACGATTCTGAAAAGAAACACATTGTAATAGGTAATATGAGTCCTATGAAAAAGAATAGAGGAAATAGAAAAAAAAAGAAAAGATTCTGAAAATTAGAAACTAAAATAGGTAATAAAAGTTCAATAAAAAAAGAAAGAATAAAAAAAACAACAAACAAATAAACAAACTAGGAAAGAATGACTAGAAAATTAAAATAGGTAAAATGAATCCAATAAAAATGTAGAGAAGAAGAGAGAGAAAGAAAGAGAAAGAAAAGAAAGAAAGAAAGAGCGAGCAGATTATAAATAAGTAAACAATCCCAGCGTGAAGTAATACCTGAGTCAAAACACGTGATTAAATTTCTCACCACGCAAGTCGATTATTCTCTGTCTGAAGATAGCTGTAATCTCCCGGAAAGTCTTTGTCAGTGATAAAAGCGCCGCCTGTCGGCGTATTTGCCGGTGAATAAATTTGATAGAAGATCGCACAATATAGGTGAATGCGTATCTTCATATCTAGAATCCCGGCTGTACTTACAATATTAATATTAAATACACAGCCAAAGAAAGAAAAGAAAAAAAAACTTTAAAAAAAAGAACTTTAAAAAATAATGGAAATTTTTCTGGTGTAAGTCACTAATTATAAAAACAATTATCTTTTTTGATAAATTAATTTCTTTCTTCTGAATTGCGCTATTATTATTATTATTATTATTATTATTATTATTATTATTGTTGTTGTTGTTGTTGTAGAGAATCCGGAGATATCTATCCCGTAACCTAGTTTGTTCCTGGGGCCGCTACCCATGGAACGTGACAGGATTAACCTTGTGGAGCCCATCCTCTGTGTTTTTCTTTTGTTTTTTGTTTTTTAGATTCAGTATTTTCCTTGGACGGTTGCTACAGCAAGAATTGAAAGCTTTAGTCGTCCAACTATTTATTCGTAGCTGGGGGGAGAATAGTTGGATTCATACCTTTCACATATATATTAGCCCTTTGTGAAATACAAATAGCCTCGTTCAGGATTTGGACTCTGGGAGACGAGTCAACTTTCTACGACGATAACCAAAGGCAAAGAGCAACACAAAGAATACCATAAATACAGATTTCTATCCATGAAAAAAATTGATCATACACAACAAAGTTGCAAGTCTAGGCCGTGGAGTGACAGAGATGAAACTTGTATTAACATTATAAGTGAATGCAATCAACTGGCACAAAAATAATATAAGACAAGGCACGACTGGGTGGAAAGGTGATCCCCTGGGAATTGTGCAAGAGATTCAAATTTGACCAGGTGTGTATGTGTGTATTTACCCCATACCGCCAATACGGGTAGCACATGGCACAAGGGCAGTATTTTTAGCAGAATAAAGCTGGTTAGAATTCAGAGCTTTTCTTCTCATAGATTGGATGCGAGAATTATAAGTGCTAACCGATTTTCTTGGCTACTGTTGGTATATTTTAGGAAGCCAATTTACAATGTTAGGTTATTAGGGGGCTTGGATAATTAAGGATCAGTTTTATAAGAAATAAGTTATGGGTGAAGAAGAACGAAATAAACACTTTGAAAAAATATTTTGAAAGAAAGAATTCACTTTGTTTAAAATGTTTGTTGAAATTTCATCGGAGAATTGCTGGGGTTGAATATCTTCGGGAAAATTATAAAAATTCTGGCCAGAGGAATGTAGGATTGTTTGGCTAAAATTCTAATGAATACAATATGACAATATGCAATGGAATTAAAATATGACGTAAGAAAATAATCAGCTTAATATCGATAATTATAAAAGAAGGGGTGAATAGTCGAGGGGAAAGAAGACTCAGCAAAGTCAGACCACAAATGGTCAAGAGAAGTGACACGGACGCAGGCCTGAATTAGCCTATCGAAGAGAGAACAGTTTTTTTTCTTTCTTTCCTATCCCAAAGCTGACAGTGCGAATGTCACAAGCTTAATGTATCTAATTTAAGCGATTCTCTTCTGGTAACTTTCTTTCTATCTCTTATCAACGACTACTACTAGATTATCACGGCAAAAATATACATCTGTTGACAAAAAGCTGCGGTCTTGTTTTCAATTAACACGGGTTACTATGGACTTAATTGAAGGGGCGTTTTTTAGGCAAGAAGAAAGAAGAACCATAACGTCACAACAATATCATTCCATTATTTCCTCAACTTTGGTTTATTGCAAAATATTTTCGTCAGCATATCTCGGAAAGAAATTATACCATTAATCTAATATTAATTTTAAGGAATATTTATGAAGCCAGAATTTTAAACAATCTTTGCGTCTTATCTGTT
>CM042143.1:115127710-115142710 GCA_023376005.1 Doryteuthis pealeii | reverse complement strand
AATTTAAAGCAATTTTTTATACAGTTGTATTCAATTTAAAGCAATTTTTTTATACAGTTGTATTCATAAGATGAGGCTTCATGCGAATAATTCTGATAGTTCGGAATGTTATCCTCATCTTTATTGTGTATAAACACAACATCCAGGCCACAGTAACCTTGCGCTCTTTCAGATTTTTTTTAATTACCTTAAATAAGTCATCTTCAGAAGATATCCATGAATTCACTCGTGGTTTCGGAGCTCAAATCATTACCACTCACTCAAGGGTACACCAAGCAGCATAAATGCCACCAGACTTATGGACAGAAATGCGATTAGTTACAGAAAAATAAAGTGGAAGAAGTTACTTATTCAAAAACACACAAATTTCAAGATTTCATAAAGGACGCTATCACTAACCAACCGTTTTAATCTGACCCGGTATATGAAAGGATAAGGTCCCAAAATGCAGTATAGCATCTTACTACCTCCAATGAAAACAACTTCATGAACGCTAGCCATTAAAATTCTAAGGTAACTAGGTTTGTAAATTTATATTAAACTATTAATTGGACAGATATTTAGTGTATATAAGAATAAATAGTATATTTAAAAAATGAATTAAAGTATAAGAAAATTGAATTGAATTATATGGAAGTTAGTGCAAACCTATTTAAAACATCTTTAAACACTAGATAAAGATAGATATTGTTTAGAAAAATGAAATCGGTTGAAGGGATGTTTAGAATTATTTTTTATGTTGTTAAGTCTTCAGCAATTACCTATTTTAAAAGATTCTATGACAAGTACTAAAAAACGCTTTATGAAATGCATTTCAGTTGGCATGCATACAAAAAATCATATTTATTTAAACATGACATTTCTTTAAACAGTTTTTCCAAATATGTTGCACGAATGTATAAATATTGATTGAAAAAATATTCCTAAAAAAGATCAAGAAACTAAGGTTTGTATACTCTTCCCCAAGTCTCATTCCATTATTTGTTTGTTTATCTTTTGGTTTAGTTTTTATTTCTCTCCTTTTTCTCTCTTTCGTATTACTTTATTCCTGCACCATTTCTTTTAAAATTTTAGATACAGTGTTTAATTCATGGTGCTTGTCTGTTCCAAGTTTTTTCTCTGAGAATTGATTCACCAAGTTGACATAAAAAATGGTGAACCAAAAAGCTTAACCATACATCCTTTTTTTTTTAATTTTTCTTGATTTTTATGTACTTTTTTTTTCAATTTTTTAAAATGTATTTATACAAAACGAAACTCACAACCAAATATCCACAATGTAATATATTTAAAGACAAAAATCTGTTTTACCTGAAACAGTAAACAATATACATAGACAAAAATTCTCGTTTTGGTATTATTTTTGCTCCATAGACAAAATGTTTTTTGTAAAAATCATTATTCTCGTTATTACTTATATTTTTTATTATAATAATTATCTTTTTTAATAATTAAAAATCATAAAAGTTTTAATTTCCATGAATGATATTCGATAAATCTGTCGAATATATATTTTCTCGTTATCTTTGGGGGGAAATATTTTGGAAAAAAAAAGCTGATTCTTTTTTTTATGTATTTGTAATTTTCCCAAGTTGAAATCAACTTAAAAGAACCGTACACAAAATAGAAAGTGTGGAGGGAATATATATATATATATGTAAACGAAATCAAATTCTCATGAATGAAAGTTTTGTGTTTTCTCGTTTTGTTTTGTTTTTTTTCGTTCTTTTCTTTTCTTTTTTCTTTTTTTTCAGATCCAATGAACACAGAAATATTACCATAATACAGTTCTGAGAAAAAATAAAATAAAGTTTTTCCTCTCAGTCTTGAAAACAATTATTCTCATATTTTAAAATATTTTTTTTCTGTTGTTTTCTTTTTCAGTACCAAAACGGCAAGATATTCTTACAAAATTGGAATCAAATCAAAATTGTGTGTGTATGTGTGTGTGTGTGTGTGTGTGTGTGTGTGTGTGTGATCCAGAAATATTATTTATCTAACATTATCTGGATGGTTTAATTTGCTTTTTAATTTTAGTACATATTTTTTGTTTATATATATATATAATATATATATATATATATTATATATATAATATATAATTAATATATCCCCTGTTTATGTTGAAAGGAAAGGAATAATTAAATACTGAATGCAAAAGTAAATTTTTATCCTACTCTGCTTGCAGTAATTCAACACTTTCTTAATGTAAGAAAAACATTTTTAAAGATTTTGTTTTATATATATATATATATATATATATATATATATATATATATATATATATATATTATATGTATGTGTGTGTGTGTGTGTGTGTGTGTGTGTGTGTCTCTCTCTTTGTGTCAGTGTCAGTGTCTGTGTGTATGAATATAAGAATATGATGAAGCAAATATTTAGTAGATGTCTGTATTTATCAATAATGATATGCCAAAGTTAATCGTTTTTTTTTTTGTTTTTTTAATTGATCCATCTTCAAGAAGAAGCGTTAAGAAGCAATTTTATTACGTTTCGTCCATTTTTTTTTTTTTTCAAATGAAAAATGAAACAAAAAAACAGTTGTTTTTCGTTTCATTATTGTTTTTTTTTATTTGAAAATATATTTTGAATTAAACATCATAATATCACCCTAAAGATTTTTCAATAAAAAGTTGAAAAGTTAAACGTTGGCATTCTATCATTATAAATAAATGCATCCTCTGAATAATTGTTTTTAATATTTTTAGACTTACATGCATTTGTGTTCATTTCTATTTCTTCATCATTATTATATATATATATATATATATATGAAGGAAGGGTGGATGGGTTTAGGATCCGACGATATGCTGTAGATAGAAGGAAAGTGGTCAAGAAATGATCAACTCAAAACAAGTCACAGGGTGATACGTTTCGTCTGTATTCACAGACTTCCTCAGCCATCTGATGGCTGAGGAAGTCTGTGAATACAGACGAAACGTATCACCCTGTGACTTGTTTTGAGTTGATCATTTCTTGACCACTTTCCTTCTATCTACAGCATATATATATATATATATATATATATATATATATAATATATAATATATATATAGATAGATAGATAGATAGATAGAGAGAGAGAGAGAGTGAGAGTGTGTGTGTGTGTGTTTATGTGTTTTTGTCTGGGTGTTTTCTATCTACAACTATTTAGAATTGATATCGATTCCATTATGTTGTTCTTGTTCTTCTTCACAAGTAGCTGTTATAAATTTGAATATCATTTAAAAATCCAATTTATATATATTTTTGCATGATATTCTTCAGTTATAACTTGAATTAATCATACTCCCTTGTAACTCCAGTACTTGTTGTAGAAAATAATTGTCGCTTTGGAAAAAGTTCACTCAACTTGATTTTAATCGTTCTTCCTCGTGATAAGAAAGCCAAACAACTTTAATGATTCCTCGTATGAATGAACAGTCGTGCTATAAGACATTAAAAACAATCTAAGCAGAAGATCAGTGATTGTTTTAATGCTCTATCACAACTCCATCTTTGTGGTTATTATTTTTAGTTTAGTTTTGATCATGAGTTGAATAGAAAAGTCTTTCAAATAATTTAGACAACAATTCCACTTTTAAGTTTGTCAAAACTTCAGATAATATAATGTCAACAGGTTTTTGTTTTCTTTTTTTTTTTTTTTTTTCTCTGCCATCTACAATGAAATATATCCAGCTGAAACGTGTATGAAGCAGTGCTTATTTTTCAATCCAGATTTTATAGGCCAATCAAGTATAGCCTGCCAATACAGTTTCTCGAATAAACTTTTCACCATAATCAGATATTTTCACTAATCCCTCAGAATTTGGTCACATTTTTCCTCTTTTTTTTTTATTAGGCCCTCTAATAAAATCCAAGTTATCTATGGGCAAGATGCAGCATACGGTGGCCTCCTTTTCAATATATCTAATGATCTTTATAAAAAAAAAAGACTTTACTTATATGGCAATATATGAACATGGTGATTGTATGTGATTCGACGTGGTATAACGCCATACACTATAAAGATTCTATATTTAATGCCCTGCTTACTGCAAAGATTTTATTTGCTCAAGGTGAACTTGATTGCACTTTAGTCCAAATATCAATAATATAATTTCCTTGCAAAACTCTCTTCAGTTTCTGGCATAAAATATGAGCAGTTGATTTGAGAATTAAATTGTGGATCAACTGATTACTCGTTAGCTCAGATATAGCTCTCATTATTTAATTTCCATGCTTGATGATATTACGTTATTTCAGTGTTTCATATAAGCGCCAGTTTATTTATGTTAAAGATTCAGACTAGTTTCCAAATTATATTTGCCAAGAGTCGAACTGCTTATACAAGAAACCTACAGCTTGACAAGCAAACATTTCAAACCAGAGCTGTGTATTTCTTCCTGTGGATTATCCCATGATATACCATGCTGTATACTATAACAAAACCAATTCTACCAAAAAAAGAAAACTTTTATTCCTAACTAGTGTATATAAATCATACAGAATAAGCTTTGAATTAAAACATACTGTATCTTGTTAAAATAACTATTCTTGTATAACATCGTCAATAATATGGGAAAACCTGACTTTGACACTAGAGGGAATATCACCAATGTTGACCGCTAGACTGATCAAGATAAAACATATCTTTTACTATCAACTGCTTACTGCAGTCAAAATGGACACAGACTATAGAATAGTAGTTAACGTATTGGCTGCAGGGAGGGAGCGTAAAACAGTTTTCAAAGAGAAGAGTTACGCCCAAATTGATAAAGTCTTTACTATATCTATATATAACCATAAGTTTTGTTGTGAAACGAATGATATTAGATATGCAACTGTTGAAAGACATTAATTAAAATTATTGCAATGTTATCTTAACTATTTGAGCAAAGATTTGTCAACGTAACACTACAAGAAATCAGCTATCTTGATATTTAATTAAGTCTAGCATAGTTTAACATAGCTCACAGTGGGATGGAAATTTGAGGAATAAGGAAGATTCTATTGCGCCAATTGTATAAGTGGTGTCGGCTTGTCTAGAAAATAAACATTCGAAACTCTTGCTTTTATCGAGGCCCAGACATGTTCTTGTAGAAAATATGGTACCACTTCATCCATTTAAAATTTACTCTTTTTAATTTATTTGTTGATGATAGTCAGTAAAAACCTTATTTTCCTTTTTTTATGGTGATTTATTTGGTGATTTTTATGACCGTTGAATTCTCGTTATGTTTAAAGATTCTCGTTTTGATAGGATTTTTAGTTTTTTTGTTTTTCAAATATGAAGAACGAAAAAAAAGTACTGCAATTTGCTTTTTTGTTTTTGTTTGTTTAGATTTGGTTTCTTTCTTGTGTTTTTTTCTATACATTTCTTTAAAAAAAAAAAAAACAAAACTCTTTTTTGTTTTTTGCTTTTTTTTTTTACGTTGCAGCAGGTGGGGAATCTAGCGACGATAATCTTGAAGGTGTCTCAAAGGAGGATTTCGCTAATTCCAGTTTGACATCTCCGTCGTCAGAACCGCTGTCTTGGGCGCGACAGGCGCCGTTCAGCTCGCGTATTTGTTGCTTCTCTTTCTTCAGTTTCATTCGACGATTTTGAAACCAGATTTTCACTTGACGTTCAGATAGGTTTAGCGCATGCGCAACTTCAATTCGCCGTTTCCTGGTTAGGTAGTTGTTATACTGAAATTCTTTTTCCAGTTCCAACGTCTGGAATCGGCTGTAGGTCTGACGGCCGCGACGACGCTGTGAAGAATTCGGTCCTGCAAAAACAAACAGAAATAGAATTATTTAAATGAATAATTTGCATATAGTTATATGAGTTTAAGTAAACGTTTACTCAACCTGCCAAAGTATTTTTTAGGCAGAGTAAAGCAGGTTTGAAAAGGGTGTAAGATTCAAAGCAATAATACTTGCAGATAAAACTCCGACAAAGGTTGATAGACAAAACATTTTATATACAGCACAAGAATTAACAGGGTACATAATACATAGAGGTGTACATAAACATACATACAAAAGTAGAGATAATGACACATTCATGAATGGTAAAAAGATAAACATAAAAGCCACAGACATGAGACTAGGAATAGTCCATGCTGTGTGAATCACTTACAGTAATGTGAGGGGGGGGGGAAGCCCCAACAAGAGGGGGGTAGACCAGAGTCTAACCCATAGTGGTGTCTCGTGGGTCGAGCAATAGGAAAAGAGGAAGAGACGTTCAAATCAGCCGCTTAAATATCAAAGGCCCCTAGCAGGAATCAGCGAACTAAACGGGCAGACAACTCTCCATGCAAATACGAAAGTAACGCCACAAGGGCAATTGTGCGTATGTATGTATGTATGTATGTATGTATGTCAGGAGAAAACTACGAAAATACAATAATTAATGACAAAGTAAATATATGCACACATTAACTATCACCAGAGCTTATTTTCGAGCAAAAATAATGAAGATTTTATTCCTATTTGGGAAGATATTTAAAAATCAAAAATTAAAATTTGTATAATAACAGAAAGGAAAGTATTTAGCACGTTATTTATTTTTTGACGTGATTTTTTTTCGCTTTGAAATATAATATTGACTGATTGAATTAATCGCCTCATTTTAAATTATATCTTATTTAAAAAAAAATAACTCACTGAATTAAATAAAGTTTTCCTTCTCCTAGATTGGTTGGCTAACCAAAGCTTAAGAACCCAGTTTGACCCTATTATTTACACATAGCTGGGAGGAGAGCAGATGGATTCATACTTTTTTCAAGGGTATTAGTGCAAAAGGAAACACAAACAGAGAGGTAGGCCCCGGAACGGTGCACATTATCTCCTGATGACCCCAAAACAAAATACGCAACAAATCAATAACAAAACAATCATGGAATTGAACTTCTCGTCGGTTTTGCTATTGGAACGAGGAGCATTCTGCAATCCGCTCGCTTTCTGGTGAGTTTCCATTACAAATCAAGTAACTTTCTTCTTCAAAGGGAAACACAAACAGCCTCAAATATTTGAATTCAGGTTGCCAATTCCATTTCCTACAACAATAACCATTACACAAGCCGCCTCCTAAAACTTTGGTGGAGATAAATATTTCTCTTATACTAATTATTTAGAAAACAACTACATGGTTTCAAGAAACTATTCCTACAGAATTATAATTATTTGTTTGCACAGTTATATGGTTTTGAGTATTTCTATCTGATACTAATAATTTTCAAGCTGTTATATCCTTTTGTAATCTAAGAACTTGACCAATTGTCATTCAAATGATCTCAAATTTTAACAGCATTTGTAGAAACAACTAAAAATTCTATGTTTAAATGACCTTTTTTCCAGTGAATGGAATTTAACAACTTGCAGAAGAACTTGGTCCATGAGCGGACAAAGATAAGTTTTGGAACACCAGGGATTGAGAGAGTAAAAGAGGAAAATAATTTGGCAAATTCCTTCTAAAATAATTTTTTTTAAATCGCTTAGAATTACTGTATTACATAGTTCGTTTATTTTAGGAATTATTTGTTTTCTACATCTAAAATGTTGTTTTTGTTTTAATTGAACCTCGTGAGAGTTTTGAAAAATAATCTTATTTTTCTAAAAAAATATTTTTTATACATATGACAAAAATGTTAATTCATTTCCTAATTGCTTGTTGAGTTAAAGTAAAAATAATGTATTTGTTTTTACATGCTTTTTGCATTTACTTATGAAAGAGTTACACAAATTAATTGATTATTGATTATTGAATTATATCATTTAATCAGTCAAAAGGAAAAACTAAATTTTGGTAGGATCGCAGTGGTGGAAGAACCTCTGTAAGTGGCTTAAAGTAGGAAAAGAGTTAAATATAATGGTGAGCTTCAGATTTGAATTTCTTGTGCAGTCGTTTTTTTTTTTGTTTTTTTGTTTTTTGCACATGGCCCTATCCAGCTAGAATATTTTTTAAACATAAACATTGTACCTATTGGTGGAACACTAATATGTAATGCCACCCTGAATCTAGTGTAACGTAGGAAAGGCGTTATGACTGTCTTGTACAAAGGCCGAGAATGCAATGCAAATGGCCGTCCCGTTGTTCTCTTTATAAATAGATTTGTTCAGGGGCAAATCACTCTGTTCCACCTATTCATCTAGTAGTTAGTGCCACTCCCGGTCAGATGGATCTGTTAGTAATGTTGATGAACGGTTACTGCACACTACCCAGATATCCATCATACGCAGTTTAGTGTCATACTCAGGGCTCCCTTTTGTGTGTAGTGGAGAGAGAGAGAGAGAGAGAGAGAGAGAGAGAGAGAGAGAGAGAGAGAGAGAGAGAGAGAGTCTTAATTCTCTGCGAGGGGTACAGTCAGAATATTCTAAGCCACGTCGACAGGGAAAAAGTACTGTGATTACTGCTAGTGTTACAGCACATCCAGCTCGTTTGGTTTCCGCACCTTTAAGTCTGTGTACCACGCCACAAGGGATATCTTTCCTTCATCATTGTTCACCTGGCTTCGTTTACTTCGTTTATTCATGGAGCACAGGAAGTTATAAAAGAACCAACACCTGCGTGCCTTTTAAAATTTATGAGTGTTGCCAGGGCAATCCCCATTTTTTCGGTGGGTGGGAGGGTTACCAGACGCAACGCCGAAATAGAGAAGTGTCCACCTTGTGACAACATTCTTCCGTTCTTTTATGGCTATCTACTATCGGTTGTTTTTTTTTGTTTGGGGGGGGGGGCAGTTTTTTTTTTTGTTTTTTTGTTTTGTTTCTTTTTCAAATCGTTCGACGTAGAACAAATAAGTGTTTGGTATCGTTTCAGTAGTCAAACCTATTGTCATCCTAGGGATGATTTAGAGGTGTTAACTTTGTTTTCTGTGTTGCGAAAACAAATCTATGTGGTAGGCTTCAGTTTGACATCATTTACCAATCTGATAGGTCTGTATTTCTCAACCAGTGGGGTGTTTCCGACACCCGCATCTCAACTGGTGAGTATCAACTATTCAACATGTTATACTATATCTTGCAAATACACTGGTACCTTGACTTACCAGTTTAATTCGTTCCGATCGTAATTTGATTTCCTCGTATATCAAATCAATTTTCATCATTGAAATAAACTGAAATACCATTAATCCGTTGCAGCCCCCACAAAACATCCTATTTTTATATGAGTGGCTTAAATAAGAAACGAATATCATTGTATTGTATAAAAACATAATGAAATAGAATATATATATATATATATATATATATATATAGTAAAGTAAGTAAGTAAAGTCGTCGGGGCGGCCTAATGTCGGTATAAGCCATGCAGCGAGGGAGTCTATCCCCTTTTCACTAGCGCTAGACCAAGGAGATTATTTTAGCGTCTGAGGTGGAGCGCCACACCTACCATCAGCTCCTTACTTTACCGCACAGATCCCTGTGCTACTCATACGCTGAGTTGGCGGGGCCGGGTATCGAACTAGAAACCTTGTGGTTTCTAGACAAACACTCTACCGACTGAGCTAACCCGGCCCATAAAATATATATATATATATAGTGAGAAATTTGAAAAACACAGGTTTAAATAAAATGAGTGGTAAGTTTAATAGCCGACGCTGCAGTGTTTCGATCTGTTGAGTAGATCTTCGTCAGGGCTTTTGTTTATATTAGGGAGAGTAAAAAAAATGTTTTATCCCAGAATAATGAGGAGACTGTGATAGTCCTTGTTTATCAATCTGTTCAAAGATGTTTTGAAAGGGAGTTAACGTTCTTAGAATAATTGGAAAATTGAAAAACGCAGGAAAGATAGACGGTCTAAAATATGACATCAAGTATTCTTCTTTTATGGTGACTGTGTGAGTATATATATATATATATATATATATATATATATATATATATATATAACAGAAATACTACTAAATAATTGAAACTCCAAAAAACAACCGAGTTTTCTGATATTTATTCACAGATTAATATATTATAACTACATTATTATAACGAGAGTAAAAAACAATTTTTAAAATTGCTTACTCAAATTTTCGGTGTATATAGCGTAAGAATATTGTGACGTAAGCTGTGACGTAGAGCTATGGCGTAGTTTTTGTTACAGACAGAAATACAGACAATCTCCATTATTAATAGATATGATATTGGTTACGTATGTTTATTTTTTACGTTTGGGTATAGAACTTTTTTTGTGTGTATGAAAATTCCCTGATGAAATATTATAAACAAACATTATGAATTTTATTTAGCATTACCAAAGAACTTGACAAAGAAGTATTCATTTTTCCTTAAAGTAGTTATTCAAAAATATATACTATGAATATTTCCCACGTGAACTACGATCGGAATTAAACGAGATGGTATATAAAAAAATGAATTTGAATTGTTGAGAGTGCAATCTATATATATATATATATATATATATATATATATATATATATATATATATATATATATATATTAAAGATTTATGTTTGTTCTTATAGCATTAGAAGCATTAATCTTAAACGTAATAATACATTTTTTGGAAAGCGAAATAATGCAAAATATATGTTGAGAAAACATATTATTAAATATATATCTGAAATTTCAAAAGTTCCCACAGAACGCCATAACACGGGAATTAACGGAATATGACGGAATCAGTCGAATTCTATATTTACATCAGAAAATCAAATTCACCGGATTATAACACCACGGTCGATTTCAACAAACAAGGATATAAACTTTCAAAACTTTCGATTCTCTGAAGATGGCTGTTTGCGCTGAAAATATTAAGTATTTAACACCAAAGAATTTAATAAATATGTTTTCTCAACATATATTTTGCATTACTTCGCTTTCAAAAAAAATTATTATATATATATATATATCTTATTATAATGGAGATTGTGTGTTTTTCTGTCTGTAACCGAAACTATATTACTACTTAAGTCATAATTCCCTTACTTATTTATTCAAATTCTCCATGATTTCATTCTTTTAAACCTTCAGTTATAATAAAAATGGTTTTAAATTATTATACTGTTGACCATAACTACGTACTAATAACATGCAATTGTATTTATATATACAAAAATAGCGGTTTACAGTTTGAACGAAAGGCTAAACATATTGATATAAAAATTTATTTTTTAAATATGTGCTTGGTATTATTGATTTCTAAGAATCTTAAAAGAAATTTATTTACAAGAAGAAATAACTGTAATATCATCCTTATTTCCTATTTTAACTAAATAGTTAAATTAGGAAAATTTACCAATGAAAGAGGGAGTAATGGAAAATGATGGAATAGTTAGTTTCAAAGTTGTTCTATTTTTCGATTATACCCCCTCTGTTGCAGATCTTTTTATCTGCATTCTTAGTCAGTTTCATTAGCCTTTCTAATTTAATATATTTTATTATATCAAAACTTAAATACTTGCACCCGGAGGGTGCATATATTTGCTAGTATATATATATATATATACAAAAACTATCTTAATTCCAACAATGAATCATCAGTAAAAACTCGACAAACTGATATTTTTATTTCCCCCCTAACACCATTTATCGTGAATAAGATAAACCCAAAGATCTTTTTTTTTTCTCTCCCTCACTGGCATTTTCCACCGCGCAGATCAATATACATCAATAACAGCCAGTTGACCCACAATATAATAATGGAATGGAAATTCATGAGTTTTACTGCCTAACCCTTCTTCCAACAGTCAATATAATATAAGCACATCTGTTTGCCCGACGGAAGCATAACGATAATTTCCTTTTTTTTTTAGATATTTAATAAACACTCCTTTTGATGGCTTCATACATCTACAAATGAAAAATTCTTATTTCGATTATGTAATATCATACAGAGATACTGATAGGTACGCGTCTTGCGTCCTTGATGTATAGAAATCTAAAAGGGCTCAGTAAAATTGAATCCATGCGTCCCAGGGTTTTTCTTTTTTCTTCCCTCACCATTTCAAGCTAACTATAAATCCTCCTTTTGATGGCTTCATACATCTACAAATGAAAAATTCTTATTTCGATTATTTAATATCATACAGAGATGCTGATAGGTACGCTTCTTGCGTCCTTGACGCATAAAAAATCTAAAAGGGCTCAGTAAAATTGAATCCATGCGTCACAGTGTTTCTTTTTTCTTCCCTCACTTACAGTAAATAAATTTCAATAGTTTCTTAGAAACGAATTACACAGGATAGATTACAAAGTAGGAGTCAGACGACTTTCGTTGGGACCCATAATTTTTCCGGGGACTCATTCAAAACAAATATGTGCGTCCCAGGATGCACTAAATCAAAAAGCTATCAGCATCCCTGCATATATCTCACGTTGCACAGACTGTCGTAAATTTGTAAAATCTTTGGTCTAATTTAAACCGCTCCCAACGGCTCTCCCAATATCGCAATCCTACCGTAAGCCTCTGGTAGCGACTCTTGAGCATGTCGCTTGTTTACGCTAAAAAATCACTACGTGAACACCTCTGCCCTCATTTGTTAATACTTTGAAATACCCCATCATATTGGCAAAAATTAGGGTCCCATCTATGGCTTAAATCGAAAAAACAAATGAGCTTTAAAAAGTGTTTAATCAAAAATTGTGTATAAAAAGAAAATGTTGAATACCCATCCAAAAGGAATATAACACAACGTCTTCAGCATAAAATAACCAAACAACGGTTGACGTGTCGTAATATCCAACCAACCAACCAAATCAATAAAGAATTAGAGTAGCAACCAACGAGATTCGTACCCGGAGACGATAGTTAATAAAACATGCAAGCTATCATTTCGGCTACTACAGATTTGGTTCCGGCTTTTTTGTTAAATGGCAAATTAAACCACATGTTTTTTTTTAATGCCAAAGCCATCCTTGTAAAAGAACAGTAATGATACTCTCAAACCCATTGCTGGGGGGTAAAGAGATTCATACCTTTTCCAAGGGTATTATTTACCCAGAGCTGGAGGGAAAATAGTTAAATGTATAAAGTTCCTAAGGGTATAAGTGCAATGTGAAATGCAAACACCCTCGTCCAGGACATCCTTGTATAAGAACTGTAGTGGTACTATTTATCATATGGCTTGTAGGGATGAAGGGATTCATACATTTCAAAGGGTATTATTCGGAATGTGAACGTAATACCGCGACTGCAATTCGAACTCGCTTAGTACGGCGTCACTGTCAAACACGTTATCCACCACGCCACCAAATCACCCCCTATTATATATTGAACATGTCTGTACGGGTCTCAAAAACAGGAAGACGTGAAGTGTCAATTTCATGTAGATCAGGGAAAGATCTGTTCTTTGACAAATCGTACTCCACCCCCAACTGACAAGCTGAACGTTTTCAAAAAGTCCAAGTCGCGTGGATTAATAGTTATCGTCGAAGGAAATGGACACGAGTTCAAATTCCGGACGAGGCTGTTTGCATTTCATATAGCGGTAATAGCATAGGGAAAGGTGGCGATCTAAATATTCTCCTTCAAGCTAAGGGTAAATAATAGGGCGAATTAGGCTCTTCAACAATGACTAGGCAACCAGTCTAGAAAGAAAACGTTGAATTTAAACTTGTTAAACTCCGCTTAAAAAAATGTCCTTGTCACTTACTTTAACATTATGACGAATACCCTTGGACAAATTATTAACCTCAGATACTCCAATCTTGATCTAGACGGGCGGTCGGAGAGGGCCCTCCGATCAATTGGCTGGCCATGTCAAGCCCTAGCACCTATATGATTTTCCCAACCCTATTGCCCTTATGGCAACCCCCAATCCCTTTTTATCATATGGGTGCTAGAAGGCGGTGGCTGCGGGTTAAACTATATCTGATGGTGAGGTTCCAGTTTTGGAGGTTTGGGGAATGTGGAGCACCCCTTCATCACCATTGCTCCCTGGTCCACTGTTAGGGTCCCATTTATGGGTTAAATAGAAAAACATGAGCTGATAAAAAAATTGTATTATCCATTAAGAATTGATTTATTTCAAAACTTTATCGGCATTAAATGACCCACTGAGGTTGATATGCCGTAAAACAAACCAAACCAAACCAAAATCAGATACTCCAGATATGGGTTAAATAGTATCACTACTGTTCTTCTACAAGGTGGCTTTGTATTTGCTCGTAGTGTAATGGTTAATACCGAATTAAGTGCATAGAATGACACGAGTTCAAATGATGGACGAGGTTGGTTTAATTTCTCATCGCACTGATACCCTTGGGAAAGGTAGGAATCCAACTATTCTCCCTACAGCTATGGATAAATACACTGGACCCTTTAACCTTGATATGACAACAAAGCTAGGAGAACAAAATCTTTGAATTTAAACCTGTTAAGCTCCGCTTAAGAAATTGACCTTGTGTCGCATCCTGTTCATGCGGAGGTGTTGGTATATTGATTTCATTCTGGCACCAACAACCAACGCAATTTTAAATATACAGCTATCTCAACTAAAATTGATTTTTCAAATTTTTTCGTACATGAATCAATTGATTAACGGATGTATGTTATAGTTATAATATTGTTTATATATTATTACAAAAGATAATATTTATCGTTTTTTATGTTTTTATTTTTGGCTTTGCTGTGGTGTCGATATAATTCAGTTATTGTCACGCTACCCTTGCATAAGAACATCTTTAACAGTTATTCCTTTATATCCTATCTTTGTTTTGTTAAAAGAGCTTCTCCTTTTGTCTTTCTTCATACAATGTGCTTTAAATTCTTTTTTTGACAATTATTCAGTCTAATATGACAGGCAAAACAAAGGGTCTAACTCATTAAACATGGCTCTGAATGTCATAATCAACCATGGATCCTGTCAAATACAGTGCGAATAAAGAATAGAGACAAATTGGCGGGAGAATAGACAAGAGAAAGAGATACAGATGATATGAGATGGTCACTTTAGGAAAAGAAGAAAAAGAAGAAATAAAATCACTATATCTGCGCATGCGTGTTTGTTGTGCGTGCGAGAGGAAGAGAAAGACAAAAGGAGAAAGAAGAGAAAGAAGAAG
>CM042143.1:115115210-115122710 GCA_023376005.1 Doryteuthis pealeii | reverse complement strand
TTTCTTTTCTATTATATATATATTTCATATTCCAGAATTATATTTTATTGTAAATAATAACAAATTACCTAAAATTTAAATATAAAAAAGAAAGGGAGTGTTATTCTTTGCTCGTACGCGTTCGCGCATGCAATTAGAACATCAGCTTGTTGGCGCATGCGTATAAGACAGAAGCTCGCTCGTGCATGCGCAGACTCTGGCGGAACTCAGGGTTCCGCCAAAATGCATCTTTATAGAATGTCGTGCGGTCGTCTTCTGTAGATTTTTGTTCGAGTCGACCAAACGAACGAAATGATTTTTTTTTTTTTTTACTCGAAGCCATGAATAAAACTGAATGAAAAGAACGAAAACAAATAAATAAATAAATAAACAGATAAATAAAGAGAAAAAAAAACAAAAAAAAACAAACAACAATTTCTTAACAGATCAGCGAGTTAGACACTAGATATTTCAGCTCTATGATTTTGCTTCGTTTCTCTTTTGTTATTCAGCGTTCGTCCTTCGGGATTTATTGATTAGGTCTATGTCCCACTGAATCAAGTTATGCAACCATTTTCCTTTGTGATTGTGTGTATTTTCGTGTGATCATGCGTGACTCTATAGAAGTCACTGGGTTAGTGAAAATTCCCGGTTCCTAAGGGTGCGTGCCTGTAGATCACTGCACATTCGTCGATATGACTTGATCTGTGCGTTCAAATACCAGTTTACTAAGATCTTCCTAGTCTGGCACAGGGCTAAGTTTCAAAAGCAAAGCAAAGGAGGAATCTCAATTTCAAGCAAATATTTACGCGATTATGTAAGAGCAATAATTTCACAATAGTCTTTATGTATATTTCCAGCAATATATATAAATATAAATATATATATATATATATATATATATATATATATATATATATATATATTAGAGTGTTTTATAATTTGCTTGAAGCATTGTGTATATATTGGTTTGGAGGTTGATTTTGACGGCTATCACAATGCAGGTGTAAATAAAAAATAATAAGGTAACGATGATGTTGTGTGTTAACCTGTATTTTATTCTTGAATTTTCGAGATAAATTTTTTTCAGAAGATCACTAGAACTGACGTCGTCTTGTTATGGCATTTCTATACATTTTTTTTTTTTTTGCTTTTTTTGTTTTGTTTTTTTTTAACTTGAAATGCCATAACAAGACGACTTCAGTTCAAGTGATCTTTTGAAAAAGAGATTTTGTCTCGAAAATTCAAGAATAAAATACAGGTTAAAACACAACACCATCGTTACCTTATTATTTTTTCTTTACACCTTCAATGTGATAGCCTTCAAAATCAACCTCCAAACCATATATATATATATATATATATATATATATATATATATATATATATTCATTAAAAGTTGTTACCACGTTTTCATAGTAGTCACATTAGTAGTTAATTCAAAATGGTTGAATATATTTAGTAAAATATAGAGTATTTATATTTTTACAAAATGTTTTCCCCTCTACTACAGTTTCGCTGTTCAAGGTACTCCTTCCTCGGAGGAATTACAATATACATATATATATATATATATATATATATATATATATATATATATATATATAAATATGGGAGGAATCTAGGGAATTAAATCCGACTTTATGTAGGAGATAGAAAAACATTAAGTATTCCAAAGAGATGAATTAATTCTTGGTGGTGAAGTTGATGTTATAACGTTTCGGTTTTTTTACAAACCTTCGTCAGGACTTGAGGTGGGTGAAATGTTGTGTGGTAATTGTGGATGACTTCCGAAAAATAGATGAATGGTTGGTTCTGCATGAAAAAAGGGCTATAACCAATGTCGGTCTAGCGTTGGTTCTGGTTTGCGTGAAGATTTTCAAGAAGTGGTTAAAAGTGCGTTATATATATGTAATAAACCAACGCTTTTATCCACTACTCTATGTGTCCAATTGGACGATCCAGTGTGAATTTTGGGACCTTTTTGTTTTGCCTTTTTAACTTTTTACTCGCATCTCTACCATCACTCAACACTTGGATAACATCAGTGACACAGGAGACGGGAGACTAGCTGCATGAGCAACTATATATTTTCAAATCAACGTTGCTCATGCCTGTGGCTTGGATGATGATCGGTTGGTAAGGTTTTACGGCATGTCAACCTTTGCTGAGTTATTTTATGCCGACAATTTTTTTTAGTCTTTCATGATCGACATTCAAAATTGTTTAAACACATTATCTAAAACTCATTTTTTTTCTATTTAATCTATAGATTTGATCCTATCAGGTATTACCTACGAAGTGGACCTGGGAGTAATGGCGAAGAAGGGGTACCAAAAGCTCCAGAATTGGAACTTTACCACTGGATACAGTTTAACGTCATAACAAGGACACTTTTGGATATGGATTAAGTTTTTTTTTTCTTCACAAGATTCAAGACTCTTGTTTTATGAAAGCTGAGCTAATCGTGGATGATTTGATAGTCAGAACCATGACTAATGATGACAGGATTTCTGAGTCATTTATGAAATTAAAACATTTATTCTTACTACCACGGTTTCTTTATAATGATAAAAAGTCGTCGGGGTGACCAAAAGTCGGTATCAGCCAGACAGCGAGGGAGTCTATCAACTTTTCACAAGCACTAGACCAAGGAGATTTTTTTGGTGTCTGAGGTGGAACGCCACACCTACCATCAGCTCCTCACTTTAACGGAGAGATCCCCTGTGCTACTTATACGCTGAGTCGGCGAGGGCCAATATCGAACCAGTAAACTTGTGGTTCTTTGTCGGACGCTCTACTGACTGAGCTAAACCTGTCCTTTTATATCAATGGAAGACGATTAGGCGATTAAAATAGTAAGAAACAGAAAGAAAGTGTGTGGGGTGATTTTGTGTGGGTTCGGGTTAAAAGAAAGAATTTATAAGCATTTTTTTCTTATTGTTTATCCTGGCAGACTATGTCAGCATTTGTGTGAATATAACCTTGGCATATATGTAAAGAAAGACATGTTTATAAAAAGAATATAATTGAATTTTCGAAAATGGGCATACGTCATTTCCGGGTTTCATATGCGCAACAGAGAAGTAACGAACAGAAAGACTCATGATAATGACCCACTATACATTATCAGAATAAAATGGACACGACTAGACGAGTTCAAATCCTGGACGAGCCTGTTTGCATTTCACATATCGTTAATACCTTTAGAAAATGTATGAATCCAACTATTCTCCTTTCAGCTATGGGTAAATAAAAGGACAGACTGCGCTCTTGAACCTTGGTTAGGCAGCTAGTCTAAGAGAAGGAAAACTAAATCCAAACCTGTTAAACTACGCTTAAGAAATTGACCTTGTGTCGCAATCTGCTCATCCGGAGAGGTGGTAAGTATATATATATATATATATATATATATATATATATATATATATATATATATTCATTGAGGGCCGCCAACTCAAGCGTAAACGCAACACTCTCCTATATAAGGGATGGAGCACTCTATAACGGCCTTTACACACAAAGTGATGTGTGTATGAAAACAGTTAAAATCCCCTTCGCATTCTGTAAGTGAACAGCCTAATGTGTCTGACTGGCACCCAACCGATCGGATTTCAATTCCGGCTGTAGTAGCTTACAAATCTCTAGCCACACTGAAGAGACTTGATAATTCGAAACACATGTCTGTGGATGACTCTCTCCCCTTTCTTTCTCTCTCTCTCTCTCTCTCTCTCTCTCTCTCTCTCTATATATATATATATATATATATATATATATATATATATATATATATATAATGGTCCGATCATCACAAACTTAAAATGATCAGCTCTGTACGGATACTGGATGTCGTGAGGTGGACCTGCCATTTACTGTGACCAATAGGAAAGAGTGGCGAGATAAACAGTAATGAGAATCAAAGATGTCAGCGTAGCATTATTCTGGAGGTTTGAGGAAGGTAGCCATTATACGTCTATAATAACCATTTGATGTAGGAAGCGCGTGGTGTAATGGTTAAAGTCATGGGAAATGGACTCGTCGCCCCGAGATCAAATCCTGGACGTGGTAATTGCATTTCACTTAGCGCTAATACCCTTGGGAAAGGTATGAATCCTACTCTCCCACCAGCTATGGGTAAATAGTAGGGCAGACTGGGCTCTTTAACCATGGCCAGGTAACCAGTCTAGGAGAAGGAAAACTCGGAATTCAAACCTGTTGAACTCCGCTTAAGAAATCGACCTTGTGTCGTATCCTGCTCGTGCGGAGGAGTTGGTAAATATATATCATAACCATTTGACGGCATCAAGTATTCGAATCCAATACTAATAAACTTGAAAAGCTTCACGTATAGATATTCTCTGATATTATAGATCCTTTCCAATGTTTTTTTTAATAAATCATTCGCATTGCATTTTCATAGTAACTTCATTTCCAATGCATTTTACTGTAGATGATTTCCAATGCTTTTTCAGAGTAAAAATCATTTCCAATGGATTTTTATAGTAAAATGATTTCCAATGTATTTTTATATTAAAAATCACTTCCGATACATTTTTACAGTAAAAACCATTTCCAATGCATTTTCATAGTAAACATCAATTCCAATGCATTTTTATAGTAAAAATCATTTCCAATGCATTTTACAGTAAAAACCATTTCCAATGCATTTTTATAGCAAAAATCAATTCCAATGCATTTTTATAGTAAAAATCATTTGCAATGCATTTTCATAGTTAACATAATTTCCAATGCATTGTTATACTAGAAATCATTTCCAATGCATTTTAATAGTAAGAATCATTTACAATGCATTTTTACAGTAAAATGATTTCCTATGCATTTTTATAGTAATAATAATTTGCAATGCATTTTCATAGTAAAAATGATTTCCAATGCTTTTTCATAGTTATGGTTGAGAAGCTGACAATAAAATTTGGTATGTAAAATATTCATTAATCTTTTTTTTTTTAAATGGTCAAAATCTGATTATAAAAATGAATGGAATCTGCTGATTAAAAAGTAGCGACAGTCAGCACTAAGTAGTCTAGACTGTAGTCTAGACGTCTACATATAATTATGTTCGGCATTTTGATTTAGATTTGAAATTTTCTTTTCTTTAAAAAGGCAATATTTCATATCGATACTTTTTGACCCCACCTAAATGTAGAACGTGTACAAGAAGTGTGTATTTATTAGAGGAAGCTCCCTGTTAAATCTTATATAGAAGAACGTAAGAATTGTAATAAGTATATGAGTTTCGTTGCCAAATAATTTTAAGAACTTGGGCTTCCACTTAAACCATGTTGATTTTTAATTAGATATGAATTTTAGAAGTGCCCACTTTAACCGTATATATAGCAGTAACATGTAGGCGTATATACAATGTGTCCCAAAATAATGTATACAATCTTTGAATCGTTATAACTTATTCAATTTATGTATTTTGACTTGTACATAAATTGATACAAGAGAAAGAAGCCACATTTAAAGAATTTAAGAGTAAAATATACAAAAAACATAGCAAATTAACTTTCATAAGATAAAAGTTACTTGGGGCAATGGCAGAATGTTCATTGATATTTAAAGAGTGTATATATTTTTGGGTCACCCTGTATATATATATATATAAGTAAAGAAATAACAAAAGACTTAGAGATTTAGCTTTATAGTCTATTTAAATAGACTATAATGCTAAATCTCTAAGTCTTTTTTTATTTCTTTACTTATATATTTGCTTTGTGACTCTAACATTAAGAGCACACATTGAGCTCTCAAACTGCGACAGTTTTTTAAAATAAAACTCTTGTGTCGTAAGGAAGATTTCTTCTCTGGACTTTTGGATTATATATATATTATATATATATATATATATATATATATATATATAATCCAAAAGTCCAGAGAAGAAATCTTCCTATATATATATATATATATATATATATATATATATATATTTTTTTTTTTTTTTTTGAACGCGAAATAATGCACATTTATGTTTAAAAACATATTTAATTTTTTTCTTTTTTTCTTTTTTTTTTTTTGGTCCCTTAATATTTTCAGGCTATGCCTATCTTCAGAGGGTTGAAACATTTTTTTTTAAATTTTCATCTGTATTTGATAAACTCAACTGTGATGTTAATCCGTTGAATGTTTTAATGTAAATGCAAACTCTTGGCAAAGATGTAGAGTTATGCTCGGCAAAGATGGTGAAATTCCGTTAGATTCCGTGCGGCGTTCTTGTTTCGCGGGATGTTTTGAAAATCATTTCATATATAATTTTTTTTTTTAATACTATAAAAATAATGAGGCCCTGCTCGGGGATATTGAAATAACGATTTTTTAAATCATTTTTTATATTTTATAGTATTAAAAAAAAAAAAAATTATATATGAAATGATTTTCAAAACATCCCGCGAAACAAGAACGTCGCACAGAATCTAACGGAATTTCACCATCTTTGCTGAGCATAACTCTACATCTTTGCCAGAAGTTTGCATTTACATTAAAACATTCAACGGATTAACATCACAGTTGAGTTTATCAAATACAGATGAAAATTTAAAAAAAATGTTTCAACCCTCTGAAGATAGGCATAGCCTGAAAATATTAGGGGACCAAAAAAAAAAAAAGAAAAAAAAAAAGAAAAAATTAAATATGTTTTTAAACATAAATGTGCATTATTTCGCCTTCAAAAATATATTATTACATTTTAATTAATGCTTCTAACTCACTATAAAAAATGATTTTAAAAATCTTTATATATATATATATATATATATATATATATATATATATATATATATATATATATATATGTGTGTGTGTGTGTGTGTGTCTGTGTGTGTGTCTGTGTCTGTGTGTGAGTGTGTGTAGACATATACAGTAAAGTAAGGTCGGCAGAGTGGCCTATTGTCGGTATTAGCCGTACAGCGAGGGAGTCTATCTCTTTGTCGCTAGCATCATACCTACTGTCAGGTCCCCACTTTACCGGACTGATTTGATTACTCAATCTGTGCTAATCATGTGCTGAGTTGGCGATGAACGGTATCGAACCCAATACCTTGCAATTCCTATGCAGGTGCTCTACTGACTGAGTGAACATGTGTGAAATAAAAGCTCGTTAAATCTGACAATGAAGAATAAATCTTCGAACACCAAATTCTTGCGTCAATATTGTTTAGATAATTTGCTTATTTTCAAATCAAAATCTAAATTAGTTTTTAAGAACTTGCTAGGACTGTATCATAAAAATTAATGTTCCCTTGCAAAGTTATAAAAAAAGAATGAAGAATTTATTAAAAATTAAAAAAAAACTGTCATAATAATAATCAAGCAACCTTTGATGAATGAAAACAAACTTTCTAGTAGATTTACAGTCAAAAGAAAATAACTTAAAACTATTTCTGCCCTAAGCTGATCCCACTCAACAAGGACAAACGACAACAATCAGAAAGAGTTGACCTGAGTGTAATCAAAGTACTTGCTCTCAAACAATCAACTGAGATAAAGATATCTTCCTCC
>CM042143.1:115085210-115105210 GCA_023376005.1 Doryteuthis pealeii | reverse complement strand
ATTGGACTTTGTGATGGGAGCCAGGCAGAGGGTTGTAGATTTCAAAAGGATTCTAAAGTTTGACACCGGAATCAAAACCCAAGAATGAATGTTCATTGCAAACTGAAACAACCGCGTAAAAATATGATAAAATAACAATTTATCTCATTTTGAGAATTAAATTAAATATTTTGCATAATTCCTAGTGGATCACCTTCCCAACCCAGTCGTGTCTAGTTTTGTATTCTCGTTGTGCTAGTTTGTTACATTCGCAGAGTATATAATTTACAGTCTCATCTCTATTACCACAAAGTCTACATTTGCTATTTTGTTAAGTCTTATCAATTTTCGCTTTGATATAGTTAGTCCTTATGGCATTATTTTGTGCAGCAATTATTAATGATTCTGTTTCTCTTTTGAGGTTTCCTTTTCTTAACAATGTCCAAGTCTTTCCATGTGCAACCTCTTCGATTTGTCGTTTGAAGTGTCCATATAATTGTTTTTCTTCCCATTTTTGTTTTCTAGTCTTTGTTGTTTTTCTGTTTGTCCATCTGTCACTTCTACTATTGTTGGCCACCATAAGTAATTTGTCTTTGCTCTTTCTTGTGTAATCCTCAAGTTGTTGGATTGTGGTTTCTTCTTCTTCTTCTTCTTATTATTATTGAGTTTTTCACATCAGGTAACGCTGATGGCCATTCACTGGAGTCTGAGTGGCAACAAGTCTCCTCAGTTCTCCAGGACTCTTCTGAGTATTTTGGCAGATTGCAGCAGTGCAGTATTCTGGATGGTCTCGATTCTCCCTCTGATTTCCAGATTTTTCAAACTTTGGACCAGTCTTTTTGGGACTGTTCCAAGTACACCAACTACAATTAGTATAACTTTGACTTTCTTATTCCACAATCTTCTTCAGTTCTCTGGCAAGGTCCAGGTATTTGTCCATTTTTTCATTTCTTTCAGCTTCACCCTGTGATCTGCTGGAACTCCAAAATCCACCAGTTGACAAGTTCTTTCTTTTTTGTTAATCAACACTAGGTCTGGTCTTCTTGCTAGGATAGTGTGATCCGTTTTTATCTCAAAGTCCCAGATAATTTTATGCGTTTCGTTCTCAAGAACAGATTCTGGTTTATGCATATACCATTTTGTTGTATGGTCAAAATTTAATTTTTTGCATAATCCCCAGTGGATCACCTTCTAGTTATCATTATTATTATTATTACTGATAATCAGAATTTTCACTACATCAAAATTATACTCCAAGTAAATGTCTATATATATATATATATATATATATATATTATGTATAAAACTATAGATGATCGGTTGTTTCATGGTGAAAGTAGCCATAGTTGTCTCCCCTTGGTCAGTAACCATTACATATATAAAAAAAGTGTCAACCATTTCTTTTAAAAAAGAAAGGACAGAAATCAAAAAATATTTTCTCCATTCTGTTTTTCTCAGTCTATGTAAATGTTATCTGATGAGACTAGACTCATATTGAGTTTCTGGTTGAAATAAATTTATAATAGCCAAATGAAGGATTGTTAGGTTTTACTTTTTTTTGAAAGTATAAAGATTAGTCTATATGTAATTAATTTATTAGTTTTTATACATCGAGCTCTCTTGGGGATTTATTCAAATCCTTATATAAATCTATATGTTTGAACCACATGATCATACCCTGTGGATGTACAATGAGATTTTTATGATCCCAAATAAAACCATCCCCAACGTACCAGTCAATTAGATTATTTTACACACACACACACACACACACACACACACACACACACACACACACACCACACACACATATATATATATATATATATATATATATATATACGTACATGGTTTACCAGGTAAATTGGTATTATGATGATTCTAAGTTGGCCCTTTCTTTTACAGGAATCCCCAGAAAAAGTATATATAAAGCCTCATTAATAATATGTGTACCATTTTCAATAAAGTTAGCGGTCTGATGAAACTCATAAGTATACACAGATACCTGTGGGCAGAAATATATCTATAACTCCTGCTGCAATATTAGTTGAGTTAAAAATTTACCTTGATGCTATAGTTCCTAGAACAGAGAGTCACACAGCAAAATCAACAGTACAAAAAAAAAGGAAAAAAAGAAAAACAAAGAAAGAAAGAAAGAAAGAAAAGAAAAGTAAAAAAACAAAAAAACAAAACAAAACAAACAAACCTCGACCGTAAATCATTTCGCGTCGGCTTGTGGAAAATGACGGGTCGGATTTGGGTGGAAGGGGAGGTTGTGTCAGGATGGTGTTTAGTATAATGGCGGGAAAATATCAGCCGGGTGCCAGTCAAAAGTAAAGAAAATCGAGGCAACTTTTCTTTTAGCATTCAAAGCACGTAGAGACCTGAGAAAAAAGGTTGACCACATTGTGTCGTCACATTTAAGCTGATTATAAACGCAGACATAATCAGCCAGGGTGGTTTTCATTTTCCGCTAACAAGTCACAGGTTTTCTTGTGAAAGAGGCATACCCACAAATCAAGACAAATACACATACCCGCAATAATCAGTAGGTAGCGGAGATGCTGATAGGTACGCGTCCTGCGTCCCTGATGTACACAAATCTATAAAGGACGCAGTAAAATCGTATCCATGCGTCCCAGTGTTTTTCTTTTTTCTTCCCTCACCATTTCAAGCTAACTTAGAATACCTTTCAAAATTTTCTTGGAAACGAATTACACAGGATAGGTTACACGGTTGGGGCTTTAGGTGTTTCCTCGGACCATAAATAAAAAAACTACAATCTAGTAAGAAACTTTAGTTGGGACCCATTAATTTTCCCGGGGACTCATTTATAGCAAATATATGCGTCCCATGACGCACTAAATCAAAATGCTATCACTGTGGTAGTGATCTATTTTGGTAAAATATTCTTGTTAGATTACTGAATTTGATCTTTGATAGCAACAGGGTTAGTTTGTATTGTTTGGATTATTCGGGCTACTGTCCTCATATTTACAGTTATCTGTATAACGTTTGGGTCTATGTACCCTCCGACCTTCTCCGGGTATGTCTTGTCGGACTCTGGTGCCTGCTTGATCTCGGGAACCTTCTTTTCGAACCCGGGAACCTTCTTGTCGTAATCGGGAGTCACCACGGAACTTTGAACCAATAACCGAATAATACAAATAATACAAATTATGAAGCCTCATCTCAATAAATCAAATAAATAGGGTTAGTTTATTTTAATTTGGCTTGTTAGATTTTATGGCATGTCAACCCTTGGGTTATTTTATGCCGAAGACGTTTTGTTCTATTCATGCTTGATTGGTCTTCAATTTTTTGTTAAACTCAATTTTTAACATATTTTTAAACCCATTTTTTCGATTTAACGCATACATGGGACCCTAATAGGTACTACCACCAATATAGTTTCAGTGGATATCCCTTGTGGTATAAACTTTGATGTATTCCTTGGAGTTATCATAAAGGAAATATAGAAGGTTCTGTCCGTAGATACTCCTTGTCAGTAAATCTGTATTATTCCTTCTGAGAGGGAATACATCCGGCAACAGGTTTTACAATTTATCAACGAACTTAAATACATTTTTGTCGTTTTTCTCATTAGTCAATCCAGTTCCTGCAATTTGGAATAGTCTATAAATATAAGTGGTGATTTTCGTGCAGTTTATGCCCATAAGATTTCAACAAGTGTAGAGAGAGAGTATATTATAGTGTCACATATTTACAAATGATTCGAAAATCTATTTACTTGTAAGCATATAGTTATTTGAAAAAGGGAATTGTAAAATATAGAGAGTAACTTTTTTTGTTGTCTTCACCAATAAATATGTTTTGTTAAACTCTACAGGCAATTCTTGTCGGACGAGGTTCTTTTTCGATCCTTTCGAACTGTCTGGCCGTCTTTTTAATATCTGGGTGGAATTGGTGTAACAATCCACCAAAGGTTTTTTTCACGACTTTGTGGCATCTTCAGGTGTGTATCTGGTGAGATGTTTCCGTTGTCTCGCTTTTAAAACAAGCAGTAGCAGTAGGAATTAGTAGTATGAGGGGCTCACGGGTTTCGTTTAAGCAAACAGTAGGTGGAGGAATTTGTAGGGGGGGCTCAGCACCAATAAATATCTTGACCACATTATTTTTTGTCAATTCAGTTGTGTTCATAAAATATTCTTCTTCAAATTTCTAATAATTTGAATTTCGAGTTTTAAATTCTCAATATTAGATTAAATAAGATATTTTTCTTCTGGAAGCAAATAAAAAATTAATTAATAAATACTTAATATGATTAGAGACAAATCTATAAATAAACCAATTTACAACTTCAGAAAATCGTTGTCGGAAATAGTTGAATAACGAGACCGGGTTCATGCAAACCGAACCGGAGCGCACATATGCACACTTCGTGTCAAATCGAGACTAAACTAAATCTGATGCCAAGGACTGCATAATTTCAAATGATTTTTTTTTCAACATTGTCATCAGTTTTTAACATTTATGGGCGTCCATAAGATTCCTATGTGTTCTCTTCCTTCTCAACAAATTCACAAATGATCGAACACACGTGGACGCAACATAAATAAAAGTTTTGTCCAGTTTCAGCAAAAATGTTCAGTTTGATGCGTCGGTCGATTTTTAGGAGTGACCATTTTTACGACACGTCATAAAAACGTGTTAACTTCAAACGACACCTAAGAATAAACTGAAAGAATAAAAAGGTGATTTGAAACATTGAGAAGGAATTAATACGCATTGGTCAATATATACCAACTGGTTTACGCAAGCGCACTAAATTTCGGTCCCCACAATCTCATTCTTTTTGGTCGTTAGACCACTTATATATACAGAGATGCTTATAGGTACGCATCGCGTGTCCCTGACACACAAAAAATCTAAAAGGACCCAGCAAAATCGTATCTATGCGTCCCAGTGTTTTTCTTTTTCTTCCCTCACCATTCCAAGCTAATTTTAAATACATTTCGGTTATTTCCTATAAGTCTAACATAAACAAAGGGGAACGACTCTTGACTGATAAATTATTTATTTACTTTCCCATTAAACTAACCCTAACCCCTAACCCTAAACCCGTCTTCTTTTTTGGCAATAGAAATTGTGTTTATATGACTTTCTCACCGTCAGATTTACTAACATTTTGGATAACCCCGATAACTCTATAAATGAGACTAGCCTCGTCAGATAGCCATCACAAAATTAATAAGTAAGTACACTATAATGGAAAAATAAACAAACAGAAATTACCTTTTTTGCCTCCAATTTTTATCCATTAGACTGTTCCTCATTTAAAAACACACGCACAATATATTCATATATTTATTCATTCAGTTGAGGACTTTTAGAAAAGTACGCCTAAACACCTATTATGGAATTGGCTATGAGATATTAAATCCATAATATCTAATATTTGATTTTAAAACTGCTCTGCTATTTTAGCATTGAGCACCTTTATACGCCAATACTTTACTCATTCATTCTCCATCCATTCTATATTGCATATTATATATATATATGAAATTTAACATTTTGAAAAAACATATGATGTTTGTTATGTGATTGCTGACAGGCCTGTTTCGACCAAATCGATAAGTTGGTCTTCATCAAAGAGCGAAGACCAACTTATCGATTTGGTCGAAACAGGCCTGTCAGCAATCACATAACAAACATCATATGTTTTTTCAAAATGTTAAATTTCATACTGTCGGATTAATTTCCATCTATTTTTCATATATATATATATATATATATATATATATATATATAATATATGATACAGTTAATCAAATGCACTATATATTTGACCATATCTTTATCATTTTCAAATTTTTTTCGCTGCCTGACGAATGCTCCGACGAATACAATTAAGCTTGCATAGTATGGAATCATTGATAGCAGACCTGTTTCCATGCATATATATATATATATATATATATATATATATATATATATACATATCAATGTGTATGGTTGGCACTATTATACTTGAAAAAGCCGTAGTAATCCAATGTACTGTGTTTACAGAAAAGTGCTCAATATCTGTGCTCAAGTGTTAATAGGTAAATAAATAAATAGATATTTTAGTTTACATACATAGCAAGAAACCAATGGTAAAAAATTGTTCCAGTGTAAATAAATATAAACTAAAACATTTATCTATCTATCTATTTATCTATATATATATATATATATATATATATATATATATATATATATATAAGTATAGATAAAGTGATATGAAAACAACAAAATATGCTGTTAAAGTGGAAAGATTTTATATCATATTCATAGCTAATATTGAACAATATTTCGATTTGTAAAAATCATCTTCAGAGCTTGTTTATACTCCGGACTTATCAACAGCGGAGACGAAAATAATATATATATATATACTTTACATGAATGCGATTTTGCTGTTGTATAATGTTTAGCAATCTATAAAACCTATTCTCAGTGGATGCTCTGCAGTTACCAGACTTAGCAATATAAAAACAATACAATTGAGCACTCATCACGGATCAAACTTATGTGGCAAGCTGGTTAACATTTACAGTGTATGGAATCTGCACGTACAGATGTATCTACATGAAGGATATCCTTGGTTCAGACGAAATGCGTTAACAAGCATGCATGTGCGCATGCGTGCTCACCATCATACTTAACACGGCAAAATATTTAAAAAAGCCAAACTACAGAGACATATAGTCAATGAGAATGCAAATAGTTGTGGGTGGTTTCCTCCTTGAATGTATCTGACGCTATCGGATATCTTTTCTCTCCATCAAAAAACTGTTATTACAGCATAGGTTCATATTATCTTGTGTTCTTTTGTGAGGCAGTCTATTCGGTGAATCAACGACACTGATACTCAAACTTTTATATATAAAAAAAAAGTTGATTTTAAATTCAACAGTAAAAGAAAGACCCATACCCTACCGGACCAAAAATATATTTAATCCATGGTAATCACAATTACCAAAGTCGCCAATACATAGAATAAAGAACAATTATTACTAATAAGAAAATAAAAGCTATTCCTTATAATTCAACGTTTGAATCCTTTACATTATAATGAATAAAGTATATATTATTTAAATAAATAAACTATATAAACTATGAAATTATTTGAAAAGTTATATTACTTTAAATGGAAAATATATTTGCGAAATTTGTAATCAGTTTTAAAAATCATGTTTTTTACTCTCGGCACGAGAGTAAAAAAATAACAAGTAGTTAACTAAAAGTTTACGAATACATAAATACTTACGATTTTGTGTAAAGTTTATGTGTAAATATTCAAATAATCATTTGATTAATAATTAATAGATTAATAGATTTTATTTGAGGAGGACACAACTAAGTTTCATTTCAAATTGTCTTATTTTTTACTCCTTTAATAAATTTGATAGTTTTACTTATTTATGATATAAACCCTCTAACATTGGATACAAACTCTCTGAAAATTAATTTCTAACTCCCAGCCCGCTCAGGCAATATCTTTCAAAATTTAATTTTTACACCACCCGGAGGGTGTTTTTATTTTATTTTGCTAGTAATATGAAAACAGGTTCCTTTCATAACGTCAAACAACGAGAACAGTGTTTATGTTTTGTCGTGTTGTCAATAACCTTATCTAGTTTGCATTAATTTTCTTCTGGGCTTATGTTTATTACTTCCTGAGATAACACATAAAACAACCGAAATATTGAAGAGTGAGCTCAATCTTCACCGACTGATCATTGTAGCTTTGTCCAAAGTTGACCCCACAGTGTTATAAGACAGCCTGCCGTAAATATATCGTTAATAAAACATACTACGCTAGCGTAGTGAAGTGGATCCCCACCGGGTTCCTTATTTTAGTGGTTTTGTGACACAATAAGGTAAACTTTATAAATGCAGACAGTGGACACTTATATTATTCTTAAGTTCCTTTGAGAGTTCATTGCAATAGCTGTAATATCAAACTATGAATAAATATAGATAAGATATTTATTTTTAACTTATTAACTCTTTGTGGGTTAAATTTCCCCGACATCTATACCAAATTTTCTTGGTATTTCTTTTTTATCTTAAAAAAAAGTCGTCGGGGAGGACGAGAGTCAGTATCAGCCATACAGCAAGGGAGTCTATCCTCTTTTCACTAGCGCGAAACACCTACCGTTAGCTCCTCAATTTACCGCACAGATCCCTGTGCTACTCATACGCGAGGGCCGGTATCGAACCAGGAACCTTGTGTTTCCTATTTGGACACCCCGAATTTATCATTTATAAAAAATAACTTTAAAACATATTACAGCACATAATTAATTACATTCTATTTTATAATGTTTTTGTAAGGTTCAAGGTTATACTCTATGGTATAACTTGTTGAAACGAACAAACTCCGACAAGGGTGTTAAACATATAACAAGATGGACTTTATTACAGGCACATGGAATAACATATAACATGAAATACACATACAAGGAGACAAGATGCAATAAAAGGACACATTCAATAGTTACGTACATGTACATATAAAATATAGAAGGAGTTATGGATAGTCCATAAGATTGAAGTCACTTACTGACTTAGTCCGTACGTGGGGATAGAGACCTCCACAAGGGTGGGTGTAGACACAAATGTCTAACCCATGCCGTCCAGTCCGTGAAGAAGGAGAAAAGAGTGAGAGAGTTTGGATCAGCGCTTAAATACTACAGACCCCTGTGGTCGGAAACGGAAACCCAGCGGGAAGATAACTATTCCAGGCAAATTGCTACGTTTATATATACAAGGTGCGTCAAAAAAGTATCGAGATTTTCAGTACTTTTTGACACACCTTGTATTCTGAAAAATTAATATTCAATTCATTCTTCATTTCTATCTTGATAAATATAGTTTTAAAATCTGCACTGTTTGAAACACCCTGTATCTAAAAAAATATCAACGTTACATTTATTGTTCATTCCTATCTTGATAAATACAGCTTCAATCTCGATACTTTTTGACACACCTTGTATATTTACCAACCCCTCTACTCGAGTACGGTGTAATACAAAGTCAATTTCTTTCGCGGAGTTTAACAGGGTTGAATACAGAGGTTATCTTCTTTTTTTTTAGGTTTTTTTTATTAAAAATCCCCGTCATTAATACTTACCCAGAGGAAGAATAGTTGAATTCATACCTTTCCCAAGGTTATTAGTACTATGTGAAATGCAAACAGCCTTGTACATGATTAGAACTCGGGTCGTTGTGACCATTTCCTACAACAATAACCATTACACAACGCACCACTGGGTGTTAGGTTTAGCCAGTATAAAGTAGGCTGCACTTGCACAATTCTGTGTTTCACACCAAACTGATGATAAACAGTATCGAGCATTGTCACTGAATCAACTATACTATCGTTATTATATATGTTGATCAGCTGAGCAAATGTCACATTAAGATTGAGACAGCCATATTAATGGGACATAGAATTTGCTGGCTGTGTACCCTGCAATTATGTCTTGGATATAGAACTAAAGTGTTGCATACCCTTTCTTACTTCTTACTTCTGGTCGTATTTTCTTCTGACCGGCTTTGCTATTTCTATCATCTTGACTTGGTCTGGTCTCTTCTAAGGTCTGGACTTTCTTGGGGGACTTCGGGTCTGGTTTCTGTTAGGGATTTCTCCTTATCAGAAGCCCTGTGTCATTGTTAGTTTTTAGGTAATAAACACAAGACTTCGATTTACTTTGATGTTATTTTATTTTCAATCCCCAGCCCAGATATCTGCGCAGATCGACTTACATCCTATCGGGCTCGGCTCCTACCTGCTAACTGACTGAGACTTACTTACTATCCTTAAACCGGAAGACAGGGTCTTCTATGCCTTCTGGTTCTCACGATTTATCCCGGAAGGCAAGGTGAGAGTGAGGTCAAGCGCCGTCACTCACTCTCAATGCCATCAGCTGCACTAATCGCCATTATGTTTCTATACTACCTTATATAAGTATTAGGGATCTAATAATTATGTAACATAAAGTATATCTGATGATGGAGATCTAGGAAGAGTGAGTATGCCCTTATTGCCAATACTCCCATGATCACTCGGACCCGGAGAAGAGGTAGCAGTTAGTGTCCCATCTATGAGTCAAATAAAATGTGTGTCAAAAAGTAACGACATTTTTTGTACTTTTTTAACACACCTTGTATTCTGAAAAAAATAACGTTCCATCCATTGTTCCTTTTTGTCTTGGTAAATACAGCTTCAAACTCGACACTTTTATGACACACATTGTATTCTGAAAAAATGAACGTTACATTCATTGTTCATTTCTGTCTCGGTAAATACAGCTTCAATCTCGATACATTAATGCGGGAGTTTATCCCAAAGACACCACCGGAACTGACCACATTCTTTTTTATGTTAATATATATATATATATATACCAACTCCCGCACGAGCAGGATGTGACACACGGTCAATTTCTTAAGTGGAATTCAACAGTTTGAATTCAGAGTTTTCCTTCTCTTAGACCGGTAGCCTAACCAAGGTTAAAGAGCCGAGTTTGCCCTATTATTTACCCATAGCTGGAGGGAGAGTAGAATTCATATCTTTCCCAAGGATATTAGCGCTAAGTGAAATATAATTACCAAGTCCGGGATTTGAACTCGGGGCGACGAGTCCATTTCCCATGACTTTAACCATTACACCACGCGCTTTTATGTTAATTATAATAAAGATTGGTATTAGATCCGCCACATTGTGTTTTACTTGGTACTCTTTAAGAGTCAATCTGTAGCAATTATAAAGATGAATACAAGATATTACAATAGTGTGCAAAATAAAATTCTTATAAGACAACGGCACAACAAATATAAATAGGAACATAATGTGTATATGTAGAATAGAGTTATCTAACCCCTATGTAAAGGTAGAACAGAGTGATTTGCCCTTGGAAGATGTATATATAAATAACCACAACGGTAGCCATTGGCATTCCATTATGGGCATTTATATGAGTCAGTCATAACGTCTTTCTCTACAGAGTGGACACAATTTCCTATCTTGTAGACAAAGATAGGTTGACATGCCGTTAAAATCAGTCAATCAATAAATAATTTAATATATTTGAAGCTTTATTTTCAATATATTTCGGTTAAAGTATAATGATTTTGGTTATAATATTATGATCTCTATTGAATAGAGTTTAGCTAGTAAGAGAGTATGACTATGGAAGTGCATTTTTGAACTGGCTATCGCATGGGTGTGGCTACGGTCAAGTCATGACGAAATCGCCGGTTCGTAGTGATGTCCCTGTTCAATGGGTGAACATTTAAGCCACATCATGTACTGTAAGCAACCTGATATGAAAAATGACTTGATTTAACATTAAATGATTCGAAAAGGGTTGATATGCCGTAAAACGAAACAACAAAACAATCAAAGATGAGAGTGACTTCCAATGGAGAGCCACACTCATGTTTCGCTGTTGGAGAACCCCCATGTTAAAAAGACCTGGTGGGAGGTCAGGAAAATAATCCGACCAACGAAGTAGAATAGATTCTAACACTTCTCTCTGAGTATCACATTAGGCTAAACTTATTCAATACAGTTAATATCAGTCTCTACGTTAAAAGTCAAGAATCAATTTTTTTGTGCGCCAGGCACAATCCATTTTTAAACGCGTGATGCTCTACAGTCTTTCCTTTAATGGACGCTTCTGGTTGGACAGTGGAGAAGGAAAGACGTAAAAGCAAAAGAACGAAGTGAAAGCTTATGAATATAGTTAATATCAGTATTTACGTTAAAATCCATGAATTAAATATTTTTTTGTGTGTGAGCGCCAGGAACAGTGCCTTCTTAAATGTATGACGCTCTACAGTCTTTCACTCAATGGACTCTTCTGGTTTGACAGTGGAGAATTAAGGACGTAAAAGCGAACATAACGAAGAAGAAGGACTGGCTGAGTAGCTAAGGCCACAGTTAAAAGACAAAAGAAATCCATGTCCAAATGTATGACGCTCTACAGTCTTTCCTTCAATGGACTCTTCTGGTTTAACAATGGAGAATAAAAGACATAAAAGGGAAAGGAGGACTGGCTGAGTAGCTATGGTCACAGTTAAAAGACAAAAGAAATCCATGTCCAAATGTATGACGCTCTACAGTCTTTCCTTCAATGGACTCTTCTAGTTTGACAATGGAGAATAAAAGACATAAAAGCGGAAAGGAGGACTGGCTGAGTAGCTATGGTCACAGTTAAAAGACAAAGAAATCCATGTCCAAATGTATGACGCTCTACAGTCTTTCCTTCAATGGACTCTTCTAGTTTGACAATGGAGAATAAAAGACATAAAAGCGGAAAGGAGGACTGGCTGAGTAGCTATGGTCACAGTTAAAAGACAAAAGAAATCCATGTCCAAATGTATGACGCTCTACAGTCTTTCCTTCAATGGACTCTTCTAGTTTGACAATGGAGAATAAAAGACATAAAAGCGGAAAGGAGGACTGGCTGAGTAGCTATGGTCACAGTTAAAAGACAAAAGAAATCCATGTCCAAATGTATGACGCTCTACAGTCTTTCCTTCAATGGACTCTTCTAGTTTGACAATGGAGAATAAAAGACATAAAAGCGGAAAGGAGGACTGGCTGAGTAGCTATGGTCACAGTTAAAAGACAAAAGAAATCCATGTCCAAATGTATGACGCTCTACAGTCTTTCCTTCAATGGACTCTTCTAGTTTGACAATGGAGAATAAAAGACATAAAAGCGGAAAGGAGGACTGGCTGAGTAGCTATGGTCACAGTTAAAAGACAAAAGAAATCCATGTCCAAATGTATGACGCTCTACAGTCTTTCCTTCAATGGACTCTTCTAGTTTGACAATGGAGAATAAAAGACATAAAAGCGGAAAGGAGGACTGGCTGAGTAGCTATGGTCACAGTTAAAAGACAAAAGAAATCCATGTCCAAATGTATGACGCTCTACAGTCTTTCCTTCAATGGACTCTTCTAGTTTGACAATGGAGAATAAAAGACATAAAAGCGGAAAGGAGGACTGGCTGAGTAGCTATGGTCACAGTTAAAAGACAAAAGAAATCCATGTCCAAATGTATGACGCTCTACAGTCTTTCTTCAATGGACTCTTCTAGTTTGACAATGGAGAATAAAAGACATAAAAGCGGAAAGGAGGACTGGCTGAGTAGCTATGGTCACAGTTAAAAGACAAAAGAAATCCATGTCCAAATGTATGACGCTCTACAGTCTTTCCTTCAATGGACTCTTCTAGTTTGACAATGGAGAATAAAGACATAAAAGCGGAAAGGAGGACTGGCTGAGTAGCTATGGTCACAGTTAAAAGACAAAAGAAATCCATTTCCAAATGTATGACGCTCTACAGTCTTTCCTTCAATGGACTCTTCTAGTTTGACAATGGAGAATAAAAGACATAAAAGCGGAAAGGAGGACTGGCTGAGTAGCTATGGTCACAGTTAAAAGACAAAAGAAATCCATGTCCAAATGTATGACGCTCTACAGTCTTTCCTTCAATGGACTCTTCTAGTTTGACAATGGAGAATAAAAGACATAAAAGCGGAAAGGAGGACTGGCTGAGTAGCTATGGTCACAGTTAAAAGACAAAAGAAATCCATTTCCAAATGTATGACGCTCTACAGTCTTTCCTTCAATGGACTCTTCTAGTTTGACAATGGAGAATAAAAGACATAAAAGCGGAAAGGAGGACTGGCTGAGTAGCTATGGTCACAGTTAAAAGACAAAAGAAATCCATGTCCAAATGTATGACGCTCTACAGTCTTTCCTTCAATGGACTCTTCTAGTTTGACAATGGAGAATAAAAGACATAAAAGCGGAAAGGAGGACTGGCTGAGTAGCTATGGTCACAGTTAAAAGACAAAAGAAATCCATGTCCAAATGTATGACGCTCTACAGTCTTTCCTTCAATGGACTCTTCTAGTTTGACAATGGAGAATAAAAGACATAAAAGCGGAAAGGAGGACTGGCTGAGTAGCTATGGTCACAGTTAAAAGACAAAAGAAATCCATGTCCAAATGTATGACGCTCTACAGTCTTTCCTTCAATGGACTCTTCTAGTTTGACAATGGAGAATAAAAGACATAAAAGCGGAAAGGAGGACTGGCTGAGTAGCTATGGTCACAGTTAAAAGACAAAAGAAATCCATGTCCAAATGTATGACGCTCTACAGTCTTTCCTTCAATGGACTCTTCTAGTTTGACAATGGAGAATAAAAGACATAAAAGCGGAAAGGAGGACTGGCTGAGTAGCTATGGTCACAGTTAAAAGACAAAAGAAATCCATGTCCAAATGTATGACGCTCTACAGTCTTTCCTTCAATGGACTCTTCTAGTTTGACAATGGAGAATAAAAGACATAAAAGCGGAAAGGAGGACTGGCTGAGTAGCTATGGTCACAGTTAAAAGACAAAAGAAATCCATGTCCAAATGTATGACGCTCTACAGTCTTTCCTTCAATGGACTCTTCTAGTTTGACAATGGAGAATAAAAGACATAAAAGCGGAAAGGAGGACTGGCTGAGTAGCTATGGTCACAGTTAAAAGACAAAAGAAATCCATGTCCAAATGTATGACGCTCTACAGTCTTTCCTTCAATGGACTCTTCTAGTTTGACAATGGAGAATAAAAGACATAAAAGCGGAAAGGAGGACTGGCTGAGTAGCTATGGTCACAGTTAAAAGACAAAAGAAATCCATTTCCAAATGTATGACGCTCTACAGTCTTTCCTTCAATGGACTCTTCTAGTTTGACAATGGAGAATAAAAGACATAAAAGCGGAAAGGAGGACTGGCTGAGTAGCTATGGTCACAGTTAAAAGACAAAGAAATCCATGTCCAAATGTATGACGCTCTACAGTCTTTCCTTCAATGGACTCTTCTAGTTTGACAATGGAGAATAAAAGACATAAAGCGGAAAGGACTGGCTGAGTAGCTATGGTCACAGTTAAAAGACAAAAGAAATCCATGTCCAAATGTATGACGCTCTACAGTCTTTCCTTCAATGGACTCTTCTAGTTTGACAATGGAGAATAAAAGACATAAAAGCGGAAAGGAGGACTGGCTGAGTAGCTATGGTCACAGTTAAAAGACAAAAGAAATCCATTTCCAAATGTATGACGCTCTACACTTTCCTTCAATGGACTCTTCTAGTTTGACAATGGAGAATAAAAGACATAAAAGCGGAAAGGAGGACTGGCTGAGTAGCTATGGTCACAGTTAAAAGACAAAGAAATCCATGTCCAAATGTATGACGCTCTACAGTCTTTCCTTCAATGGACTCTTCTAGTTTGACAATGGAGAATAAAAGACATAAAAGCGGAAAGGAGGACTGGCTGAGTAGCTATGGTCACAGTTAAAAGACAAAAGAAATCCATGTCCAAATGTATGACGCTCTACAGTCTTTCCTTCAATGGACTCTTCTAGTTTGACAATGGAGAATAAAAGACATAAAAGCGGAAAGGAGGACTGGCTGAGTAGCTATGGTCACAGTTAAAAGACAAAAGAAATCCATTTCCAAATGTATGACGCTCTACAGTCTTTCCTTCAATGGACTCTTCTAGTTTGACAATGGAGAATAAAAGACATAAAAGCGGAAAGGAGGACTGGCTGAGTAGCTATGGTCACAGTTAAAAGACAAAAGAAATCCATGTCCAAATGTATGACGCTCTACAGTCTTTCCTTCAATGGACGCTTCTGGTTTAACAGTGGAGAATAAAAGACCTAAATACAAAAGAACGACGAGAAAGCTTATTCAATACAGTTAATACCAGCATCTACATTAAAAGCCAAGAATTGAATACAGTTTTGTGTGCATGTGCCAGGCACAATAACTTCTTAAATATATGACGCTCTACAGTCTTTCCTTCAATGGACTCTTCTGGTTTGACAGTGGAGAATAAAAGACGTAAAAGCGGAAAGAACGAAGAGGAAGGACTGGCTGGGTAGCCATGGACACATTTTATAAGACACAAGAAATCCATGCCCGTAAACATATGAATACAAAGCGTGGAGAGAAAAAGTGTAAGAAAAGAGACGATGGTGTTGGTGATGGTGATGGTGATGTTGGTAGTGGTAGTAGTGTTGGTGGTGGTGGTGGAAGAAGTGCAGAATGTAGAATGGAGAAAAGCCATGAGTAGCAGTGTGAGTAAAGCAACGTAGCCATCTTGAGGCTTTGAGATTCCGAAAAAGATCGCTCATGATTGTAGTCTGGAGATTTATTGCTGAGCGTGTCTTGTGTTTCCATTCGTACAATTCAATACGCCACAGACCCATAAATCAGGCACGTCTTCAGTAACCGTCACTTCCACATCTTCCTCGCCAACGAGCTAACCCCCCACCACCTAGCGCCGCCCAATCTCACCCTCTCACAAACAACAAGTGGAATAAATACCGGGCCTTACTTTTTTTCTTCATTTTATTTTATTTTATTTTATTTTATTATTTATCTATTTATTCTCTCCTCCCTCTCTTCCCCCCTCTCTCTCACTCTCTCTCTCTCTCTCGCCTCTCTCTACATATGTATTCTTTTTCCATTTTATTTCATTTTTTTTATTTTATTATTTATCTATTTATTCTCTCTTTCCCTCCCCCTCTCTCTCTCGCACTCCCCCTCTCTCTCTACATATGCGTTCTTATTTTATTTCAATTTTATTATTTATCTATTTATTCTCTCTTTTTCACTCTCTATCTGTCTCCCGATATATATATATATGTCTCTCTCTCTCTCTCTCTCTCTCTCCATATGTGTGTAAAGTTAGGGTTGTATTGTCGCCTTCTGTATCTTCGGATTACTTCTTTTATTATTATTATTATTATTATTATTATTATTATTTGTCTTCTTCTTATTCGTCTGTCGTATCGTTCTTTTTTTTATTCTCCTTTTCTTTCAAAATTGCGTTTCCTTCTTTTTCTTCTATTTTGAGTCTATGTATTTTTTTCTTCCATTCTACCTATCCTATTTCTTGTCTACTTCTTCATTTTAAACTTCCTTCTCTTTTTTTTATCCTTCATCTTCTTTTTCTTCTTTTCCTCTTTTTATTTTTCACTTCCTTCTCTTATTTCTACTCACTATTTCCTTCTTCTTCTTTTTCTGTTCTACACTCTCTATTCTTTTCTTACTCTCTATTTCCTTCTTCTATTTTTACTTTTCCTTCTCGTTTTTACTCTCTATTTTCTTCTTTTCTTTTTACTTCTTTTTTTACTTCTTCTTTCCTTTATATTTTTCTCTTTCTCTTATGAGTGTCCTTATCTTTTCTCAATCATTTTTCTTATATTTCTTCTAATCTGAATTTCCTTCATTTTCTTTTTTCTTTTCCTTTTCTACATTTCTTGATTGTTTTCATCTTCTATTCTACATTTCCTTATTCCTTTCTAGATTTATGTTTCTTTTTCATCTCTGATTCTTTCTCTTTCTTTTATTCATTCTCTCCTTCTTTTCCTCCTATTCTGTCGTTCGTTCTTCTATAAATAAATCACTTCTACTTCTTCCCCTCTTTCATATTTTTACTTATTCTTCTTCTATATTCTCCTTCTTTTTCTCCGCCTTCCTATCTTCTTCTCTTCCCCTCTTTCCTATCTTCTCTCCTTCTTTTTCTCCGCCTTCCTATCTTCTTCTTCTTCCTCTTTCCTATCTTCTTCTCCCTTTTTCTCCGCCTTCCTATCTTCTTCTTCTCCTCTTTCCTATCATCTTTTTCTTCTTCCCCTCTTTTCTTCTTCCCCTCTTTTCTTCTTCTCCTCTTTCCTATCTTCTCCTTCTTCTCCTTTTTCCCATCTTCTTCTTCTTCTCCTTCTTCTTTTCCTATCTTCTTCTTTTTCTTCCTCTCTTTCCTATCTTCTTCTTCTCCTCCTCCTTCTTCTTCTCCTTCTCCTCCTTCTTCTTCTCCTATCTTCTTTTTCTTCTTCTCTTTCCTATCTTCTTTCTTCTCTCTTCCTTCTCTTCTTCTCTTTCTATCTTCTTCTTCTCTCTTTCGTATCTTCTTCTTCTCTCTTCCTTCTTCTTCTTCTTCTCCTCCTCTCTCTTTCCTCCTCCTCTTCTTCTTCTCTCCTTCTTCCTATCTTCTTCTTTTTCTTCCTCTCTTCCTATCTTCTTTTTCTTCCTCTCTTCCCTATCTTCTTCTTCTTCCTCTCTTCCCTATCTTCTTCTTCTTCCTCTCTTTCATATTCTTCTTCTTCTTTCCTATCTTCTTCCTCTCTTCATATCTTCTTCTTCTTCTCTTCCTATCTTCTTCTTCTCTCTTTCCTATCTTCTTCTTCTTCTCTTTCCTATCTTCTTCTTCTTCTCTTTCCTATCTTCTTCTTCTTCTCTTTCCTATCTTCTTCTTCTTCTCTTTCCTATCTTCTTCTTCTTCTCTTTCTATCTTCTCTCTTCTTCTTCTTCTTTCTTCTTCTTTTCTTCTTCTTCTTCTTTCTTTCCTCTCTTCTTCTCCTTCTTCTTCTATCTTCTTTTTCTTCTTCTCTTCCTATCTTCTTCTTCTTCTCTTTCCTATCTTCTTTTCCTTCCTCTCTTTCATATCTCTTCTTCCTCTCTTTCTATCTTCTTCTTCTTCCTCTTTCCTATCTTTTCTTTTCTTCCTCTCTTTCATATCTTCTTCTTCCTCTCTTTCCTATCTTCTTCTTCTTCCTCTCTTTCATATCTTCTTTTTCTCCCTCTTTCATATCTTCTTCTTTCTTCCTCTCTTTCATATCTTCTTTTTCTTCCTTCTTTCATATCTTCTTTTTCTTCCTCTCTTTCATATCTTCTTTTCTTCCTCTCTTTCATATCTTCTTCTTCTCTCTCTTTCATATTCTTCTTCTTCCTCTCTTCCTATCTTTTCTTCTTCCTCTCTTTCATATCTTCTTCTTTTTTCTTCTCTCTTTCATTCTTCTTCTTCTCTTCTTCCTCTCTTCATATCTTCTCTTCTTCCTCTCTTTCATATCTTCTTCTTTTCTTCCTCTCTTTCATATCTTCTTCTTCTTCTCTCTTTCCTATCTTCTTCTTCTTCCTCTCTTTCATATCTTCTTTTTCTTCCTCTCTTTCATATCTTCTTCTTCTTCTTCTCTTTCCTATCTTCTTTTTCTTCCTCTCTTTCCTATCTTCTTTGTCTTCTTTCCCACTTTTCTATCTTCTTTTTCTTGCTTGTCTGGCTTTCTCAGCTTTTCTTTTTACTTTTCTGTTTTCCTGTTTGTGTGTGTGCGTGCGTGCGTGCCTGCGTGTGTGTTACTATTAAACCTTTTTTTCTTTCATTTTCCTTTCCTATATTTAGTTCTTCTTTTCTTTCTAATCTTTACCCCCCTCCTTCTCTTTTGACTCTGGTCGCTTCTTCTCCTTTTCCTTCTCCTATTTTTTTTCTTCTTCTATTTGTTCTCCTCCGCCTTCATGACTTTTCCTGTATTTTGATTTACCGCTTTTTTTACATTCTTTTTTTTTTTCTTCACTTAGAAAAAAAACCCTGTCCGTCTATTTCTTCCATTATTTACTTTCAGCTTCCTTTTTCTCTTCGCCCGTTTCCCTCTTCATTTTCTTTCCGCCATCTTTTTCCTCTTTGTCTTTTTTACATATTCATTTTATTGTAGTAGCAACATTAGAATACAATATACTGATGTTTTTTTTTCATCTCTTCATTTTATGACTGAGCTTTTGTTATAACAATTGCTATTGTTCATTTCAAAAGGGTTAACAACTAACGTACTTCAGCGTCTGAAATTCATTTTAGGTTTTCCTTTTACTAAAAGAAAAACACAATTACAATAAAATTTAAAGTAAACAATACTGACGAGATTTAATAAAATTGGAAGAAAGGCATGTGACACGAAAGTACAAACCGGAAGAATAGCTCAGCAAAAGAAAGGGCATAAGTGCGCATGCTCGTTCGAATACTTTATATATATATATATATATATATATATATATATATATATATATATATATATATAACATAAAACATATACTAACATTAAAAAAAACAAATTAAACCACGTACATTATATATAAACATTATATATACATATGTATATATATATGTA